>JAKEEE010000102.1:0-600000 GCA_021498325.1 Bactrocera minax
TAACTATGGGTTCATTTGGTGTAACCGAACATTTTATACTTTCACAATTTGAACGGCTCAAAGACGGGGGGAAATACCTTCAGATCTTGGCAAAACTTTGTATGGTAGATGTTGGGTAAGAGTTAAATATTAGTTATGCGCTGAAATTGGGAAGAGATTACTTTTTCATAACTACATTTTGTTTTATATCCTAAATATTATATTAAAAGCAACTTAACTAACACAGATAACGATATTCGTCACAGTAGCGGCATAATTTTTAGTACCGAATGGCATAATACTAACCGAAATATTTTTGATTAATTTTGTTGAGATATCTTTCATTGCAAATTTATTAGGAATATTAAAGAAAAGTCAACCGGAGCTCAAATATCATGATAATACCTAATTAACTGGAAAGATAAATCCGAGCTTTTCTCTTTATATTGAAGATACTATGGAGCAATGAAAAGAATCTGAACGCATATATGTGAAAATATCCCACAATGTGTTGTTGCTTTGAAGTCACCTGCCAAAATAGAAGAGTAAATATAATATAATAATGAAATCGAAATAAGAAACCTTTTTGGGTCTTCATCTTTTACAGGGTTCCTGAACGGCCACTTAGGGACTTATGGCGATAGCTCCACGAATTTTTTTTAAACCAATAACATTACCAGGAAGTATGATATCGAATGAGACAGTAGAAGCACATAGAAACATGAGCTAATTGTTATATTCCGTACAACGATCTACTTTTTTATCCGTCGAGAATGGCGCGTGGATGTCAAGAAGACGATAAAACAGAAATCCGTTGAACTTTATTAGAAGCCATAATAAGAAGTAGTAGAATAGTAGTAGTAGTAGAATAATCCTGAGATGAAATGAATAGATACGAAAATGAAATGAACATGAAATGTGTGATAAAGCGTTAATAATAACGCTAAAACTGAAAGAGAAACATGAATGAAAAAACAATCTAATAGCTTGCTGAGATGGCTAATAACCTTCGAGGAACCCAATAAATAGACGTAACAGACAAACTTGAAATGGTGGGCTAACGATTTCTGAGAGTGAAAAACTGCAATAATTAGCTCTGCAATTAAGAATAACTAAGATAAGACAGATAGTCGGAAATATTGTATAATAATATTGTATATAATAACATTGAGAACTTAACGAATGGGCAATGAATGGATATGTATGTGTTATAACATTGGTATGATGAACAAAGGGAAGGAATTTTCATGACTACACGAGGCTGACCACGAAGAGTAAAATTTGAGTGAAAAGTTTCTTTTTTTTAGATAAAAATTCATGTTGAAGTGACGTGCCGACATGAGTTGAATATCCAGATGTTGCACAAAACCTGAACTTGGATGAAGTTCAAGGAAAATCATATTGGGTAACTTAAGTTTATGGAGGCCACATTGGTGCATATACGTTTCTATTGCTGGCAATATATTCCAATACCGAAAAAATTTCCAAAACTCATTAGAATCCGACAAGCCAAATTCTACTGTATATTAGATTTCTTTAGGGTGATACAAAGCGCAAAGAGGATACAATGGTCCCGCTCCACAACGGTGTAACTTATAGTATAACGATATGGTATAACGTATAAATATAAGTAAACTATTGTCCCCTTACCCTGGGCATTCAGGAAGAATTCTAGCAGTTAAACTACGCGTTGTTCAAAAATTTAGCACCAGCAACACCAACATGACAAACCAAAAACAATTATAGAAAGCCAGCACTTGGAGAGCCAGCGAACAATGAAATTTCACTTAAATGCTACATGAATTTGCTGACGACAAAGATTAATGAGCTGCTCATTTCGAGATAAATTTGACGATTACAGAAAGCGAAGACACGGACAGTAGCGGCACGGACACTGGCCTTCGCACTCACTCTAAAATTTTCCACTTTACTAAGCAAACAAGTGTGCAAATTCAGGTCCTAACTGCTGCGACCACTTATTTGACCACTTTTGCAGCCACACACACATATAAACGCACACATGCACACATTCGCACAGCGTCAGCTCATTTGTTCAAAAGTAACACCGAAATTGGTTTATTGTTTTTGTTGTTTCTTAGGTTTTGTGTCTGTTGCTGGTTACAATTACCAGTTTGACTAATTCTTAGTGGCTTGCTCATCTCCTTGCTGTACTCACCTCCATTTGTCCAAAATTTGCTGATGTGCGCCGAAATTTTAATTGCGGATATTCGCATGTCCTTGCACACGTATAGCAATACATACGTACACCCGAGTATTTGATCAGAGCTGTCTGAAGACGCGCCCGCATAGTTTTCCCTGATTGTTTAGCATATTTTTTATTTTGAACTATTAGCCTCCACAGAAACAAGCCTTACTTCTGTATATATATATAGAGACACATAAAATTTTTTATCCATTTTAGGAACCAGCCTTCAAATCCCACCGCTACACTTTGGCTTCTTAACGCCGATTTATTTACTCAAGTCCTTTCGGTATTCACCGAACTCAGCTGCCTCGCAGCACTGCTGTTAGCGCCATCAATTTTAGTGCGCTTGCTTGTCGTCGTTGTCGTCATCAGCAGTGTCACCACTGTCAGTGACCATTCACCGACAAGTTCATTAAACTATAATCCACGCATTGCTTACAAGCTGACGGTTGGATCACTCCGGTCCGCCAGCGGAATGACAGCAATGCCACTGGCACTCCCCCGATTCGTTGGTTATCTCAGTTTTTTTTTCGCTCTTCCTCTCCATCACATTTTCCCCCTTCCATCACATACTCCCCCTCACACACTCACTCACTCTCCCTACCTTCACACTTCCCACTTTTATTCTTTCGCTTAGCAACTGCGCCTCCTGTCAGCTCGCTCTCGGCTCCGCCGGCCTGCCACTTATTAAATATGGTAATTTTGCGCTTTTGCGATTTTTTTCCGCACTCTCTTCGCCATCTCATTATCACCTCTGTGCCACTTCCCATTTCGCACACACTACCAGCATTTATTTGCTGCACTTTTCTTGTATACTGGTGGTCTGGTGCGTCGCTGCCTATGAGGCAAGTTGGTACACAAATCCAGACTGAAGGTCCGAACTGTGCTTCGTTCGTGAGTGATATTCGCGCAATTGCATAATTAATTTTGTAGCAACTCTGTTGTGCATTGCTAATGGAGTTTATCGCTGCCAACTGATGTCGCTGACACTGCCAATGCCACTATTTCACATTGTGCCTCAATTGTTCCACACACACACACCGCGGGCATCGCCTGAGCCTCGCGACGTTTCCTCTTGCGGTATATGAAAAAAGCGCGCATAATTCTTGTGCTCCTTTGGTCGCATTACCATTGCGCATAATTTTTTTTCTCTTCATAATATTTTAATTGCATGAATTGTGGCGCTAATACTCGGTATCTTCCCAAACCACCAAGTTTCCTGTGGACTATAAGTTTTTCCTGCACTGGCAGTGTAGAATTCGTTTGGTCGCCTAATATCTAACGGCGCTTTGGTCGCGCGTGCTTTTTCTACGATTTGTTCATTCGCTTTGTTGGTACGCATTTGACCCTCCACGCCCCTGGCTTCGGTGGCTGTGGCTCTGGGTCGCAGCTCGCATAATGATTGTGGCGACGTGCTTGTGGTGTTAGTAGCGACCGCTTGGCTGGTGGCGTTCGCTGTGGTTATGAATGTGGCGCCTGGTAATTGACAATAACATTTAATTTACTGCAATTTTGTGGATACAATTAAAAATGAGCAACTGCGAGAAAAACAATCCTAATAGATGTGGATCACTCAGCTGCGCTGGATTTCGTGAAATTGTAGAAAGCTTTGTGGTATATTAATAAAAAACCGAAACTGATTGTTTTTTAAATTCGTAAACTCCCAGACGGCTATGTGAGACAGCTGCAACAAAAGTCTTAATTTATTTTAAATGAGGTCGCACCTAAGAGGGTGAGGGAGCACCTTTCAGTCACCCGCACGTATTTAGTGATGCCTACCCTGGACTCAAAAGTATGTATGACATACGGCCTCTAGCAGTCTCGAATCCTAAATGTGCTGAGTTTTTAATTGATTGCGTGTTTGTATGCTGGTATCCTAGTTCATGGGCGTCCGCGTACTTTTCCAAAGCAGTCCAGTTTTACTTCCGACGACCCACTACATAGTATTCTTGAAAGATACTGTGGAACAATTTGTGTTGATACACCAGCCCCAATAGTGCCCTGCCATCACTTGGAGCACTATTTCGCAGTTTGGTACGTACAAGCTCTCTCATTTAAGAACATAAAAAACTTCGGAGAGACCGACGGATATTAAAAGAATAAGAGCTGAGGAAGATGTTTAGATAAATACAAATTCTGAATGGATTTCAGTTTTGACTTTATTCGACCAAGAAGAACATAAACAAACTAGAGTGGGCCCTTTTACTTTTCATTACCAATTTAATTTAATTTTAATTTTAATTTAACGAGTTTAAAACACTTTCTTGGATATTAGTTTTCAACCGTAATTGTTCAAATAAATTTCGGCAGGTAGGAAGCTCTTGAAAGTTCTACAGGCACGATAAGAAAGAAATAATACAGAGATGTAACTAGGGACTCTCATGTATGACACTTTTTATGTAGAAGGAACCCAAGCGATATAACCAAGGATTCAGATGTACGAGTTTTTTTTATATTTTTGTCACTCAAAAAAAGTAATTTGAGATCATTCTATATGTAAGAAAATTGGAAAATTCGAGAGGCTTGCGAAATTTCGATTCGAAATTGGATTCGATAACCTTGATTTATACTTTGTTATTGTTTGTCACTAAAGTGTTTTTGATATTTGCATACTGGAGTGAAGAGCGCTGGTCTGCATGGTTTCAAGATTTGTCAGAATTATATATGGGTGGAAAGACGTTCTAACATAAAGCTGAATCAGTTTTGAGAGCATTTTAATTGCTTAACTGAAAAAGGAACCTAAGACAAACTTCCAGAACATTTCTTTATAACAACAGTGAAGAGAAAGTTAGAAGAGAGCTACAAGGGAGACAATACTCAGCATGGGTATCGCAATAAACGTTCGATTTAAGAGGAATTTCGATAAAGTAAAGGAAATAAGGCGGACAAATCTCTTTGAAGTGGTTGGCTAAATTAATTTTTTTGATTTTGAACTTTTCTGTAGCCAGAAGTAGATATATACTCTCTTTCACTCTCTTCATCTTCTTTCTTTGACTTTGACCATCTAGCTGTTTGGGCACAAAACGCCAACAGCGAAGCTTACAACTCTTTGGCTTTACTGCCAAGAAATAACTTGAAATCAATTAACTAATTAAATGCACAGAGTAAAGCAGCAAATACCCTATTCTTAATTTCATTATATTATTATTAAATGATTCATTTAACTTATGCCGCCTGAGGCATTGCTACTTAGCAAATTCGCAAACAAATACTTACCGACACAAATTAAAATCAGAGCTGGAGAAGAGGGAAGTCATAATGTAATGTAATGTAATAATAATGTAATTGAAAAGCAGCTAATGGTCGGGCGATTTAGGAAGGTAAGAGAAATGCTCCAGAGAATAGAAAAAAAAATTTAAAAAGAAACACTGGAACATGCAAGAACTAAATTGAAAAGCATATCATGAGAAGTGTGAGAGTGTGAAAAAGTGATGTAGAGAGAGAGGGGTAAATGGAAAGAAGGGGGCGTAATACCATTAATTGCATAATTAAATGTCACACTACATTACGCTATTCTTAGGTATAGAAAAATATAGGCATTAAGTGGGTAACGTGAAATTGTAATGAAGCGGGGAGAGATGGGAGGGGAAAATATTAACTGTTTTGCTAGTATATGTATATATAATATATGTAATGTGTACTTTTGTATTTCTGTTAACAACGCTATACATTTATATAAGGAATATCGAATCTTATGTATGTTATTCTCGGTGCGATTTTTTGCTGAATTCTCTTAATGCAGTTGAAGCGAGTGTGCGCTTTCAGCATTTTATCTTATCTTAATTACGATAAGTCGAGAGAACATCAAGAAGCCACAAATCGAATTGTCAGATAGTGTGAATGCATTTTGTATCAAAATCTAACGTTAGGACTATTCTCATTTTAGTTTAAGTTTTTTTCCTTTTAATTTAGAAGAATTTTTTTTAATGTCAATCTCTTATAGTCTCTTAATCTCTTAATGCATTGTAGTCAGTGTAATGTAGGACCTCTGAGTGTATATCTATTATTTAAGTTTCTAATAAATCTACTCAGGGGTGTTCGTCTCCTTTTCCCGAAACTACCAGTTGACCATCCATCAATTTGATGAATGCGGAAGACTTTTAGAACATTTTAAGGGAGATGTGTTAAGTTCTGATCCTAAGCGTCTTTAGTCTAACTTCGAAGGTCCTCTAAAATTTGGTGAGTTGAATGGATTAGAAAAGAGGTGAAATAAGATACTGAGTTTTCGCTACTTTTAAATCTCAAACGCATTTCAAGTCAACACGTACCTCCAGAAGAAAGAATGCAACCCAAAGACGACTATTTGCGTACCCTGATTTCACTGTTCTACTAAAGTTACTAAAGTTAGTGCTACTGTGCACTAAAGGTTAATCAACCAAACTCGCTGAGAACAAGTCGTTCTAGCACCCGCCCTCACAGCGTGAAAATGGGTGAATTGGATTATAACCACGCATACTCCCCATACAACGATTATGTAGAAAACTGCCAAAAGTGCCATAACTCATACAAGGCATTAAATTTCATAGCTAAGATGATACTTAAGATCTTCATAGGGATTGGTTCAAAAATTTTACAGTGAGCGTGGCACCGCCCACTTTTAAGTGAAGTCATTTATACTTCAAGGGACTAGTTGACACATAACATTATCCTGACATTCTTATGTTATCAACATTATGTTGCGGTGCGAAAATACATATAGTATAATTTTAAATTCCATATGATTCTTTCACCTAAATGAAGATAATACCCATAATACCTATACATATTTTCGAACTTTAGTTGACTATATACCATATATAATAAATCGCTATTATTTCTGATATTAGTGTGTTCGTATGTCCAAAATGGATAAAGTCTGGTCAATATTTCTCCTAGCTCACATGTACCTAATATAAGAAACTTCAAACTTCTGGTTAACTTTATAAGGTATATAACGGTCCAAATGTAAGATATCTTAGCAAACATAAATGAAAGTGCAATATTGGATATATTATACAATAGTTTAAAGTCGAAGATAAGTGAAATAAGCCAATGTAGTGTCTCAGCTCCCATATACTACATATATTGATTTTCTTTATTCTATCATACCGAATATATCGGTCAATATTTGAGTTATCTTCATAAAATTGCATAGAATCATGTTTATATTAATATTAAATATAACCCTGCTCTCAAGTGTACCTGAGTTATTTTCGAAAAAAATATTGTTAACCATATTTCAGCTGTTTCGAGCATTTTCATTCGAAACATTAAAGCTTCTAACTTTAATAAAAGACAATCCTGCGAAAAATATATTTTTTCCGAAAAGAAAAATGTTAAAAACTTACGACTAGTTTGAGATGTCAAAAATATAAAATATCCATCTTAGATCTTCAAAGTGTTATATAGTCTATAAAAACTGGCCCTTCCTAATGTGCCTAGCAATCTGGTTGTAGGTGTAATTACAAATATTACATTATAAACACACACATGCACTGCAATTCCATTTGCAGAACGAGCTCGGAAATGGAATAAAATAATAATATAAGTTAATTAAATATTGAAAATTAAGAAAAAGAATAAACGCCATATGTAATTACACATATGCTGTACAAACTATATACAGCTGAACATTTATATAATAAGCCACTGACTGTCATGAGAGAGTGTCATGTTTGCCTTGAATTCAATTATTTTATTCCAGGAGTAACTTCTTTCCCTTCTTTACTCTCCCTAGCTACCGTTTTAATTCGCACTGTTGCTTACACAGCTTGCTTCTCTATCTGTTTGTGGGACGTCGTGTAACACACACACATACACCGTACACACTATATATGTGTCATGTGTATCAGCGAATATCCTTTGGTGTCATGTGTCAGTGCAGTATGTCGCCTGTCGCCTGTCGCCTGTCGCCGATGTGACCGATGTCAGTTAGCGTTAATTGTCTTAGAGCGTAGAGAAGCAGCGTAGACGAATGAATGTGAAGAGATAAGACTTTTGTTTTAATGTAAACACATAATATTAATTAAAAGTTGTTTAAATTTCTTTTATTTAAAACGTACTCTTATCAAAATTCAGGAATGTCAAAATCGCACAACGAAACCAAAAATGGGACAATCTGGAAGAAGTATTGATGCGATTCCATGTCGTCCTTTTACCGACTACCTCGACAGAGAGGACGAGGTAACATTTTTAGCCCTATCTTTCTTCGGAAGCTCTTCTTCTGAGTATTTCCTTTATATAGCTAATACGATCTAGTATATACAGTAGAGAGTTTAGAGAAACCATAAAAACTAAAGCGTTCTTCACTGGGTCTTTCCACCATAGTTGTCTTACTACCAGCTCTCTTTTCTGGCGCCAGCGGATTTTTAATATAAAAGAGATATTCGACCGAGCTTAATAGAGTAATATTAAGCCCTCAAAACTGAGATAGGCATGAAGCCAGAAAGGCAAATTAATTTTAAAAATTCACATCTGTATAACTAGAAATCTATTCCTTCGTATCAAGACAGATCATATCAATCATATCAATATACCGCAGGCGTCTCTTCAGAACTTTAAGTTTGGGAATAGCCTTTATTTTAACATGGTCTTCAGTTTAGAGACTTTGAAATATATATTCTTTGGAAAGGAGCACATTTCTAAAATGCTGGTCTCTGCTACCTTAATATTATCCTTTTATAAATTTTTCGAAGAATCAGTGGAACTCTTTAAGTATTACAAGATAAGCAGCTAACAGCATATATGATTAAACATTTTATGCTTGCGCTGGCCATGACCAAGTTAGGTTATTTTTGACAGATTTTCCAACATATAAGGTAATCTTATAACTGTATTATGTGCATTTTTCTTCGTATTCTACCCTATTTCCATGGGTAATTTTTTTTATGTCGATAAAACAATTTCTGGGAACTAGTATTCAAATAAATTCTCGCTAAACCGAAAAAAATATTCACCGCCAACGTCATCTATCAAAGTGTACTGAACATGAATGTCAAACACATGTGTCTACTTGGACAGCTGGTTTGGCAGTTATCCCTATAGGAAATTATATACCTCAAAAAGCGACTACTAAAGCGATACGTTTATAGATGCAAGTAAGTTGCAAACATCTTATCACATGCCATTTTAAATTTGTATGTGCAAATTGATGTATGAACGTCGTTATTTCCTCTCAATTTGACTGGTATGATGATAAATTTTTCCGAACTTTTGTAAAATTCTTCTACAAAATAAAGCATTGATAAAGTTGTTTACATAACTTACACTAACAAATTCACCGATACATACAACAACATAGAGCTTCTGAAGCAGCACCAGTTGAGCTGAAGTTTTTGCAAACCAGCTGACAGTGTATGAGCACAAATTTTTGCTTATCATTATTTATACAGGAGGATAGTTGCATGCGTATATCTTCAAAGAACGTTTATCACATGCTTGTGAGCATGCGCTGCTCGTGTTGTACGATCCCCAAATTGCCTTGGTGCTTGTGTGCTTGTGTGTGCTTTGACACGCACGTATTCATGTGGGATAACAGTCTGACATGCTATTTAATAAACAACTTCATTTATTAATACAAGGCTAACACAAAGCAATAAAATCAAAAACGCAAACGCAAAAGGGCATAGGATGGCAGGGAAATAAACCAAAAAGAAAACGATGCCGGTGCCACTGGGAGTCGCACGATGAGCAGCAGAAAAAAATGAATAAATGAAGCTTAAGTGAAATGTTGGACAAAAGGTACATAAATAATACAGTGATAAATACAAGTGAATAATTAAATAACGTAATAACCTTGTAGATGAATGATCACCCCCATCCGCCCCATAGCCGATTTCATTTTCAGACTGTCTGATGAAGTGCTACAGGGGAATGTTTCCAGCAAGTTTAGTTAATATAGTGTTAGTAGTAGTTTGTGAGATATGGACATACAACCCAATAGAAGGTAGGGCCACGCCCACTTTTCACAACCACATATGCCTTTCTCTACTGTGACCTTCTGTACCTTATTACAGTTTTGTATCTTAATTTTTGACTTAGTTAGTGGGTCCGGGTATGGTCCGATTTCGTTCGTCATCAATACCTCTTCAGGGTGCCAGGGATACATGTACCAAATTCACTCAAGTAATCACTTCCGCGCACAGACGGACCAACAAAGAGATGAATAGACAGACATCCGGAATTTAACTGGTCCCATCATCCTGATCATTTTGATATATATAACTCTCTACCTATCTCGATTAGTTTTAGGTGCTACAAAACACCGTTAGGTGAACAAAAATATTATATTCTGTTGCGACAAGTTGCAATGTTATGAAAGTGTCTGCTTGCATACAAAAATGTCCCTGCCGCAATAATTTCGATTGAAATACGTAAATAGTAATGTATGTCCTAGAGGGTCTGTACCGTAATACAGTAATGTTATGCTGTAGTACTTATTGGTGCGTGTGCTCCTTCAAATAGGCAGGCGTACTGATAACATGTAGGCAAGTAAAGCTAGACAAGCAGAAAACACCCTACATACATACATAAATACAAATGGTCAAGGGTGGAACACCAACTAACAGATGGCCATGTTGCCTTCAGATTGATTAACAGACAGTTGGACACGCAAAGCTTCACGCATGTTTGTTATTTATCATGATGGGCATAAATCTATGATTGGCTCCACAGATTTCTGAGCACTGTCCGTAGAATAGGCCAGGCCGTGTTATTAGAAAGTTGGTCTGGTTTAATCGGCCGGGGGCGCCGTCGACCTTTACTCCCAATGCTGGCGTGAGCTATATGAAAGAATGGATGAGGGACACTAAGGTTAGACCAAAGGAGGAGATGAAGGATTGGCTTATTATTGACTTGAATGGGACGTTGTTAGTGGGTACCTGGGTTTATCAGTTGACTTCATAGTAGTTAAGTATGAAGGCTCTAAAGCATATTTTTCTACCTTCGAAAAATGCACTGCTGCACAGATATTTGCATATAAAAAAGATAACGGGATCATAACATAGTTAAATTAAGGAACTCTAACAAAAATTGACTGGATCTCACTGTATCATGATTCAACAGCAGATTCTTAACCGAAATGTGATCCATAGCTAAAAAGATCTTCGATGCAAATTCTGCGGATATCTGCGAGTTCAATGTAGAAAACAAAACTGTGAAATCTGTGTTGGAGATACATATGAGCATAGTTCGGTATCAGACTCAAGAACACCAATTAGATCTTTACTCATATTTTACTCATATCATCTGGCTAATGGTTGGCGTCTTGGATTTAGTAGTCTAGACGACAACCTGCAGATTTCGCTGTGTGACTTTTGTTTTTTGCCAGCATCTGCTTAGGAATTTTGGAATGATTTTCTTCATTATCTACAGTAAATATATTTTGCCCCATTCATAGCTGGCATTGAATATTTTCGGGTAGATTTTGTATCACTCTACTATTTGTTCAAAGCTCTTGATCATCATACCTATATTTGTCGTAGTATTGCTCTAGAATACTTCATGGTACTGTCTGTATTTCTTTTGGATAAAACTCCAACTCCCTTTATACCATTTTAAGGTGCAGCAAACAGCTTTCAAGTTACTGTGCTTTTCCTTAGGCGACTTTGGTTTGATCCAGCGTTCAGAGTGGCAGTTTTGACTGTCGCTGTTTAAGTATTTAGGTAGGACTCGGCACTCAATTATCCATTGCATTTTATAAGCATCGTTAGAAACCGTTGGAGCATAAAGCTCCATTAAAGTCTACTAATCGTAAACCATGGTACATAGGATTGCGGAAGATTAACTCTACATTGTCCTTAGAGGAGCGTCAACTCTCAATTTATTCATCATCCTTGCCTTGTATAGGTGCGATATAGTTGTGTTGAGGGTAAGCTAGCAAACCGACTGCATCAAGCCCCGAAACCTCCATGGACTCACCCGAAAACAGCAGAGGTGTCACCGTGAGAATGTAGGCGAAATAACTAAAGGTGTAATAGGGAAAGTAACCACCGAAGGAATTCCTTTTAAAGAGAATTCTTTACAAACCTTTTCGGTCGTTTTTTGGACCCTATCCGGTCCAAATATCTGACCCTATAGCGAGCCTAGTAGACTGATAAGTTCATAGTCAGGATTTAAAGCTGATCGCTAATTAGGGAGCAAAATTGTTGTGGACTATGGACACCGGTATATAATTCACCTAGAGCCTAAACAGAGTAAGGAAACGGTATAAATTATAGGTGTGAAAGTGCAGCTTTATATCACCCATCGAAAACTCAAAAACTTAATAACGCCGCACATTTTACATTCGCCACTTTATATATTCAGCACACCATCTCGATGCTGTTCCATCTACAGGCTACTTTTGGCTGTAAATGGGTGTCTAAGGCACAACATTGAGCATATTACAGCGGAATGATTCCCCTGTTATTCGACGCTTGACTGCTTGATGACCACACCAAGGCAACACAAGCTGAGGTTAATGCCTACTCGTACGCCCCCTAGAAAACTGTACACACAGTAGTCAAAAGATAAAAGTAATAACAACAAGAAATAAGATATCTGCATACTTGGGAAAAGGGAGGAATGGCAGTCGACTACTTACAAGCGGACAGGAGCAACACTACATGCTCCCACATTGACACGGTGACAGCAGCAACAACACGCACGACAACAATAATAACACGAAATCTATCGTAGCATATGGGAAACATGTAAAATGGGAAACATTCAACACCGTCTGTATCTATGTGTGTATGTTGGTATAGTCGCACTCATTTAAATATTGCTCTGAAGTTGACAGCGGACATCGTTCTTATTGTCAGATGTTGTAAATGTAAATAAATTCATTTTTTATGAAATAGTTAAGTGTATTACAGGTGTGAATAACTAAGTGGAATTGAGGCATTCTTTAAAATATTTTTTATTGCTGGCGACTCTCTATAAAGCATACATTTCTACATAAGATAATATTAAATACTACATATATGTATGAAAATTATATTCCTGAGTATTAGACCAATGATCCTGCGACTCAATATGCTTGCTCATATATATACCATGCCATATTATACCATACTGTAATATAATATCAGACGGCGAGGTAATACATGCCATAAAGAACTGTTTCATATGTCCAGTAACACGATGAATCGCTGAACTCTAATGCTCAAATTAATTTAATGTCGGAGTATTCAGAGGAACCTCAAGTCAATTTCGAAACCTTTATACTGAAAAGTGCAGCTAAGTTGAGTTGGAATCTTTAAATACACCGTGGTCCTATAAATTTTTTATAGAATGGGTAACTTCTTGTAGTATGGTGTTTTGGTGTTGGTGTTTTCCAGTATGGTTCTTCTAAGTATGTTTTTATAAAACCAGGTATTCTCAAATATCAGATCTCAAAGTATACACTATTAGTTCAAAACAATCACTATTAACATCTTAGCCAAATGACATAACTGTTGACAGTGACAGCTTGAAAATTGTGGAGAAGTCTTGCAACCAGCATAAACATCGAAATAAACGACAGCATTGAGATCCCACATAGAACCAAAAAGTGATACTCCAACATGTTTTCAATTGAGAGACAGTCCGAAAAATTTAACTTGTTTTATATATTATGTATATTATGTTATCGTATGTTGAAGACTATTAGTCGTAGACAAAATTCCATGGAGTGACTCTTGGGATATTCGCGAGACGGATTCTGGAAAATTTTTAAAGATATTGTTTATACTATAATTATATTATAATTTGATCAGCAATGCTTATATGGGTTAAGATCCGAAGAGCCACATAATGACTGCTAAAATAATAATACAAAATTTTTTGATGCCTCTCTCTCTCAGAAAACACTAATTCTTAGCAGAGTAATAAGAACCTCTGCGTGAAGAATTTCCTTTAAGGGTCCAGTTGAAATAATATTCATGGAGATTCTTTAGCATATAAATGTGACCATTTCTTTTTTTTTTGATAAACCCTTTACCAAATTTTTTTCATTCGGACGAATAGTAATCTTCAACTTTGATTTCCTGACGGTGTTTTATTAAAAAGCCCCAAAATAAAGGTTTTTTAGAACGCTTATATAGATTTTGGAAACATGTTTGAAATTGAAAGCTTTTTTCTTTGCCAATATCTATAGTCAGAGGTTTTCCGGCTTTGAACATTTTTGGGGAAAACTATTAAAAATTATAACTAACTTAATGTCGAAGTGAATAACTGTAGATGACGAAAGATTCCTAAGTTCTACAGGACTCTAAGCATGCGACTTCGCTGGGCAAACCTTAGATAACATAACCTCAAAATTTTATGGAGGCCTAAGTATGGATTTCCAATATGATTTTCTAACACTTTTCAAATCCTCGATAGTGGTATGTTAAATACTCCATTCAACAAGTTGTTCATAATTTTTAAATTCAATTTAAGTACAGATATATAGAGTAAGTTAGTATCAAAAACCCGTTGAAATATTCCAAATTTCCAGGTTTTACTTACCTTCATTATATGTCAAAAGCACACCACATAGCTCAATCAAACAATTATTCCAGCATTTTGCTTTTTCACACATATTCCAGGACGCTTTGTGAGTTATCACTCAACAGCCTGTACACGTACGCCAGCGACAATATTCGAAGACATAATAATATATGTTGAATATATAGTTATATAAGCGCTTCAAACGTCAGACTGCCATTGCCAATGTGCAACATTGAGACGGACGGGCCCACAACACCGCTTATGGGAGGACCTGGGAGATGGCAGCACCCGCTTTACGTCGCCTGAGATGGATGAACTCTTATGAAAATGTTTTATTACAACATGCTGTAGTTGTACATTTACCGTTACAAATGATACAAAAGCACATTTGTTTCGACAGCTGAGCTGAATTTTGTGTGCTTGCGTATGTGTGTGTGAGAGTTTTGCTTGCAAGTTTTTAACGTTTTATATCAATAAAAACCAAGGCTTGTAATTTATACCTACATATATAAATGTGTGTGTGTGTGTGTGTATGTATGTGTGCTTGTACTAAATTTCTTCCATTTCCCTCTACCTCTCCGGCCTGTTCTACACAAGCGGTAGGAAACTATTTTTTTGTTTGTAGGCGAGACGCTTGCAGCAAAGAGGCGGCTCGACAAAGAAGAATGGCATTGATGATGGACGCTTGCTTGCACGTACGCACCATCAGACAGTGCCATTCATTCACACGCAAATCTCTGAAAACTTGTGCTGTCATTTAATCGTGTGTGTATATACAAGCGAGTGGAGCAATTGAGCAAGTGGGTGTGTACTTTACATGCAATTGAAATGTTAACACCGTTATTGTGCACAATGGTATCTATAAAGAGGCAGCGAGTAGATATACGAGGGCTGAGAATGTACGGAATGTTAAAGTATTTAATAAAATAAAAAAAATAAAATTAAAAAAATCAAACGCAAAATTAATAAAACATATTGAAATTTTTAAAAAAATCTTGTAAGGCAAATTTTCAGAGCAAATATTACCATTTGAACCTTTTAAAATCTTTTTTTGTAACCGTAGTATATAGCGAATTTTTAATAAAAAATTTTTTTTAAATTTCAAATAAGATGACATTCATTTGTTAGTAATTTTAATTTTAATAAATATCGCACATACCATAAACATCTCGCATTTATTTTAATTCTCCTCTACTAATTCTGTAAACATTTTCAAATCGTGGCAACTCTGTTCCACATTTATTTATAATCAAAAAATCTCAAAAAATTATTATCCATATATTTTTGTAATTTTTAAGTTGCTATTTTTGTATTTGTTAAAATATTTTTTAATTGCAGGTGGTAACCATGCAAAATAATAGTTTTGAAATAATTTTAAAGTAAACTTCCTTGGATATCAAACATGCTAAACTACTTTTTAGCTACTTTTATTAGAGTTTCTTATATAAATTCATCGGTAACTATAAAGATAAATTTCCAACCACGGAAAATAATATTTTTGAAATTATAATACAATGTAATTCTCCATGGATATCAAACATGTAAAAATATTTTTAATTACAATACTTTTGCTAAATTTTTGCAATAAAATTCATCTGGTAGCCTTTTAGAAATTTTCGTCAGACGAACAAAATTTGGATGCATGGAAAATTATTTCCTACGTTCTTAAATGGAACGCGCATATATAAGATTTTTAATAGGAGGTTACATACGCTAGTATATTGAACTTGAAATCCAATTCAAGTGAACCGATGTTCCATAAAATTATAATATTTAATGGCAAACTGAAATGTTAATCTCTCGAAACCAATTTTGATTTTCCAAATATGACATAACTGGTTCCGTGAAAGAACATATAGAATAAGTTCAGAGGATCTGTCAGAAGGTTTGTTGAGCTTAAGTCAAAAACACTATCCACACTTACTATTTCAGTTATTACTTTATACCTTAGCTTTTCTGGCACCGCCAAAGCAACAATGTTATGGAATAAGGAGGTGACTTATTAAACTAATAAGATTAGCCTGGTATTGTAAATATATAGATGTATTTCGGAATGTTGCAAGACATGGAAAGGTATTTGGAATTTTTATTTCATCATATACTGGGTATATGAACTCTAAGTGTTATCCACTGGGAGTGTAATTGTTACACCACTTGAGATAAGCTAAAAGTGTTGTTAGGTTGAGTAGGATTACAGAATTGCAGTACTGATACAGACATGCTTACATCAAGAAATATTATTGGGTACAGCGTTTACTTAAATGATCTTCATACGATTAAAATGTCTAACTAAGTCGATATTCTACGAGATTTAATAAGAGATAGCCTCAATCAATCAATGAGTAGCGAATGTCTTGGTATTGTAGCGGTAGAAACCGTTCAAGAACTTCAAGAATTATAAGCGCATTTTTTTGGCTTACTGAACTCAACGAGGTCCATATATGCTATGGAAATATTTTTAAGGATATTAAAACAGAATCTTTTACTTCTAACATCGAAAAATCTTTTGCGGCTTGAAGTTTTATTTGGATAGAGGTATGGGCCTCCTTTCCTACTAGGGAGCAAAAGAGTAACCAAGACGCTTTCATAATATAAGTTATATAATATAATATAAGTATAAGATACAGAAAACTCCAGTAGCGAAAATAGAGTTGAGTGTGGTTGGTATTTAGAGGAAAAATGCTGATTTTTTTTGGATATCCTGAAATACAATTACATTCCATATATCGCAGATAGATTCTATTTAAAATGGCATGAGAACAAAACCAATTAATTTTGATAACTAACTCTATTGTACACTCAAAAATTCCTCCAGAAACGCATTATAGTATCACCGGGGAGGTGGGGAGTAGGGCTTATCGAAAGAATCAAAGAACAGCCCTCCTTCGTAAAAGAAGTTTATTGGTATTTAAAATGAGTATTTATATGGCGTTTGGTTGTACTCAGATGTTGCTCCAATAGGTGTTCTCTAGAATATTTAATGACGAGAGTGCAAAAGGGACAAAACAGGGGCTTGGAATGCTTAGTAGTAGAAATGCTGGATAAACTGTACTTAGGACATTTGTCTTCAAACACCTTTGAAAACCGAATTCTGTTACAAGGCGGTATAAACATGGTCTTATGCAAGCGCTCAATATTGTTGGAGTAGTTGGCGATTCATATTACTGGATTATGCTCCTCCCAAAGGTCAAAAAAATAGGAGCCGCTATCAGCAAATTTATAATATTTTGCTTGTGTGGCTCATTTTCTGCAGAATAACCAGTTATTTTCAACAAATTTAGATATGCGGCTATATATAGGCTATATTTAGATTCTAGCACGATAAGTGTGATATATTGTTACCATGGAAAGAACCAATGGGAGTAGAAGAATATCAAGAAGCCCACATTTCATGATTGGAAAGGAAAATAAACAGCATTTGAGCGGTTCCTGTTGAGCTTTTAGCGTTTTAGAAATCGGAAGCTGTCACCTTATGCAACTTCTTTGATACACTTTCGTATGAATAATGAGAGCTTGTGGAATAAAAACACGGGATCATATCCTCTATGGGTTTCCTATCCCATTTTGCTTCATATATGACTATGAAATGAGTAACTGAAGTGCTTTGTAATAGTCCTTTTTCAAGTCTATGGTACAGCAATAGTAGATTAGCAGTTATTACAAACGTATCCTTCTCCTGCTGATATGGTGTGTGATAATGTTGTACAACGTACACTATTTTAATTGTAAAGTTGATGGATTCCCACAAAGTATTTTTCTTCAAATTTTTTAAATACTTCACACCAATGAAAATTTTTCACTAAATGCTAACACTACTTAAATATCTCAACATAATTTCACGCGTGTTTGAGAACCACACTGCGTTCGATACCAAATGCATTAAAGGTTACGTATACGCACCGTCATACACCAAGAACTACAAAGTATTTTTTATATTATTTAATTTGTTAAAAATTATAGAATTTTGTAAAATTCTGCATACTTACGTGTTTTGCTTGAAGCATAACGCACGCTCGGGTGTGAAAAGTATGAAATTTTGTAAAATAATTTATTTTTTTCTTAGCAAAGCAAAACAAAAAGCGCAAAAGACTTGCCTGATTGGAATATCGCATTGCAGCGCTAATGCGATTTTATCTAACACTTGCGGAATATTTGTGCTGTTTGTATGTATATTTTTACAAATATTTATTGTTGTTGTCGTATTTCTCTTTCAGTTAGCAAAAGGTGCACCGAGACAAATAAGAAGGAAATATAAGCGGAGGAAGCAGCAGTTATGCAACAACTGACAAAAAAAGCAAAGCAAAACGTTAGCAATTTACGTTAAATGCTGAGCATTTCAGTGCTTATAGCAAGCCACAAGCAACTGGCGTTGTGCTGAGCGTGTTGCATGCAACCTTCTTTATTTCTCCTATCTCCTCTATTCTCATGCCAGTGTAATATTCTGCTGCAGCTTTTGCAACAACCATTTGTTGCGCTACTATGACATTTCCGCTATGCCGACAGCTGTGCAATAGAACAACAGCAACAACAATAACTATTAGCATATATGCAACATGCATAACGGCAGCTGCCCTCCACAGAACACTCCATCATTTTCTCGCCAATTTTAGCTTGCGTTCTTTTGTATTTGTTGCTGTTGTTGTTGCACCCCATAAATTATGTGACTGCCAGTTTTTGGTTGGTTTTTTCGCTGTCACTTTTTTGACATTATTTATTTTGCGCGCTTGCTGCTTTTAGTTATTTGACGGTGATTTCTTTTTTGCTTTGTTTGCTTGTCTTCGTTGCCTTTTTTCGTTGCCTTTGCAGCAAATGTCCGCTAAAACTGCATTTCCGCTTCGCTGGGCGTTGCAGAGTGGCTAACGTATTTTTTTTTTGTTTCTTTTTATGTTTCGCTTGTTGCTGTTGCCTTTTGTTTGCCCTCGAGCTCATTTTTCATAAAAATGCCAGACAAAACTGCGTTTAATTTCATTTCTCTCCCACGGGTTCCACTCGGAAGTCAGACAGCCAGCTGGCAACATGCTTGAGTGATGCAGCGACGACTATGAATAGGTATCTGCTGTGGGAAATATGTGCATAAATATGTAAGTATATATATATATTTGCTTGTACATAAGTATAATATGCATATACTCCTATGTTTATGTTACCTAGCACGCCGCCACCACTAAAATGCCACTAACAACACTAAGCACCAGCGCTTTGGCAAATTGCAAACTTCGTGTTGCATACTTTGTGGCGCCTTGCGTCAGGTTTCATCATTTTGCAGCAGTTATGTCAGCTAGTCGTCGAAAATTTATGTCATTAGTTAACTAACAGCATTCTCTGTAATTTACTAGTTACCTTGCTGGACTTGCAACAGCTGGCGGCAAGGATGGAGTGTGCGTGTGTATGTGTGCAATATCATTAACGGTATTATTTCAAAAATTTTTTTCTCTTTTAATTTTTTTACAAAGCAGGGTGTACAATTTCCGTTCACTTGTTGGCTATTAAAATTAAACATATTAGTATTGTTGCCATTGTTGTAATTATTAGAATTTTTCTCAAGCTGCTGCTCTCTCTACTTTCCTTTACATTTACTTTGTTGTTTTTTTTTCATTCAATTTCTACCACCTCATGCAAAATATTGTGCGCCCAGCTTTCGCTGAGGATTCTATAGTTGAGACTTTTTAAGTTTACCAAGACCCCACGCCCTTGTGTTGCTCATTACATCAATTTCTTATATTTTTGCCTCCTTTTTTCTTTCCGCTTCGCTTTCTCAATTTATTCATTCATCCCATACTTCCCTAGTTGGTTGTTGTTGCTTTAACGCAAAACCTTAATGTCACTGAATGAAACTGGCAATTTGTGCGCCATTAATCTCCTTCCGTTTTTCACCCCTTTTACTTACAGCCCGTTTTTGTTTAAATCGTTAGCTCGATACGCGTAAATTTATCTTATACTCCTCATTCTCTTTAATATAGTTTTATTTACAACTTTTCTCGTACTTAATACACCGACTGGTATCACCTTAAATTTTTTCTCTACTTTTTAATTTTGTGTGCTTATTTCTCCACCCTTTAATTAGCCGACCTTGTTCTCACTCTCTCTTCAAAGAAAGACATACTTTTTTGTGGATTTTGTAGTTTTATTACAGGAATTTTTCATTTAGACTTGTTTGGCTCATGTCTTCGTTTACTTTCAATACCATTACAGTTGGTGGCAATGGAATAGATACATATACTTCAAAATACTTAAACTCGAATACATATTAAGAGTCAGAGCTTATATCAAAATAACGATTACTTAAGAGTTTCATTCCCACTTTTTTCATCATAAATGTCATTAAACTTGCTCTAATTTAAAGTTTAAAAAATCATGAGAACAAAATTATGTGGTTTCATTTTCAAAAGCGCACTTCCTTGGAAACACAAGCATTCGAAAACTATATAATAAATGCAATTCCACTAAAAAAGTTTATATGTCAGCGCCATCTGTCAAAAATTATGTTAATCGAAGCACTTAAATGGCGAGTTTTTCGAACATTTTACAAACCGAACGGTAAATTTAGTTTTAGAGAATTTTTCCTATGGAATTGGTTTTTGAAAGTGCGTATGCTTTGAAATTGTTCTAGTTAGATGTTTCTCCGAAAAAACATAACCCATTAGACATTTAATACGAATTTTAAATCTCAATCGAAGTAAAAATTAATTCATTGGAACAAATTCTTAAATCGTAACTATCTCCAAAAAATGTGAGTTCTTTCCACTATCAAATACATATCCAAATTATTTTTCGAAAATCCATTAGTCTCTGTAGGAAGGATTTTAAAAACTATTTCGACAACAGCGCCATCTATCGAACTCAGTAAAGGGGCATAACTATTCATCGATTCTCTCAATCACCATATTCAGTTTAAGGTATTACCTACATCGACAAAGAAAACTTTTATTTGTTATATACTATATATACTAATTATTATTGGCTTCGCTTAAATGTCAAGGAAGATGTAAATAGAACGATGAAATATTCTTCTGTAGAATGACAGCAGAAGTGAACTTATTTGAGAACGTTTGGGCTGAAAAAAGGCAAATGAATTTCTACCAGAAATGTACAAACTATGATTTGAGAGAATTTTCGGAAATACCTTAACGTGGCCAAAGATTTGTGAATAACTGAGAAAAAAAATTAGCATACCATAAGAGCACTTTCTAAAGAAAGCTGATCTATCGGTGAGACAGTATTTTTATTAAAATATTAACCATTTGCGTTGTATCTTAAACTCGAGTTTAAAATTTGTTCTAATGAACTTGTCAATTTTTCTTAAGACAAAATCCTAAATTCGGGTTTTCATTGAAGTGTTGAAGAAAGTCGACAAAAATATTGCTTCATATTTTGTTAACAAATATTGTACTATTTAACAAAACTTGACGATCGTTCATTAACATACACTTAAACTCGCGATGTAATCTTCAAAGCTTGTAGGCTTCAATGGGGCCTGTAAAAAACTCTAAGATTGAAAGTCACAACTTGTTGCAAAAGAGGGCGCTATCGAAAATGCGAAGAAGAGAGGTGTGAAAGGTCAATCCAAGCAAATTTGTTCCTTTAGTGCATATAGAGTAGATTTCAAAAAGCAGTTGGCTTTTAAGTCCTCAGGGGAGAAGTTATAACGTCATCCAAGTATGAACCCTGGTAATATTTTAACTTCATTTTAAAACTATAATATCTAAGTGCTAGTAATACCCTCTGTAGTATGCCTAAAATATATACACAATTTTATTTTTTCTTGCACTTGATCATCTCCTACTTTGCATCGCAGGACTAATTTCTCGTTTCTCTCTCTCCCATCGCGCTTGTCACCACTGTTCTGTTGCTCATTAGCTAGGAAAAGGAACCTGTGGTGGCGAGAAAATCGTTGTCTAGGTGAGCTTTAATTAGGGATTTCAGTTTCTTTGGCACGTCATTGCTAGGGCGCGCGCACAAAACGCTGACTTTAATCGTTGCACCAATGAACTTAAGCACAATTGATGTGCTTTGTGTCGAGCGCTTCTATACCGTGCGCTTCTATAGCGAGCACAAAGAGGGGACAACTGAATATGCGTAAAAGATGATGGTAATATAAAGTATTTTCTTCGCTTTTTCGCACTTTTCTTATGAAAACGCTGCACTGCGTCAAGTCTTAAGGAGAATTATTAAAATCGTTAGTGTGGAAAAAGTGTGCTTTTATTTTTGCTTCTTTTTTTGTGAGCTCGCGTTCACAGTGAAAATGCTTTTGCTTTGATTAATTCAGTGGAAGTTATTATGGGGCAGTTTCCACATTTTTTGTAAGCAAAATGTGCAAAATGTGCAAATTGTTAGAAGAAATGTTTTCAGAATTCTTCCAACCTGCTTGAAATTGGATAAATATTGTAAGAGTAAGGTGATAAAGTACTGTAAATTTTAACAGTGTACTGCTATATCTGTTAGATTCACTCAGCGAACGGAGGCTTGTTTTTGCTTATGAAAAGTAGTTAAGTACGAAATAATAACCAGAAAATGTTTCTAATTGCGAATTTAGGAATTATTATTTAGGAAATTTATTTAGAAATCAAAACATTCACGTACCTTGAATAGCACCCTTATAAGACAAATTAAGCCGATATTTAACACTTTGAAGATAAACCATAAACTCGAGTTTAATCTTTAGTGTTAACAAAAAGGTGTCAAGTGTTTCTATATAATTGCTTAGGAAGCTCTGATTTTCAAATTATTTAAGTTTTAGATCGTATTTTGTTACACTACAAAGAGTTGTAAGAGCCTCGGGATCCCTGCGAAAAATTTAACCTTAAATCAAAAACTCGTTGAACAACCCTAACTAACCCTAACTTAACGCTAGACTAAAACACCTATCGCCCTTGTGGGAAACTATTCCACAAATAATATAATATGTAAATCTGTGTTTTCCTGGGCAAGGATTTTATTTCATGACCTGAGGAGCATATTTAGGCGTTTTCAAAACCATTCCGGTTCAAAACTATGGGCAGACATCATACATATTTTTTCGATTAGGATACATTTTTCAGTAAATAGCATGCAAACATAAACATTCCTTTAGGAGAAATGTTGAAAAACTGCAGATTGCAGTTTCAGGTTAAACTTAAAAGTTTAGTTTTGAAAATTCTCCCAATTTCTAACCCAATGTTTCAAGTATTTTGTTCTAGATGGGTTCATATAGAGTTCCTTCATTGTTATATTTGTCGAAAAATGCAAACTGTGTTGTTTCAATGTTTGCTGATGTCAAAAATGTTTGGTAAATTATACCGAAAAATTATTGTTTTATTTCTTAGTTAAACTTTCAGGTATTTCCATTTAAGAGTCATCTAAAATTTGTTTAGAACGCTGTATTGTAGATAATTTTAGGAACCGGGGTTCATAAGATTGAAACATGAACCCATTAAAAACATTAAGAGATGGTCATGATGGCATATCGTGAAATATATGTGCTTCAGGAACATCTCCCGTTCTTTTTTAGATGATTCCTGTATGTCTGACTTATCTTGGAAAATTAAAACAGATCTCTAAAAGATGTAATCGTGGTTCTTTCGATAGATTCCAGCTTTCAGCTATATTCAATTAATTAGCTATATTCAATTAAAAAAGGGATAGTTCATCAAGATGTATATGAGAAGTGGTAATAGTTGCTAATAGCAGCAATAAATTAAGGTTAGCCAATTAGTTCCAGCCTCCCAGCAGGATGAAAAGGTTTGCTGGTTTGAGATTTGATACGAAAAGTGGGGTTAGATTTCATTAGAAGCCTTATTTGTGCTCCTTGAGAGAAACCGAAACATTTTGGTGGAATGCAAAAATTACAAAAAATTATTTAATTATTGCGTAACTACAAGTTGACTAGTAACTACAAGCTTCGGAAATAATAAATTAACTAACTCGGCAATTTGACATTTTAGTTGATACGTAAAGTGAGGTTATGCAGAAAGAGCAAGTTACGTTGATCGTATAGAAAAATCTGTATTTTAGAAGCGAACCAAGCGCACTTACTACTACTACCTAGTTGATAAATCTCAACGAGCTTGAAATAATAAATTCCATAAACTAAATTTCTAAACTTACATTTCTAAACTAATGGTATGAGACCTGGTATTTTCATTTCTTTGATAATAAATTCCTTCTTTTCTGCTGCGCGCACCTGAATTTGACTGATTTTTGAACAAATTAAAGTCAGCTAACATAAAACCTTGACATATATGCTAAAGAAAATAGCGCACAATGGGCGCTCAATTGTATTTCAAACATATGTAACCGCTAAAGTGTAGGTATTCCATACACAAGGCTTTAAAGTGCTCACAACCATCATTTGTACTCACACTCACACTTCTTTTGCTACTTTCTTGGCCTTTGTACCCTTTCAAATATGCTCCACTTCCAGCAATTTAGTAAGTGGTGTGGAAACGACTTTTGCTCTAACAGTTTTCCTTCTTCTCTCTTCTTAATATTCTACCTTTGGTTTTTCAAGATCTGCACAAATTTTCAGCACAACAAACCCCCCACCAGGGCTTATACGCATAGGTGCTTGGAGTATGAGTTCACTTTCTCATTTTGAGCTTCTCAACTCCAGCTGTGGAATTCACTTGCATGCGCGCAGACGAATGTGTATGACTTTTTCCTTATTACGCATGAAAAAGCAGGGCCCATTTCAATGCGAATACTAGTATACATGTGTGACGTTGCTTTAGCGCCCATTTGTGTTAGCATTTACTTGGCATTTAAGCCATTCAAGCGTTACAAAGCCGACGGAAAGTTTTCGTGCATGCAAGCAAGTCTTCAACTTTGCTTGCATTAACTGCATATGTTTGCATACCTCAACGCACACAAGCAAATTGAAATTTTTGAAATATTCACACACATACATATGCCTTATGTAAGTGCTGCTTTGCATTTAAAATCAAGTGCAGGTGCGCGCAGACATATATATATATAATATTTACCTCGTAATAATTAAAAGTAAATAGCGAGGCTGTCTGCCGACTTCTAGGTATTTGTCGAAACATATTTTACCAAGTGAATTTGAAAGAAATCTTCAAAAATTTAATATTTACTTAGTGCTCACTTAGCGACGGCTTACAAAATAATTTTCTAAAAACTACAACTACAAAATCTACAAAAAAAAAATTTAAATAGGCATGCTATTTGTAATCTTCTTTCCTTAAAATGTTCAGCAGTTGCACTACAATAATAGCAACTTCTTACAAAAAAAAATATATTTTTATGTATTTATTTATATGTCTATAAATGCCCAAACAATTTTTTTATACAAAAAAATTAAAATATTCGACTTTGTATGCAAAATTTTAAAACAAATTTCGTTACGAAAACTTTAATTAAAAATTGTTAAAATTTGTCGTAAAAAATGTAATTGAAAAAAAGTATAATTTACAATCTCTCAGTATTTTTTTTTAATAAATTAATTGAAAAATAATTGAAAAAAAAGTATAATTTATAATCTCTTAGTATTTTTTTTTAATTACTTTAATTAAGCTAGTTTTTTAAATTAATTTTTATACAAATTCATTATGAAAAAATTTTAAAATAAAGTAAAAATCTTTTAATAAATTTTTTTAGAATACACATTTTTATACACAACTAGGAAATTTTACTTTTCCAAAATTCAAATTTATATGCATATAGTCATATTTTTTAAATTAAAACAGTTCAAAAATTTGAAATTAAAAAAATAATAAATTAAAAAAATTTTCCATCCAAATCCATCCAAATATCCAATAAGGTTGTGTTGAAAATATACTAAATTTACATTTAGTGAAGAATTATAGCGTCACCGATATTTAAAGTTCCATAAGTAAGAAAAATGGAGAACTGTTAATTCTTATCTTAAAATTTATGAAACGTGACTGGCAGTTAGAGTATCACATAACTAAAAGGGAGATAACTAAAGCAGGAATTAATAGCTTGAAATTTTGTAATTGAACTGAATTACTAAGAAAAAGCGCCACCTTTTTGCTAAGGCATATTCGGAATAAATAAATGAGAATTTAACTCTCACAATACTGGGCCGCCAGCCATTATATATGGACAAACATTCCACATTCTAGTTGCAACTTGAGAACTCAGTTTCTTTCGACAATAAAATTTCGACCGTAAACCCTAGAACTTACAATCACTCTACCTTGGCATAGCTGACTTTCGTTGCATTCGTTGGAAATGAGAATTCTATGAACCATACTTTTATGGAAGCTCGTAAGTTCTTTTCTTTGTACGAAAGCTCTTATGCTCCATCAACATCGAGTGGCTGTGATTTAGAGTTTATGTCGTCGGAGTAATGTATTATACGTCTGCAATAGGTGGAGGTGGATCGTTCGTACGTCATTATTAATTTTAAAAACTCCGGAAAAAAATTCCAAACCAATGTATAAAAATTTCTAGAACCTTTCATAAGATTTTGGAACATATCTATTAAATTACCTATAGAATATTACGCTGAAAATTTACAAATTGCATTGCTGAACTTTAAATTACGAAAGTTCTTTGAACATATTTGTCCAAAACAACCAAATTCAACACAAATCTTTTTTTCTTCCCCAATAAAATCAACTTTTATGTTTTTTAAGGAACTTATTAAGAACTTAATGAGGCTATAAAACCCGTTTCCATGGGGATCGTTATAAAGAACGGTTATAGAGGAAATGATAATATGTTGTTCAGACTATTTGTGTTGCTTTAAAAACCGCTATTACGGAAAGTATTGTGAGGCATATATTTAGTTAAGATGGACCTGAACTTGTTCAAATTTTCTAATACACAACAACATAGATAGATCCCTGACATTCCGGAAAACTGAAACATATAGCATAAGCAATAATCATTGTCTAATAAATGTGCTAGTAAAGAGCAAAGTAGAAATAAGAGAAGCTAATGAAAAAATCCTAATTCGGCTGCGGTTTCCAAATAGCGCTCTATTGAATTTAAATATATGTGTACTTTTGGAATAATCGTTATTCCCTCCTTCACAATGTGTCTAGCTTTATTAATGTATACACATTAGCAAATAATCGACCTGATATTTATTGTGATCTTATATATGAAAGGAATTAGCAGTGGGACGTATCATACGAATTTCAGAATCACTGCTAATTTCTATATAAATGTATATTTTCTAACAGTTGCCATTTCGTGGCATCTCGAGCATGTCTCTTCAACGATTTCCAGGTAACTTTAAACACTGTTAAACCACTTTCCAATACTAAATATTTCATAATTTTATTCACAATGTCACATGAGCAACGGTACCTAGTTGGTAAGCATACAAAGAAGAAAGCATAAAACTGCAACTTTATTAAAGAAGAAAATCCTCAAAATGGGCCGCCAGACAGCTGTTATGCACTTCAGCACCTACAACAAAAGCACATGCAACACCATAACAACAACAAATTGGTTAAAAACCAGTTCAAGGTTCTTCACAAAGAAAGAGGCTGTTACTTTGCCACTTTTGCTTTTTAGTCAGCGAAAAGCAAAGTAAAAGTGTGTATCACATAAGTGGAACAAATGGAGAAGAAAGAGAGAAATGAGAGAAGTTGTAGCAAATCAGCTTAGTTATGCGCTATACAGCTGTACAGAAAGTAAAAAATAAAAATAAAAGAAAGTAGAGGGAATTGGCATTCAAGCATGCACAGCAAGTGCAAGTACTCAGTCAGTCCATCAGTCTACGAGTTCACCAGGTAGCCTGCCGCATCGGCAACTGCTTTAATGGGTATTGCAACGACTGCCTCCAGACGGACACTCCCTCCCACATGCAAGTTCTCTGGTGCTGCTGAGTAGTTCTTACCTGCGGCCTCTGCTGTCGATGCTGCTACAACTCTCTATAGATGTTGTTGTTGGTGTTGCAGCTCATTGCAAAAATTCGCACAATTGCCACGGCGCGTGCAATGGCTGCTTTCCATTTTTTGCTCGTTATGCACAATAAATTCCTCGTTGTTGCTCTTGTGTTCCATATTTTTGGTGTATCAGCCTACTGCTGGCGCTCTGCGCCATTGTAATTGACCGAAAACATGGAAATGGACTTTCACTTAAATGCGAATGTCCATCTATCTTATTTTTTGCCAAAATCCAGCTTAGTTATACTTGTTTCTGTTTTTACTTCGGTTTCTTATGTTGCAATCTTCTTCCATGTGAAATCTGTTTAGCTTTGTTTGCGAGTTTGGTATTCGAATTTCGATTGATATCTTAAACTGTCTTAAATTGTCTTAAACTGAAACTTAGAAAGTAGAAGACCGAATAATGAAGCAACGGCTTTTGGCAAAAGACCCATAATTTATGGGAAACCCATAAGATGTTGGTTGATGTCTTTGGTAAGAAAAATGTGTGGATACCAAAGTTGTGTCAAAACATTCGACCCTTTTGCAAATAAGCGTAGAGTCAAGATCCTAAAATACCCAAAACAATGCTCCCATTAATTTAATTCGCTGTAGTTTGTATTCCGGAAACTGAAATATCTGATTAGGGGAAGCCCTATAATTCGACATATGTCATATTAAGAAAGCTGCTGGCGGAACGAAAGATAAATCTTCATAAGGCTTCCTTATAAGGAACAAAAGCTTTAAAACCATAAAAATGCTCCCTAAGATTTCGTGAATTTGCGACTAATAGGCCTCTGCTTCTTGCCTTCCGTAGTCCTATCGTATTGTGGAATAACAGATATACCTGCCAGTCTTTATGTATGTAATGCTTGAGGGGTAGGTTTACTTTTAATTTACTATTAAGATGGGTTTCAGATAAAGCAATTTTCCTCATGTCATCGAAGAGCTGAATCTATCGTTGATTATATAATTTGAAATTTGATTTGCTAAAGTTAGAACCTTTAAGAGATTAATGAAATTCTGGTATTTGCTGGGAAGATTCGCGTGTGATCTAGTGATGAAAGCGGGTGAGATGAAGTGTAAAGATCAACAGGTCTTTACCAGGAGTGCTTGGCTCTCACGATTGTGTTATAGCTTCAAAGTAAGTGAAGAAATTAAATCGCTTATGATGAGTAAAGTCCTCAATAAATACCTCATATGCTCTTCATCAAAATATGTTTTTTTTTTTTAAGTTTTCAGTTTTCGACTTTCCAGCAGCCGGTGTTGCTTGTTGTGCTGCTACTACGACTACCGCCAAATGCTTTCTGTTCTTCACGCTTTCGCGGCGATTCTCATAAAACTTCTATTTGGCTCTATACGCACACCAACAAACAACACGACGTTTGCATTTTGTTGCTTCACCTTGACTGTTCAACTGAAAATTTCATATTTGCCCTACTTGCTTTAGTGCATACTATACATACATATATAATGGAAATCATTTGTTCTGATATAAATCAGTTTGTGCAGTTTGTAACATGAAACATATGTTGGCGTTGTGTATGGCAGACGTGGCACGAAGATTGACGTATAAAAAATACATGGAAATTATAATAATAACAGAATTCGTTTAGCTGTAACAGTAGCGGGGTTTAATGGTTCTGTGGGTTGTGTGCGAAACACTTGGCGCCGCTTCAATGGGTCTGTGTGTGTTTCATTATATGTGTATCTATATATGTGCGTGTAGTTTTAATTTAATATTTGGCTTGCTTGATGAAGGCATTACTAATTTGTGGTTGCAAGCGATTAGAAAGTTAATTAAAATATATTTTGTTTTATTTTTTTTGCAAATCTGAGTTCAAGGTTGCCAGAATTGGGTCGGTGCTGCATTAATAGATTTGGAGATTGTAGCTGTGGTTTGTAAGTAAGTATGCGGTAAGTATGCTGTGGTGTTAAACATAAAGGGAGTAGGAGAGTAAAAACTACTGCTGCTACTGACAACGGATTTTATTAAAATAAAGTGTGGGTCCCTTGAGTCAATGTATAAAGAAAAGAAAAAGTGCGAAATTTACATAGATCCTTATGAAGCCCACGGAAAATTACAATTTAGGGTACCTAAGGGACCAAAAAGGAAGAAACTTTCCCAAATGAAAAGTAAGGGCTCGGCAAAGCATTGGCTAAGACCAAATAAGCCAATCTGATTCTCCAAGACCACAATAAAAGTGCGAGAGTCTGCTATAGGGCACTTACTAAAATCTTATTTACGTAGAATGATAGAGGACTGAGGCTGAAATCTAACCTCGATCGATACAGAGAAAAGCAAAGGAGGACTGAAAGAAATCTGTAGATGCACCCATTTATATTTTCAATAGATTTTTGTTTTGTGAGAAATAAAAAAGTATATGAAAGAGTAGAGATTTTCGACTCAATTTCTGTTAATTTTATAGGGAATATAAGTAGGTGACATGCAAATATGCAGATGTGAAGAAAAGAATTATTATTCTATTATTAGTTATCAGCACAAAATTTTACATTTATAACGGACCTTAGTAACTGAATATTAAAAATTCTGTCATTTTTTCATACATACCCACATGGAATTGTTTCATTCTGCGCTTACCTGTAAGAAAAGAAAAAAGAAAAAAGTATTTAGTTATACAAATGGTTGTAAAATAAATTTCAAAATTGCAATTCAGTTTACACATATATGCATTACAATTTTATTATTTAATGGGTAAGCTCTCGCAATATATGATGCTAAAAACTAATTTTTTTACTATTGATAATACTGCATATGTAAAATAATTTTTTTTTATGAAAAATGTATACTAATAATGCTGAACTTTCAACCCTTCATTCAAACAATTTTCACCATATTTTTTCTTATCACAATTTTTTTTAACTTGCATGACCTTATTATTATTATTCAAGTTCAGGACATAAAATGTGTTTTTCTAACGTCAAGTCATTACATTTTTTAATTACTTATTGGTTTTTTATAAAAATATCAGGTGGCAACCTCAAAATCCTTTAGGATAAATTGTAATAGCTCTCAAGCGTCATTGAATTTACATTTACTCGTCTATAAATGTTTTTGGTTTAACACATGCAAAAATTTAATAATGGTGGCAACGCTGAACAAAACATGCCCATAAATGGCCTAGTAAATGCCCATGCCCTAAAACAAGTTATATTTTATTTTGCAGTTCTTTGCAACTTGCCACTACTTATTAAACAAGTTTTATTTGAGAAAAGTTGGCAACTCTACAAAATATATTTATAATATTAGGAAAAACTAATATTTTAATGAAATTTGCTCGTGAGTTGTAGTATCATTTGAGATACGCCAGAGTAGCTTCTATGTTATTTAAAATATTTCAACATACAATTTTTAAATAAAGTTTCATGACTAATACCTTCAAAATAAGTTCAAAATTTTAAAAATCAGTTATGTTTTATGCGTGTATATGTATATGCATGATTTGAGTTCAAAAACATTTCCAACTATTTTACATATATCTTTTCGTGTGCTTATACATACATATTTATATATATATATATACACAGGTAAGTTTATATTAAAAGCACTAAAACTTTCGCATATTTATTTTTGAAGGCAGATGGCAACACTAAGCCATATTTATGGCATAACAGCTTTTAAGATGGTTCTTATTTTATACCCACTTGACTACTTGAGCTAATATTCGTATTTATATTTGAACGTTGAAGACCATTTAAACTTTATTAACTACACTACATTGCAAATTTCCACCCCTTATTTTTATTTGAATTCAGGTGGTAACACTATTAAATATATTTTTATAATTACTCTGTTAAAACATATAAGCGCTAAATATAAATTTGCCTAACGATAATATATTTCTAATGCCCCTTCCATATTTTTTGTAGTCACGTGGCAACTCCAAAAATAAGAATTTGTAATTGGTGTGTTGAAATGTGTTTAATGTGTAATATTCGTTTCCTTTTAAACTTTATTAAAGACATATTTTCATTTTAGTTTGATGTTTTGCTATTTTGAAATTTAATACTTTAGTATGGCAACTCTCCTCAATAATTACTTGTTTTTAAGCTATAAATAGCATTTCAATTTTGTAATTTCATTATATGGCTAAATCCTAATTTGTAATTTTTATTTGAAATTACGTGGCAACACAATAAATTAATTTTTGTATATATCCTGCTCAAATGCATGTTCCAGGATACTTGTGTTGTAAATTTTTGACTAAATTATTGTATATATTTAAAATTTCGTAATAAAATATTTGTGGCAACTTTGATTTAATATAAATAGGCTTGCTAATTACATTGCATTTTAATATATGAAAAAAGCGTATCTAAATTCATAAACTGAATATCCCTCTAATATAATATATATTTATTAATTGCAGCCTTCAATAAGCAATTAGTTTCATTAGAGTTAAATGAAAATCAGCGCAGTATGCTCCCTCCACACACACTCACACACACACACACACCAACGCTAGCCTAATCTGCCACATTTGTGTTACATTACTTTTGTATTTAACTAAACATTTAGGCAGCTTAATCGGCAACACCACAAATAGGCAAATGGAGGTTATTCTAAATTTAATTAATGGCATGCCGCACACCCAGTGCGCATGTGCGCGTGCGTGCGCATTTATAAATTAAATTTACCAATAGTGTTAGATTCTCGGCAAAAACACAGTGCGAACGATAATTGTAAGTAACGGTCTTCCCTGCACACACTCCACCACGCACCCGCTTCGTAATATCCAGCGTAGAATTATCAAGGTCTCATGTGTAGCACTCCGGCAACTACTCTAATGGGGTCACCAATATGCTAACAGCGCAAACTGTGCGCACTTACAAATCGACGGTTAAGCGTGCCAGCACGCCTCAACGGTATACCAGCTGCCAGTGGGTTCTGTGTAGTTAAGCGGAAAAACGCGGTTCATATATGCCATAATGGCGTAATACGCGGCGTATGAATAACGCGTCGGAAAATGCGGGAAAAGCCTACGAATTAAATATATATATGTGGTATGGCGCTTGAGTTGAGCTTTTTAGTTGTGTATGTAATATATTAAATTTTTAATGGGTGTGAATTTTAATTTAATTTACGTTGGATTTGCGCGCCGAATTCATTGGTTGCGAGTAGCAATGGAGAGTTGGTAGCAAGGCGTAGGGCGCAAAGGAAATGAAAGTCAACTAAAATGCGGAAAAATTAAAATGTGTTGGATTGTTATTAAAATGTATATACTTTACTAGCAAATATTTGTGAGGTGTGTGTGTTTCAGGTTGAGTTCTTCAATGTAGAGTTTAGTGAACAGATTTCTATATAAACTAAGATATGAAAACATTTTAAATACCGTCAAATTATCAGCTTGCTTTCGCTTTATGAATATTATTTATTATTACTTAAGTTATTGTTTAGGCCAGTGGTTCTAGATCTTTTTTTTCTCATTGAAAGTGATAAGTTTCTTATAAAGTTTGATTTTTTTGTTTCCGTTTCGAAATTGTGGCTTTTCTCAAGATAGTTTTCACAGTGCAACACTAGGAGCATAAAAAAACTAATAGAATAGAACAAGTATTCTAAGCACCCACTGCTTGCTTATGAACAGACCAACCAACCAAAATGTCTATCACATTGACTTTGCATAGGTTATTATTCAATTGTGAGGAATTCATATTTCTCTACGAGCTTAATGGTAGCTTTTTTCTCGAAGCTAATTCTTCATAGATATAGTCAAGTCATCAGTACTTTAAGTTAGTGCTCAAGCCAAATGCACTAAGAGTCTACATAGGGCACAAATATATTTTTTCGAATTGAAGCAGATGTAAGGAAAGCTTAACTCAAAACTCAACGAACACGATATTACTATGAAACGGCAGAAAAAAGGTTTTCGGGACCTATAACTGTAATACTCGACCTGGTCCTAAGTGGAATAAGCAATAACATGCAAGTATTTAAAAAAATTTTATCAGCACTGTACGGTCTCTAATATTGGAACCGCATTATTCACGACATTATCGCCACATATTTCGCAAAAACGACGAAGATACTCTCGTTTATCTATTTTCCTTTTGAAGCAAAAATTGCCAGCAATCGAGCTTATAATATTTTCAGTACTTACAATAGATCTGCTCACATGTACGAAAGTCATTGTTATGTTGTGAAGCCTTAATTAACGATAAAAAGAAGCTGTCGGAAACTAAATAAGTGAGATCATAATGTCAGTGGACTAAGTGGTATTATTGCCAGCTAGCTACTCCTACGTAGGAGTACTCTATCTGATAACAAGCGCTCTGTGATCCGCAATTTATCTAGGGAGAGATGAGAGACACCACTTTACTTCAAAAATGTTTACATGTGAGAATGTTCTCCTTTCTAACTGCTTGCCCTTATTTTGTCATACTTCAAACATTTTTCTTGATTATTTTGTAGTTGGAAAGAGAGGTACTTCTGCTTTTATTTAGTGGTGGAGGTGTTATTATTGTATCAGCAGAAAACCTTCCACAAATAATGTTCATTAATGCTGGCGAGTTGTATAGAGTTATCATAGAGATGTCGAGTTGTTAACCAGAGAGCTTGCTGACCCCAATAGGACTAGAATTTATCATTGGCAAGCCCATTAATGATGCTTGTTTATCTGAGTACATCATTGCTCTGTAAAGGTTTCGGTGGTTGCTAACTAGTGCTAGTCTAGTCAGCTTTTCCTTTGCCCACTATTTTTTTTTTTTGGGAACTGCTAATTGAGTTTGAGAAAAGAAATATTGGGAAATATTGACTTCCTCGGAGAACACACTTGTCCCTCTGCAGAGCCAATTTTCGAGCCATATTAATTGAGACAGAAACCTGCTCGTTCATATTTGCCTTTAGTCTCTGCATTCCAACTCCATAACGAAGTTATGCTATATATGTTTTTGGAATGTTTTAGATTTTTTATAAATTTTTTATGAAAAGTTGAAGAACTCTTCTTAAACTCAACCTGCAGATAATAAATATTTTGGGTACACGCTTCTCTCAGCTTTTATTAAATTTAATTGCCATTATAAATTCTGAAAAAGGGATATATTGCGGGGCTTCCAAGAAGGATATATACAGTTGCATAAAACCAGCAAAGTATTCTTTTTAGTGTTTAATTTCGCTAAACTTAAATTTCGCTATACAATTGCCTTAAATCACTTTCAAATAATGCAAGCATCTCCAAACTAAAGCTCTTCTGTGTTATATATTTGCATGTATGTCTGTACATATGTCTCCTTTGTAACTTCTGTGTTCCCAGCGTGACCGCCATTGGGGCGACATGAAATGAAAAGTTTTGCTACGAAATACATAAATTATGTCTTTGCATATAAATTAAGTCGCACAAAATTTATGCCCAACATATTCTGCATGTGTGTGCGCGTGTGTGTGAGTGCGCATATTTACCATATGTTTCGTTCTAACATGCGACAGCTTCAGCTACAGCGCAAGTTTAAGCGTCTGTCAGCCTGTGAGCGCCACAATGAACTTGCCACAAAAATCCCGCGTATTTACGTGTATGCATGTGCCTGTATGTGTGTATGTCTATCGCCTATGCTGCTTCACTATGTATGCGTGTGCATGTACACGCGTCGCGCTGTCTGCTGATGTATCACGTATATTGTTGTTGTTGTTGTTGTTTCACTTCCGTAGTAGACGGCGCTGCTTCTGCTCACTTTCACCATCCTGCCAAATGTATATGTGCGCCTTTATTTGCCTTTACCCAGTCTTCCGTTTTGCCCTTTTGCAGCTTATACTTTGTTTCCCCCACTTGGTTGTCAGCGCAAGGCACATAGCCCCTTCACGGTTGATTTATTTTATTTTATTTTTCTTTAATTTTCTTGTGTATTAAATTTTTTTCGCTAAACTACTTTGTTTAACCGCGACTTTCCTGTCTTTTGTGCATTGTTGAAAGCTTTATCGTTCTCTCTTTTGTGCCTTTGTTTCAATGTGTCACTTCGTGGCTGATTGTTAGCATTTTTCCCTTGATTCGGTTTTTGTATTTTTTTGGAATTTTTTATTTACATTTTTATTATATTTTTTTACTCGCAGCTTTTACTTAAGACACTCTGACGCCATTCATGTTTCATCAGCCCTTTGCCACGTTTAATTTTTTCTTTTTATTCTCATTATTTATACAAACTAAGCCAAATGCCCTTCGTGAGTGGCTGCAAAGTCCCACCTGGCTTATCTGCAGCTCATTATCGCTGTCTGCGATTGCGACTTTTATTTCATTAGATTATTGTACTCGCCAAATGTACTGAAAACTTTGGCGAATGTCCTTGGAAAAGTTTTTAATTTAAACTGAGAGAAAGAAGATGTGGGAAGAGCAATAAAAAAATATATACAAACAAGTCCAGGTAAAACTGGATGCTATCTATATATGCTTGAAAGCGAACTGTAAAAAGAGACATTCAGGGAGAACTGGAGGTGATCTCTACAGAAGATATATGACCAGGACCCTCACGAGTTAAGAACGGGTACTCAAAATCGTTCTCATGCCAAAGGAAACCCGTATCCGGAATAAACTACAAATATTACTTCGTAATCGAAAGCGTTCTTTGTTTGCGGCGATTCGACTCACTCACTCGCTTGATTTCTAAAACTATATGCTGTTCGTGTTCTTAATAAGTAACTCTCTTGTATAGTATATGAATACAGTAAGCATCCTTTTAGAGAAGCTCTGATTAAGTAAAATATGCTGTTAAACAAGATATGCTTAAGCTTAACCGAGGAGTCTATTATATGCAGCAAGGTTTTCCAATGTAATACATAGATTTAATAAAAGACTAGACTTCTCACAGAGCGCTTAGCTGCGGCTCATACTTTTGTTGTAATGCTCACTGTGCGCTTAGCTAACGTTTATACACTTGCTGACAATTGGGTTGAACATCTTCGTTCTTACGCTGTGAAAGATCTGACAAATAGAGAGTAGACGTCTTAATTTATTTCCTGAGACCTGCTGGAATATGTGAGTATACTTTTCAATAGAAGGCAGCCTTTAGAACCTTTAATTTTATGAAACCGAAGCTCCAAAAAACGTTAAAAATTGTGAACCTAAACAACAAGTTCCACGGTTGAATCAGCTGATTCAAAATGAGCCAATTCTTTCGCTCTCTATACTAAAAAGAATATTGAGGTGCTTATAGACTTTTGAGAACAAATAAATTAAGAAAATCGCTATCGTTACATGAAGGGAAGTGAAGCTACCAATGGCACTCCTTCCTAGGGACGACATTACTAAGAAATTCTACTCTGAAAAAGCTTTAAAATATTTGTGAACAAGAAAAGCGACTGAGAGGACTCCACTTTCAATAAGAACCTGAGAAGGGACACCTTCAAAGGTACGATGATGGCTCGAAAATATAGACCTTAGATGGAATTAGTACTGGGCCAGTGGTACGTCGCACCAAACTGTCGGCTTCTATGGGAGTTTTAGAAGCTTAACAGGTTTGCCGCGAAAAATCGCCTTTGCATAAGGGTTTTAAAGGCAGTGAACCTATCAATCTTCTAGCAAAAGAAACTGTGGCAACCATGGATGTTGGCAGGCAGGATGCATTCTTCGCTGTGGGCCCACATACCATTAGGGAAGAAAGGGCAAGTAGGAGTCGCTACTGGCTGCAAAAGACTGGCCTTCGCCATGCAAAGTTGTTTCTGAGAAGGTACAATACAAAAAGGTTCAAGCAATTAATTGTCTTCACAAGAGACAAACTAAGACAGCTAGTGGCGATATATATGAGTCACTGCAGGCTTGGTGTCATCTGCACAAAATTTTTTTCACAATGTCGCTTTTGCGAACTTGCGATGGAGACATCAGGGCATACGAAGTGCATATGAACCTTGACTGAACCGCAAGCACAAGAAAAAGGAGTCAGGCTATCGGAGCAATACATCCGCTAAAAGAGCAAGTCACTTTTATCAGCGCAGGAAGCTACTAAGCTTCCTTGATGCAACCGGGTTAAGTGAAGTGGTGTGCTAAGACGACACAATAGACCACAGGTCGTTGGCCAACCCTCTTCTTTAATATAATCTAAGTGTAAGTAAACATTCTAGTAGCTGTTGTAAAAGATAAAAAGTATTCGAAACATTGAATATGTTTCACAAAGACCTTAGAAAATGTCAAAAGTATTTACGTCACTGACTAAGTTCTGCTTGCATAATGTATCCATTTATATATATATCTATTTCTGTCTGTTACCAGAAAGTACTGTTAAAAACTCCTCTGGGCAACACGTTGAGCTCAGTTTAAAAAACAATCCGACCACTCAACTGTCACTTTTGGTCAAAGCTAATACGCTTTTCTATACTACAGATGCAAATGCACGAGCCAAGTCGACCAACACTTAGTACCAGTATTGCTTTATTTAAATATTTCTTTAATTTGTTTTCTAAATTTATTTGCTTTGATTCTGCATTTTTTCCCTCGCCGACCAGCGCGCAACCAGTTGTCCGCCCAGAATGCGATGTTGTGATTTCTTTTACGTTTACAAGTTTTTCCTCTTTTTGCTGTTTATTTGTTTGTTGTTACCGTTTTTGCTTGCGCATTTTCAACCTTGTGGACACATGTTGCCTGCTGCAGCGGCGCGATTGCGTCCCTCGTTCGAGTGCATGGGCGGTATTAGTCATGACAAAGTACTGGATATTCCTCAGCTGGCAGCTGGATACGCCACAGCGACTAAGGTGAATTTATTATATTGCATTAAGCACGCTAGTCTCTAGCTACATATCTCTGATATACCCCAAATCAACACCCATGCACTAGCAAAGTAAATACTCCCACATAGGAACAATAGTTAGGCGAAATGCATTAGAGGTGTATGTATGTATACACTGTAGGACATTTTGTGCAATAATAAAACTTTCTTTCCTTTTCGTTTTAGGCTGAGTAAAATTGTAAGAAAAGAAAGTAAATAAGAGTTTCGAGTAGATGCATAGTAAATATACCACTATTTTCTCATGTCCAGATGTTTCTATTATTAAATTATGCCAGAATGTAAAGGTATATCGGCAGTGAAACTAGTAGTCTACAAACAAATTTATCAACGAATCAAAAATTACTTTAACCCAAATTATGTTTTTTTATGAAAAGCTATAGCTTTTACAGATTCGCTGGCTACAAAGTACAATTTTTAAATATGTTGGCCCGAAGACCTGCATTGAAATGGTCATAAACAAATTAAATATCTCCACAGGACAATTACTTTGTGACCCTTTAAAACGACTAAACCGTAAACCGTAAACCACTTAACCGGTAAACGGCCGAAATTACCTCAGAACTTTTTAAATATATTGGCACTCTCTTCCTTAATCTTTCTGTTAAATTTCATTGACCAGGGTTATCACAAGATGCTGTCTAATCGAACAGAAAATACAAGTTATTTTGCAAAAGTTATTCGAGTGACATCTTTAGTCGAGCTTCCCCTCCTTTTTGTACTGCGCGACTTGTAGTTCTCTGAGATTTGTCTGCTGCCGAACTGCGAATCGTTCAATAAACTCAATGCTTCGGCGACTGAGTCGCCCGAACTAACGTCGTATTCGGTCTCCAAACGAGTGAAATGTTTAACGTCGTGTTTTCAAACTAGGCAGGTGAGAGGAACTAAACTCTGTGCAGTCTATATGTTATACCAAAGTTCCAAAAAGAAATAAGCAGGGTTAGGAGAGAGGATATGAAACCTCACAATTTCTTAGACTCATTTACCAGGTTGAGATCGGATTTTACTACTGAAGCGATGTTTTCTTAAAAGCAAACAGATATTTTCGATCAAGGGTATACTTCTAATAGTTCGTCGACTCTTTCTCAATTCACATTAAAATAAATTGCCAACTGTATCTGAAGAAAGCACTCATCCTAAGAAAATTTTGTGTGGAAGGTTTGTCAAGTAACCGCCCAAATTGTTTCCACTTACTTTTCGCTTTGGTCAAAGTTAAATAAACCTTGAGGTTGTAAGAGAATTTAAAAAGTGACAAAAATTCATGTTCTTATTAAAAGTTTTTCCGTATAGGCTGAGCGTAGTTGACTCCCTTTAACAGAGATATGTCAGACGTGCGCCTATGGGTAATTGCTGCTTCCAGCTACCCAATTTTCTTTCTTGAAACATAAATTTTAGAAGACAATCAGATTGGCCACAGATTGGCCTACTATACTACAGCGACCGATCTTGCCTTATTTTATCGATAGTTAGTTTAGTCGATAGTATAGATCGAGCAGTTATGCAAAGCATATACAGTAGTTCAAGAAAGTAACTAGCTTCGCACAGAATCAGTTTCTAGACTTCGGGGAAATTTGTATACATGTTTCAACACAAGGTACTTTGGAACAAAAACAACAGTTGAAGCAGGCTTGAAGTGAAGCAAAGAATATCTGCTCATAGAAAACTATCATTTCGGTAGGGATCTTTCTTCATCCTCCACTTTATCTGTTGTTGTGTCAAATGTTATAGAAATATAAGGGCCTTGAAAAAGTTCATAAGGAAGAAAACGAAAACTATAGAGCTGTTTAAAGGTTCTAGCCGTTCGTCCGTGGTCGTAGTATGAAATATACATATCTAGTACTTCAAAACTTAATATGGAAAACACTTCTACTTTACGCCATGAAATGGGATCATTTTGGCAGCGTAGGTTGAGTGAGTACCTGATCCTTGACGGATATTGGGTTCGTGCCTTGGGTTCAGTAAAATTACGCTATGGAAAAAGGTTCCAAAAGGGTCTCTGCCAAAGGAAATATTTCTCGAAAATGTTTTTGCTAAGTTTTCCTTAGGAAATTAGCAGCTATAAGCTATTTCCTTCAGTTTGTAGAAATCTTCCTTTAGTTCGAAACTTTGCTAAATATGCAACTTTATATATTTCCCGTTTTTATATTACACTTTTACATCTTCCCTTGCTTTTATTAATTTTCAAACAAAAAATTGAGTTCTCATTCTTTGAAAAACTTGCAGACACTTGACAGATTTGAAAATCAACAAGCCATTCAAGCACGCAATTACGTACTTATGTAAAAGTATTTGTACTAAACAGCCCATCATCACTGTCAAAATTTGCTCCGACGTCCACTCATATGGCGCTTACAAAATACCTGTGTCTGTGTTGAGTTCATCAACAAAAATCACAACCGCACATTCATACACACCCACTTGTAGCGGTATTTTATTGTTTTCAGCACACGAACAGTTCGAATGATTCGCCATAGCAAATATTCCGCTTGGCGTGATTCATTGAAATTCAAAATGTGTTCATGGACACTCGAGAGCAAGCACATGTTGGACAAAAGTACTCGTAGCACTGAGATCCTCACCGCTGCGTGTACAGGATGATGGTGACGGCGACATTGCCGAAAAGTTACGCGACGCAGCTGTAGACTTGTTAAAAACTTTGTACGCCATCAGTCTTGCACCCACCCACCGGCAAAGTGTCACAATAAAATGAAGATGAAATAATGTTTTTGCGGAGAAATCCTTTTTCTTTTTGCTGTTTTGCTTTTGCTTTTTCTTTGGGCAATACATTTTAAGGCGACTGACTCTGTCGAGTCTGAAACTGACTAAATGGATGACTTCAACTTTGTACTGTACTAAATGCTTGTAAATATTTATATATAAATACAGCTGTGTTTGTAGGTGTGCGTCTTCTTGCTTTGTAAATATGTAAGAGTTGAGGGGAGTTTCGTTGAAGCGTAAGGAAAATTTTGCAGAGTAGCTGGGCATGAATGAATGATAAAAGTTTTCACAAAAGTTCAGCACATTAATTGCGATTGTCTGACATTCGAGCTGACACCCGTAACTCTCTAAAGCACATAAGTACCCACAACTAGATATGTATATACATATGTATGCTTCAGGTGAATGAATCAAGGCTTTTAAATATTTTTATACACACACACATATATAGATATGTCTATATAAAACAGCTACTCTCTTTAAAAGCACATATTTTATTATTATTATTATGAAGCACACGCCTGCAAACGCAAGTTTCAAACACCGTAGCGTACTCTGTTAATATACAATGTTTAATTAGTTACCTCCTAAATAGTATTTTAACTTTTCATGTAAATAACTTTTAAAATTATGCTTTTTTCCTGGTTGAAAGACACATTTCACTGATGGTACGTGGTAAGTAATAATCTTCATACAATTGTGAAAGCTTTTGCAATGCATCAAAAATTTAATTTGTGCGATGTAAATTATATATGCAAATATGAAATACAAACATAATAGTAAAGAAAATACTCAAAATTAAAAAATATTTTTTTTTTGTTTTCAGTATAGAAAAAAGACAATATAAAATTTCCAAAAAAATTATAAAAATATTGACTCCAAGAATTAAATATTAAAGAGTGTGGTGCCACGCACTCTTTTTACAAATTTTCACACAACACAAATGTTGATAACTATGACCAAATTAGAGTTTTGCAGCTTAAGTGGTTACTGAGTTATAGCACTTCAGGTGTATTTGAACAAAACCGTTTTCTGGGCGTGACAATTGACTGCTAGAGCACACTTACAAAAACAACCTTAATATCTACCAGTGTTAATTTTATGCTAAATTTTTTTAATATAATATATCTCTGTCGAAATAAATTCGCTTCGTTTCGGCATTGTGAACCTCATTTTGCACAGATCTTTGGCATGGTCCAATACGTCCGTAATGTTCCTTTGATAACTTTGATACGGTCATCGAAATATTTATATATCTTTTATTAAAACCCCACAACTTTCGTCACAAAAATGCTATATCTCATGAATTAATTGTCCGAAGTTCATGAATTTTATAGACGTTTTATTCATTATCAGAAATATCTGTAACAAGATCAATCTGGACCAGATATTAGTATATTTAACATATTATTCCCGAGGAAATAATATCTTATATAATAGCTAGATATCACCCAGTTCTGATGCCAATCATGATATATATTCTCGCGTAATTTTACTGAGGGAACTCTTCCACTAATTCATATATACGGTATAACATTAACCGGAAGGTCGAAGGACTTTATAATCGGTATCTGGGAGTTAATTGGTATGGTCCGATTTCTTGATGAGACTTTTTGCATATCAGAAGATATATTTGTGCTAAGTTTTGGGCCAATATTTTCAATGATGCTTGATTTATCTACTGTAAAGTGAAATAATTTGACCGAATTCAATAATGTGTTATATGGGAAGTAGGCGTGGTTGTAGTCCGATTTCGCCTATTTTCAAACTGTATCGAAGTGAAATAAAGTAAGTGTTCGAACTAAATTTGTTGAATCTTTCTAGTAATTTTAGAGATATAAAATTGCAAGTAACAAATTGGTCAAATTCTGAACTGAAGAGTTCTGTTTCTTTTGAAGAGTTTCGAATAGAACCGTCTGAAGTAGCGGTGGTTATGGATTTTAATAGCATTTCACATGTGACGAAGTTCTATATACCCACTAAATTTTTTCGACATAGTATTGGTAGTTGTATGAGCTAGAAGAATTTAGGTTTCTTAGCATAATTTTTTGGGAATGACAATGCTCTAATGTCGCCTATTCTCAGAGCGCCGAGGAACACTAGTATACTTGGTCATCCTTATTATGTAATACGAAGATATTGGTCTTCGTTTCTAGAACTAAGGGTATTTTGTAGTAAAGCAGTGAATATTTTTGGACTGAGAGGTTATCTTGAATTTTTTGGTGTCTGCTTCTCTACAGAATTTCTTTTTGTTGTAAAATAACACAAACACTAGCCACAAATTTGTTAGAAATTCTTTGAATATTGTTACTTTTTATCAAGTTCATACAGTTTTATTTCTAGGTTAGGTTAGATTAGATAAGGGATAATCCGCGCGACGGAGTTCACAATGATGCCACCTGGGCCATTCAAACACCGGTCTTTTATGATGGTAGGAACTCCTAAGTATAAATCAAAAGATTTTCTTGTATTGGGTTTACAGTTTCCTGCGATTTCCTGTGGTGATCAGGCACCCAAAGAAGCCTAAACAGCAGACTAGTCTTGAGCACGCAGCCAGCGAGTCCGTTCTGATATTGAACTGAATGCCTAACCCTCTGAAGGAGTCTGCACTATTTAATTCAGATTTATAATTTAAGATTTTAGATAATTTACTGCACATATTTAATTCTATCTTAATGGCACCCACCCCTCCTTCAAATGCACTGTTACAGTGGTCTCTTAGCCTGAAAGCTGGGGCCAAATACAACATTCTTTTAAGCCTCGCCGCTGGATCTCAAACATAATTTCTGTTGTTTAAACACAGTGATTATTTGTCGCTCATCCCTGAAAAGATGGCCCCAATAACCATGACTCAATAGGAAAATACAATATATAACGGTATAAGCGATTACTATGAATTACTATGCGATCTTTGGGAATAAACCAAATAATATAGGTGAGAAGGTGAGAACAACTATGCTTATAGACATAGAAGGAAAGTGTTACAATGTGGCAAATGGGAATTTTGGCATAAATATGAAAGTGTGATATACGCGCGCGCATACAAATACACATATACATATATACAGACATGATATATATATATACAGATATACATAGTTGGGTGTAAATGTGTCAATATGTGTGTATGTGTGTGTATTTTGCGAAGGCGTGACTTATATGCAATACATAGAGTACTTACTACACCCACACACTGTCAGCTACATATACACACACACTTATTCCGACGAACAGTTGCTATTCCGTTAAGCGACTGTACATGGCAATCATCATAAATGTCAGCGTTGATTTAACTCCGTGCGCTGTTGCATATTTCATAAAGTTACTAAGTAAACGGAGCAACTGAAATGTGACGCAATGCATGGCGACGGAATTAAGAATTAAGTGAGCGTGTATCAGAGTGGAGAGGGGGTTATATTAGATGTTAGGTGAAGGGAAGAATGGTGGCGGGTAGTGGTGTTTGGGTATGCAGATAACTTTTGGAAGTGACTGAGTGAGTGCTGACGGTTTTGGGCAGTACACTGACCACGGAAGTGCTGTGATATAGATATATATGTATGTGTATATACATTTCATTTGCGTACATTTGGGTGAGGCTAAAAGGCAATCTTAGTAAAGATTCTTTCAGTTTCACACCTCAAATCGAAGAAAATATTGTCGAAGCTACCACTTAAATAGTTTCATTGCGATAGAATACGTTCAAGCAAGAGCCAAAATATTTATTCGGTGAGAATACAAAAAATTTTAGAGAAAAGTTTTATTGAGTCTTTAGGCACGATTTTGCTAATACTACTGTAAATTTAAATATCATATATAAATTTTGAACCGATTTCTTATGGTTAGGGGTGTTCGAACTTCTTAGTAATTTCTCACCGAGTGATTTTCGAACGGTACCAGAATTTTAAATGAGTTAGCTGTAAATAAATTAAACAAGCAATAAATGTAATAAGGAACACTATCATAACATTTTTCCCATTTTACATTTTAGTACTACTCTAATGCGTATATATAAATAATAAATAACCTTCGTACTGCGTGTGAAATATTGCATTGTAGAACTTGGTTGCATAGTTCAGCATAATTTTGAGTTAGCAACTTGTCGCAAAAGTGTTGGAAAGCAGACTTTTAAATGAATGAACTAAGCAAGTGAAAAAAAAACTTACATGCGTATGAAAAATTAAGCAAGGTCGTTAGTTAGCCCTACTGACAAAACTGATGGTCAATTATACACACACATACATACATATCTATATACAGAAACATACACATCTTATGTACATATTATATTACACATATATATATATATAAATAAATATATATATATATATTTATATTTATACATATTTATATATATATATATATTTATATTTACATATTTATATATTTATATATATTAGATTCCAAGTTATTCACACGGTTTTATAATTCATGTGACTTCCTTGCTCACTTATCCTCAGTCCTTTTATGCTCACTGTTTGCTTTCGGTCAAGAGACATACTGTTGGGGCAAGAATATTAGCAAATTAGCTAACCTCTTTTAGTCATTTCTAGCCCTCAATGCTTTGCTTTAGCAGACAAGACGAGAATTAAAATATTTACACATGGAAAATAAACATCTGGCTACCCAGTAACCACTGGGCTTATAATTAATATTATTTATTATAATTGTGAAGCTATAAAATAATTTTTAGCAATTATAATTAGAATAATCATTTTAAAACTTTGAATTGTGTAAAAAAATTTTGGTGAGGGTTGCCAATTATTAAGATTGACAAATTTTAAAGCAAGAATTTATTTTAATTAAAACTCAAGATTTCATGCAATATTTATGTACAAGGTCATAGTTGAAAACATTTTGAAAATTTTTATTTTTCTAAGGTTGCCACTTATAGAAATATTATATATATATATATAATATATAATATAATATATATATAATAATATATATATATAATATGTAATATATATATATAATAGAAATATATAGAAATATAGAATTCAAAATAAAGTAAGAAAAAATTAAATATTGAATGTTATTAGACGTTTTCCAAATTTAAAACTGACTCTTAAGAGGTTAGGCCAGTCTAGAGCCTTAAAAAATAATCTAAATTTAGCAATTTATTCTGGCAGTAAGGAATGGTTTATTACGCATATATTTAAATGTATAAACAACATTTTTATTGACATTTTCATAAAAAATGGCGGCTACCAAACCAATCTTCGTACTCAGCTTACTCAAGAAAGCCTCGAGGGGCGACGGTTATTCAAGGAACTAGTGCGATATGAAGCAAAAAAAAGCGGGGTCTTAATCTATTAAAAATTTATTTTAAGCCAGAAAAACACTTTCAATTATTGAGAATTTTAAACGGGCATATCATTTTAATAAAAGTCAAAATATTTTCTTTTAACTCTAAGCTTAAATTTTTACATCCAAGATTTTCGAAGTCGCTAAACCCCGTTTGGTCGCTTGGGTATGCCTAGCTTTCTGAGTAATACTGTGTGCTAAATGTTAAAATTGCAAGATAGCATTCGCGCAAAAGTAGATATGTACGTACATATGTATACATATAAAAAAATTATATGTAAATATGTAAAAAGGATTACAAAAGTGAACACCTTTCTACTCACCATGCTTGTATACTTTTTGAAAAACAAAAGCTAAAAAAAAAACCGCTCATTTAAATTTTAATTGCTTTATAAATGTTAAAAAGTCCCTGAACTTTTTTTTGCAACAAAGTGCATGTTGTATGCAACATACACAGCCACGCACTTGCAACATGCTGTCATAGCAATTTGCTCAGGTGTTATATGCATAAGCTTTACAATTCTTACGTTGGAGTTTGCAAAAGCAATGAGAAAGTTGCATTTCTTTACTGTCTTTGTTGTGAAAATGCGAAAATTCAATGAGAAGATTTTTTTTGGTAGCTTCTACCTATATAGTAAAGCATATTCTTAGAACGACATTTTGTTACTACTAAACCTTACTCTTGCTTTTGACCTTTCACATTTTATTGTCGCTGTAACTGTAGTTTTTCGTTTGAGCTTGGCAAAATAAGTGAGTAGCCGTCGACGCGGGGAGCATTTTTAGAATAAAATTGCGAAAAGTATAGAAAAAAAAGTATGCTGTTTTAATTGCAAGCCACATGTATTGTCATGGCAAAGTTTTTCACTTAAACTGGAGGTTAAGAACTGTATTGTTGCTAGTTTGACAATGTTGGGAATAGGTCAAAGACGCATAACGCTGAAGGAGAGAGACCGATTTAGTGCTATTGTGAGCAAATTAAAGTTAAATATGTATAAGATTTGTGAGATGGTACATATATACATTTAATTTAAATATATTTGCAAACTAAGGTACATAACCTAAACAGTGTGGTTCACCTAGTCACCTCCAAATCCATTGCCGACAACCGAATAATTATTGTTGTGTTTTAAATATCTCAACTGAAGTCAGAAATCTATAATCGAATGCCTTTATAAAACTTCAGAACAGCAAAACAGGAGAAGAGAGAGTTTACTAACCTAGGAAACAATATAACAAAATGGAATCATTATTCCAGTAGTTCATAATACAAGGTGGTGCTTAGCTGATATTTTGCGCATATATGTTTATATAATAGACGTAATATAGTAATATGACCACTAGGGTTCGCTAGATTCTTACCTATTTTGAGGTCTAAGGCACAATTTGTGAAACTTTGACATCATAGCTAACGAGCCTTGAGGACTTGTCTTATGATTTTACTGCGGAAAGGCTTACTAAGTCAATAACAAATACGTCTCTGCCACCTCGGGACGAAAATAACAAATAACTACGTGAATATTTCATAATTTATGACCATGTCTACTAATATTTTATAGCTTTTAAATTTCGAAATGAAAAGCCATCAAACATGGGCAGTCATAAGTGTGCGTGCGTTGCGTCTGTGTATGTGAGTTGAACTCTGAAACAAGGTACTCGAATGTGTGCAAGGTTTCGGTGCGACTGACAGCTGAAATTTGCGCGCCAGCTACAGCGCGAGCGTCCAATCTCACAAGGTCATGTCACGATTTATGTAATGCCACTGCAAAACAAAAAAACAACTACAAAAAAAAATAATAAATCAGTGAGTGTAAATAAAAAAATCAAAAAGCAATAACTCGCAAACGGGTGCTGCCGTCGCTGTTGTCGTCGCTGTTGCCGCCCAAAAAGCGCCCGATGCTGTCTGGCTGGTTGCCACCTGCTTGTCTGCACGCACGCGTGTCTGCCGTTACTGCCGCCGATACTTTTACTTTGTACAGCTTTTTATTTCGCTTTACTATATTTTATTTGATTTGATGTGGATGTTGTTGTGTTTGTTGCTTTTGCTGCCCACTGCAATTCATTTCGCCAGCAGCGCTGTTAGTGTCACTTTGAATTGCTTTTCATGCAACGCAACACGCTACCCTGGCCAACAACAACAAGGTGCTATATTTTATATGTCAATGTCTGTATGCGAGTGTAAATGTCTGCAGATTTGTTTGGAAAGCTTTTTCAGAAGCCTTAACCCTGTCCATTTGCCTTGCGCGTCGCTGACGTGAGTGAAAGTTTTTGTCATTCATGTTTGTTCTTCTGCTTTTAAGTGTATTAGCATTGACATTTTTAAAGCCTCGGGCACTTAACAGATTCAAGGGCCACTCGCACACATGGAAAATATATACAAATATATTATTCGAAAAAAAAAAAATGTTTACTTAAAACAGTTGTTGGCAATGTTTGGGCAACGGTGCACCGTGGGTTGAGGTTGCAGAAAATGTGCATGAAAAGTTTCGGTACGAAAATGAACTGCACTTCTTTTTTATGAACTAGGATGACCCTAGATATTGTTCTTCTCTAAATTGCTTACGATAGAAAGCAATACTTTAGGGTTGTCAATTTGGAAAACATATTTTTCACTCATTCTTATTTAATATTACGAAATTTTCAGAAGTGGTCTGTCCCTAATACATTTTTAAAGAAGTGGCAACTTCTTTCATAAAAATTACACAATTAAAAACGCTTGAACTCTTTTTAGTCAATCATTATTTTATTTTTGTATAAATGCCCCTTCCACAATATAGCCATATTGAAATTTTATTTGTTTAATCGTCCTACAAAAAAATATAAATGGCAACTTTATAATTCAAATGAGTTATTATAACATTCTCTAACTTATTTTGTTAAATGTAAATGTTGAAAAATTTTAAAAATTAAGTATTTTTGAGCTTTATCTTTTGAGCTATGGAAAATATGTTGGTGTTACCCTTTTGAAATACACGGTTTCTTAGTACTACTACTTAATACTACACAGTTTTAAAAGTAACCTTTTCTAAAATATTTTTATAAAGGTGGCAACTCGTTCCAGAAGAGATGTATCGCAAAGTATATTGCACATAACTAAGTTTATTACTATTGTTTTTAGAAATGTGGTAGCACTGTTTATATACATTTATAAATATTTTTTATAAATATATAATACACGTAGAGTATTATGAAGAATATATATATATAGCAACTCTGCAAATCTTCTGTAACTTATTTTGCTAAACGTGCAGGTCGAAAAAAATTTCTAGTATATTTGGAAATAAACAGCAATATCTCTCAGAACTTTTGCATTAGTAAAATTTTAAATTTTCTGAAATAATGACTTTTATTTCAGAAATGTTGCGACACTGTTTACATCATGTGTTTAATTATGATTACAACACCTATAGGACAACAAGAAGAGATCCGCGGCAACTCCATAAATAAAATAACATTTTAGAACCTATAATATAACTTATTAAAAACAAATAAGTTTAGAAAATCCAAATTTAAAATCATATATTTTTGAGTGAGTATTTATGAATTTTTTTCAGTTTCCAAAAAGGTGGTGTTGACTTTATAAATATGTTAGGTCTAAGTAAATCTAGGTTTAATTTAGGGTGCTACCTTTGTGCATTACTGTTTATCAAAACACCATGCAATCAGAAAATTCCTACCTTTTTCAAACTTTAAATCATAAATAGCAATTTAGTTGAGACATTTTAGTTTTTCACACATATGGCAACACTTTTGAAAGCTAAGTAAGTTAAACACTAATATGCCCACTTTGGTGTACCAAAAATTTGTTAAAGGGGCAACCGCTCAGGACCCCATAAAGGCTCAACTCCCAATAATACTTATTTAATAATTGTCGACTCTTTCAATATTTAATAGTTAAAGGCAAAAAGCTACAGTTTTTAGTCTATATAACTCCACTGTCTTTTCCAAGCTCTCAAGAATAAAGTTTGTCGTTTTAAATAAGAACAATCAATAACAGTGATCAAAGGTGGGACAGCTTTAGGTCAATTTAATCGAGTTAGTTATGAACTGTTATGAGAACTGGAAGAAGTTTGTCTGGCGATGACATTAAACATACACAAACCTCCTTTTTTGAATAATTTCAAAAAGTGCGACAGATAATAAAACTAGCTCGGTGTAGGCCCCAGATAATTTTTTTATTTTTATTTTTGCCCTCTACCTATATAGTATCAACCCCATTAGGGAAGGTGTTATGATACTCTCTCTAAACTTTACTAGCTCAATGATCGGATGGACCAGATCAAAGCACTTTTTTCAGTCACAAATTTGGAAAATAGTACCGTTAAGTTGGTTAAGAATCTTGAGGAAAGCAAATGGGGTTTCCTACGCTAGAGTACTGTAATTACTACATTTTAACTTGATATGAAGTACTATTGCTGGCCAAGGACAAGTTCCAGTACAAAAAGATGGAATCGCCTAAAGAGTTCGCCAGAAAAATAGGAAATAATCTTCTATTAAATTTGATAAATTTCTCTCAAAGTAGACCTTAAAATTTTACCACTTCTCACACCACTGTACCCTGCCATTAGTAACACCTGCCACAAAGCGCACCTCATTCAACTCGCGCCGCAGCGCTCATTAAGCAAATTTCAAGCGCAAACGCATAGACACCTGCAAAGCGCTCCACGTCTTTTACGTAAATTCATTTCTTTTTGGTGAAATCTTCTTAGCGCGTCTTTCATCGTCAGCATTTCCACTTCGCCAGCCACTTGTCCTCTAACAACTTTTCAACATTTGCGCAATTTTTTCTACAACGAAATGGCGCGCTACTACAGGCTTTTTCTCGTGGCACACAAAATGAGCTTGTGTCAACGCTGCGGCCTCTTCGTCGCTGCACACTATTACAGAAACAAGTGGCAATGCGCGCAGTGGCGACTGTGGTTTTTGTAGGTGTAGAAATGCGAGTCATCAGTTCATCACTCAATGGCTGCGCGCGGCAGTGTGGCAACCTTCACCTCGTTTAGGTGAGGTCGCGGCAATTGCTCTTGCTGACTTTCAATTTTTGTAAATAACCTCTTTTGCAAGCAGTCACAGGCGCGCCGCAACTGCGAAGGCTACAAAAACAATCACTGCCTGATGCTTCAAAAACTCATTCGTTCCGCAACAGCGCGGTGAATAGCAACGCTGTAGCGGCGCTTATGGATGGGAGTTCACGTAGCGCCCCCAGCAAAGCTGTGAGCGCGCCTATAGTAGTTGCCACAACCAACCGCTGGCGATTTTAGTGTCAACAACAGTTTGCAACAACTTTAACTGACGTTTGAATGCGCGGCAGCGAGCTCTTAGCTATAAGCCGAAAATTGTATGCCAGAAATTCGTGTAATAACGGTGTTGAGCAGCGTTGAAAACGTATTGCACTGATATTAGTATTTTTTCCATTTACATTTGGCGTCACCTTGCATCAAGTCATACTTTTCAGTTTTGTTTTGTTTTTTGTTTTTTTTTTTTTTTTTGTTTTGTCGGCTCGCCAATGAAAAGTTCAGCGGTCGTGCCATTGCAATAACCGATTTTGTTGTTACTTTTGATTTTTGCGCTGCCCATTTTATAAAGATGCTCAGCCTCCAGCAAAATATATTGCTTGAACTGCTAGTGACAGCGGCGACATCAACGTCTACTTCATCAAATTGCACTTAATTGCGCACACACTTAATTTCAGCAACAACAACACAGCGCAACCGCTACCCAAAATCATCAAAATAACTACCCTTTACATGCATTTCACATACATCGAGCTACCAACAATAACAACATCGAAAAATTATTCACCCTTAACTATTCGCCACACTCGACACACCGCGTTTACATATCCCGGGCGGGGGTGCTGCGCAACCTTGGCTCACCTTGAGCGCTTCAGCTGCTCTATGTACACTCGTCAGCCATTAAATTACACTTTCACTTACTCGCTTGCCGCGGGGTGGCGCTCCATATTTAGTTTTAATAGTTGTTTCCTCGCCAACTCATCAACCACTTGGAGGGTGTACCGACGAGTTTCAACTTGCCAGCAAAGTTGTGGACACACTAGCTAACGAAGCTCTAATGACACGATTTAGTTGAACTGAAGGTTGAATATTTACTTTAACTAATCGTTGAATGACAAGTCACCAAATAAATTGGAGGTTTTCATGGGTAGAGATTTCTCAAATTGAAAATTGTAGCAACTTTGACTGGTGAAAAGTCAGACAGAGAAACCCTAAGTGATTGATTTCAATACTAGTCCAACTTAAAGAAGTAGTTAATTGTCCTTGTTTAAGTTTAATAATCTAAGTACCCATGGAGTCTACCACTTGAGCAACCTCTGCAAGGTACCACATTTGGCACACAATTTTACCTTAAACTACAGATCTAATATATAAAGGACATAAAAGAAAAATTTCTTTCAAATCGATACAACGTTACTCGAACCCTGCCTGAAGAAGAAGGTTACCAAACAATACATTTAAAATCCATAAAAAATCCCATGAGTTCATAAGAGAGATACGACTTTAGATGAGTATCTGAGATTTCAATAGACAACCGGACTCCTTCTTTCGAAAAAACATTCTTTTTCGGGTACAACTACGGACCTACTATCTAATAAGTGTAATATAAGCCATCTAGTCTGAAAAAACTTGCCTTAAAACTATGCTTAAAACTTAGGAAACTTAACGAGTCTATTTTTGTTGCTACTTACAATCTAATGAGACTATTCCAACGCCACTCAGCGCCTATAAGTTTCTCGTCCGTATGACATTTTTGTTTCAGAATTCGTGTCAAGCATTTATGAACACCGAAATATTGCTGTTGGACCCGAATTACGTTTTACACCTCATCTTAGTGCCAAGCTTCTCATTCTTTCTGCCAAGCCAAGTCGACATGCGATGTTTCGGAAATGCCGCTTTCAGGTTGGCGATGGACTCCGTGAAAGATATTTTTACCTCTCTACCTATAGTGAAAAGTTGTCCTCTCATAACGGCTGAAAATGGGAAAATGGATATCATCCCAAATAGAAAGGTAGCTGCAAGCGAATTTCAGCGAAAAGATGTCGCTGACAGAACCGCGTGATGTTCCCGTCATGAACAATAAGGTCACTCAGTATGTGGTCTGGATCATTGAGCATGTGGATATAGAGTCCAACTGTCTTCCTGCGCTGTTTAGTTCAACTTTGCAATATAATCTCCATTGGTGTGATACCGATTCTTCCATTTTTAAAAGACTTGAGGTTCGGTAAGTATTGTCTCGAGTTCTTGTTTCTAGACTGCCTCGAGATCAGCTGAGTGTACAAGCAAGCTTAAACCTGACTACTTTCGAGCTCGTTATTGGAGTTTCAAGTGATAAATGTGCAAATTACCTTGGGTATCCTTCGTTCGCCTAATTCGCAATGCTTTTCTTAAGTAGAAGAAACTCCAAAATAAATTTGAGAATTTAGTTACCCGAATTATATTTTAATCGCTATAATGTGTATCATTTTTTTTAAATCACTCAGTTGCAGATCTCCTCGATTATTTACTTCTCTTTTACTTTAAAGTATGCACTAATAGGCTGGATTATCAATCGAAATGTGACGAAATCGACCTTGATGACCTCAGCCTACCCTAGCCTACCTAACCTTCTATTGGGAAGTTTGTTTTTCATTACTGAACCTCTAATTGGTTGATTTTTGAGTACTTACGTAATATAGTTAACAAAAAAACCGTTAACAATTACGAGACAATATAGTCGGACCCGATTCAGGTTAGAAAATAATTAATAGTTAATTAGGGGTTTTCAAATAATTAACTTTTCTAATAAGTTGAATATCTTTTGTTACATTTTCTTTATCAAATCATGATCTGAAGTCATAAGTGCTGTGATGGTACTTAAAGCTGTTTATTTCCATAGTTAAATTGGAGACCAATAACATTTTGACTTCTAGGAGTTTTCTTTAAAATTTGAACTATTCACATTCCTTGACAATTCGTTTTAATTATGTCATGTTCGACAACCCTTAACAGGTACGCTGCCCATAACTGTCAAGGGTCATACACCCACAAACATACACACACATATTCACAAAGGTCTACCAGCAAGTATGCGCCGACAGTGAATTTAATTCCCAACAGCATGACTGGGAAAAACTCAACAAAGCATATTGTCAGACAAACAACAACAAACATGAGTACTACTTAGCAAGCACACATATACATATTGGGTTGTTCGGAAAGTCATTTCGTTTTTTTTGGGGAACATGAAAGACAGTTTTCGTATAATGCCTTTCAAATGGCCATAAACAGTTGAATTCGACAAATTTAACCTCTCACCGATCTCTCGTGTGGTGATTCGCCGATTTGCATCAACTAATGCCTTTATCGCATCTTTGTCAGCTTCGACCGGCCTTCCAGACCATGGTGCATCTTCGACATCAAAATTGCCGGATCGAAATTTTGCAAACCAGTTCTGGCACTGGCGTACTGTTAACACGCCTTCTCCATACACATCCGTCAATTTTTTTCTCGCTTGGACAGCATTTTTACCTTTTCTGAAGTTAAAAAGTAAAATATGACGAAAATGCTGCTTATTGCTCTCCATATTTAAAAAGGCACCAACCAAAAACTACTGGGTAGAATTAATAGAACTTTTTCACACACAAGCCTTGCAATATCAGCTCTCATGACATATAATGGTTATGGGGCTTAAGTGTGAAGTTAGTTTCGAAAAAACATAATTAAGTCCTCTGGCGGGAAAAAACGAAATGACTTTCCGAACAACCCAATACATATATATATATGAGCATATGTCAAAGTCACGTCGCCTTAGCGTAGACTTCCAGGAATTAAGGTTTATTATTATCACGTCATGGGCACACACACACATATATATTTAAACCAATTTCCCTGTTTTGCAACAATTTCGAAATCTTGAGCAACCAAACCACATGCTAACAGCCGCTTAATACTTTCCCAATTTCCTTACAAATATTTTACTCACACCACTGCAAGGCACTTGATGTTGCAAAATCTAACGGAGAACACTTCAACCGGCGCTGTTTCCTGCAAGAAGGCATTAAGTGTGTGTGTTTCGACAGCCTTTCACACCAATTCGACACCACTCGACCCCACTCACACACATGCACACACCCTCACCCCCCCATCAAACACCGCTTTATATTTACTTTTTCAACATTTTAATCGCTCCGACATGTCGAGCATCCACACCAATTACTTTAATGAATGACAAGTTTAAGCAGGCCTGCATAACAAACCGAGCTGATACTAAAGTACTCGCTGGTCGCAGGGAAATCGGGAAGAGGTCGGGTATGCCAAGAAAGTTGAGTTGTCTGTCTATTCTAGGCTGGCAAGCGTATAATTCACACTTGAGCGTAGCGAACAACAAAAATGGTACAACAACAACCACAAGTGGGCTGACAGCAACAACCAACTAGTGGCTGTAGTTGTAGTTGTAGTTGTCATGCAAGTCGCTGAGGTCAAAAGCAGTGAAAGTGACATTAACTGCTGTGTGTGGCATGTTAAATCTACAAGACGCAATATGTTGCATGTCAAAATGTCTTAAGTGTTAGCTGCAAACAATCGCGCCCACACACACAAACACACACGCACACGTAATGTAAAAGCTCTCGCATACTTCGAGTCACATCATTTTGGCTTTTTGGTAGTGTGACCTTACCCTTCTAAGAAGCTGTCACTTATTCTGCTCATCAGATTTTAATTTTCCACTAGACATTTTTAATATTTCTTATCACTTGTATGGGCATATGGAAGTATGCGAGTATATGTAAATATGTCTGCGGGCTTTACAAAATTTTATACAAGGTAGGTAAATGCATACCGAAGAAGGCTCATTGCGCCGATAGACTCCCTATTGCTTTTCAAGTGTACCGGTACCGGTATCGATAGACTACTTAACACCGATTCCAGATATCCTGTATGTATGAAAATATAGTATGAAATAGTCTCATCAGCCCTTCGGACCAAGTCTGAAGACGGGTTCTCATAATATCGAAGGTAGAAACTATTAAGTTTATCATTTATGATCGAAAGCCTACTCGCTCAACTAGGAACTGAAGAGAGGAATGTCTTTCGCATTCCGATGCACGCGTAACTCAACAGTGACCATACATCTTAAGCGTGAAGCCCAGAAGAAAATAAAATTTCAGGCCGATATCATACATAAATCGGTCAACCGTGGATTTTGTCCCCTCAATATATTTCAGATTCCAAGTGGTACTGAAAGCCTCTCCGCACGGCTTCACTGGTTGAGTACCGGACCAAGCCTTACCGAAGGTTGGCTTACCGAACCAAGCCTTATCGAAACCGCTACAGGATTCTAAGTGTAATATAACCTTGAAATCCTCTTGAGCCCGTAAACCGTGGGTTCAAGAGTGATGGAATATTCGGTCTCTTTTGCCAGGGTGTAGTGCGGGCTGTAGAGATTACAGCTTTATTCTTTTTCTCAGTGAAATTGAGAGCATTTATTGCCTTAACGAGTATAAAACCTTCCAATTCCGATATCCCTTTGATCACCCCCCGCGGGTCGGGGGATAAGAATAACCCGCGGTAAGGCATGTTGTAAAAGGCGACTAAAATCCATAAAACGCTCTGCATTTGAAATAGACTTTGCTCTAAAATAGGCTGAGCCATGTCAGAAATTAATAGAAGTGATATATTACTTAGCTTGAACTGAGTTTATTTCACTTTGAATGCATTATGCACACACTTTTGAGTTCAAGCCGTAAATGCCACCAGTCCGAGTCGAATGGGCAGCTCAACTGGAAGTAACCCAGGCTACGAGGTCTGACCGGAGACTTTAATCCGGTACCATAGAGAGCAGGAGCCCGTTGGAGTTACAAGTCGCTCCAACCTGCTCATTGCAGTAGCCCCTTCGGGGATGTGGTTTAATACCTGTTAATACACAATTTGAATCTCTTTGCGTCCGTTCTTTTGCTCTCATTTAAAGAATTTTAAACTGCCTTCCTTTAGCTAGCATACAATTTTAATGTTAGCACCAATATCGAATTCTCTCAAACTCTCTCCACTCTAGAACTTTCTCAACTCACAAACTTCCTCTACTTTCGAACTCCCTCGACTCTCGAACTCTCTCGACTCTCGGTCTCTCTAGGCTCCCAAATTTCCTTTATTACCGATCTCTCTCAAAGTTTTATATTAATAAATTAACAAAATATCAGAATAGTTTGTATTTTTCGAGAAGAGAAATCCCTGCTATTTCACTACAAAGTATTCATTGGCGCTAGTTACTCCAACCATTTAGAAAATTTTGCGAAAGAGATAACGTTTACAAAGCTTCAACGCATATATTGTATATATTTTCTAGAACGCTAAAGCCTATAAAATATTTCACACTCATTTCTTTGTTGCCTTTATATGCTATGTGTTTTATAACAGAGCATAAACTTACTCCCCAGTACTCTCAGCTAAGCCCTTTAATAGCTGGGGTTATTTCATTTCAACACCAGTTAAAATATTCCTTTTTGTCAACTATTTCGCTACTACTTCGCGATTGTCATTTCAGACACTTAAATTTATTCAAAAAATTTCTTTACGATTCATATAATGTCTTGCTCTGCTGCAAATGCGCCAAACACGCTTCGTTGCCATTTAAATTTAAGTGCAAGCACGCATTTTTTGCTGGTACATAAGTAAGTACTTAGCAGAAAACTTACAACCAGCACCGCGCCTCACTGCAAGTCGCTGCTGCAACGCAATTGGGTTAAGGTCAATTGCGTTGTTGTTTGTGTGCCACAGATTTTGCAGTCGCAATCCCTGCTGGCCGCCAACTCTAACTGCATTTCCGAGCGATTTTAATAATAGAGCTACTAGCACCACCTTACGCTTGCCAAGTTGCAACATTGCACTGCGCGCCGTCAAATTTCAGTTGTTACCGAGCGAAGTGCTAGTAGTAGGCGTGCTGCCAGCGGCAGTTGAAAAGTGAAAAAAACAAAAGACAACAACAACGGGGAAAATGTGGTGCACAATTTCGCTTATAAAGTTGCAATTGTTAGGTTTGTTTTTGTTTTGCAAATTTTTGTTGTTGTCCTCTTCATGGTTGTTTTTGTTCGTTGTTATTTTTATTGTTGTTAGTGTTGTTACTTTTATTGTTGTTGTTGTCAGCAACATTGCCCCTGAAGCGTGTAAGTCAGTAGGTCGGCTGCGCGAAATTGCAATATTTCTCATAAGCTCATGTTCCGCTACTTTTCGAGCACCTACCCTTTTACACTCTGCGTCTCGTCCCTCCTCGTCCCGACCAACTGTTATACGCCGTTAGCATTCCAAATCCGTAAAATTAATTTTTACAACTGCGCAACTCTTTGCAAGCATTTGCTTTACGGTTTCATGCACCTCCCGTCCACATCACTCGCTCTCTCCTCAATCTCTCTGTCTCTCTAGTTCTCGCTCTCGCTCTCGCTCTCGCGGGCAATGCGCGATTACAGGCATAAAAATGAAACCGTTACAAAGAAATTAAAAGTGCGCGCTGCAATCAAGAGAGAAGTAACTTTAAACAGCTGCCACACACTTATTTGGCCGCATAGTACACAATACATAGCATAGCATAGTACATAGCACGTAACGCCTATTATATAGTACGTAAATGCATAAAAGTGCGCAAGTAGTTTTTGTGGCAAGTGCAACTTTTTGGCGCCCACATTGTCGAGAAATAATGGCGTCCCGCACTCATTTCGTTCCGCACACGATCCCCGAATATATGTGGTCTTTGAAGTTTGTTGCAAGTTCACAAGTAAAGTGCCGAAATAAATATTATAACATAATTGACCTTCGCACTGAATAATGATGGAAAGCGTGCGGAAGGAAGCCATGCAAATAAATAGTGCAAAGATTCCACTGAAGGCGTAAGTTGTAAGAAAGTTTGCCAAACCTCAAATAACAGGGATGTATTTTTTTTGCTTGCTATGAAAAGAAACTTGAAAAGGACCTTGTAAAAGTTTGCACTGAAGAGAGGCATAGGTTGATGTTGGTGGTTCCGTTTGAAATTAAAATTTTAATACAAAAATTACTCTATTTAGGTAATAAATTTAGGGAATTTACTGCAATAGAATGGAACCTTGGATATACGCTCTTCCAACTTTTTCAATTCCCCAAGAAACCCTTTATGCTGTGCCACTGCTCCACTTTTATGGTAATTCAGAATTGAGAAGTCTTTTGGGTCGAAGTCTAGTTATTGTTCCCTATTTTGGCTTGTACACCGAAAAAAAGGCACTGCAACTAAATAGTCGCTAAAACTATGATATCAACCCCTATCTTCCTAGAGCCAGATCATTCTTTTGAATTCGAATTGTGTACTGTTGCAGTAAAAAAAGTTTCCTAGTATAGCAGTACACCACTTTGTAGTCGCTGTATTCTCTCATTGATCGTAATAAAAGTGTGATCTAATAATACGTCTTGTACTCAAAACTGCGAGTACACAGTTTAACTGTGTAAACAGTACACTGTCTGTATTGTCTTGGTCCTTAAATTGAGGATAGGTACCACTACAGCAACCCTAAGCTGTACTGCTTAAGCGACTTACTAATCAAGTGATCATGAATATTCTCTGAGAAAGAATACTGTCAAAGCTGGCTCCTTAATATTTCGAAAAAGTCTGGAGCCCTTGAGTATGATCTGGATATTTTAATTCGTCTGCATGCAGATATAAATTCTTTTGAAGAATGCGGTTTAAAAGTTTTTTTTTTAGTTAACAGATTTCAGCTTATTCTCCAACAGACACTCTTAAAGTCCGAGGTTTTCGGTAACCCTTAAGGTACAAGATTAATCGGAGTGTAAAGAAAAAAAAACAAAATTCTTTTTTGCCCCACTATCCACTTACCTTTTTCTCTCTCATGCTCATTCCGCTCTCGGAACAAGAGTGTCTACGGCAGACATTACAAGCAGAAAAGTCATCGATTAAGTGCCTAATATTCATTTGGCATATTGATTTAAATAGACAAAAGTATCGTAAAAAGTTTTCTATTTCAAGAGATATGGTCGAATGATAAGCTTCATATGATGATTTCATATGAACACATAACATATGACGAATTTTCGTTTCCACAATCCGATATCTATGCCACACAACAAAGGTGGTTGAGCTTTCTGTAAGAACACATTCCTAAAAATTTGGTTTCTCATTGACAATATTATCCACCTGCTGAGTTCAACAAATATATTTTGAAAGTTTTTTAATATACATAAAGTACAAAAAAAAAAAAAAATACCAGACGAAACTAACAGTAAGATTGATATAAATGAAGGGAACTATTAACCAAATTGAGCGTGGTAATAATTGAGCGTAATAAGAGCTTTTAACCAAATAATTACATTACATCTTCCTGCAAAGAAAAATTATAAAGACAGAGGCAACTAAAACCTTTATAAAAGGTGCCACAGTGTCCGCTCCATTCATCACATTGAAAAATCGGCTATGAGATTTCTACCAAACACATGAATCAAACACAATTCTAAGATTGCAAAGAAGAAAATCAAATCAAAATTAATGGATGAAAAAGAGATTAGCTCTTAATGAGGAATCCTATAATTTTCATTATTCTTAAGAGAATCTCCCTTTTTGAAAGGACTAGGAGAGTAAAAAATTAGCCAGACTAAATGTATCCAACTAAAAAGTTTTGATAACTGAAGAGATAATATAATATTTTCTTTGATTAATTGGAGAAACTGTAGTGAAGATATCTGAGCTTTCTTATAATCGGCTCCAAAACTGCTTTTCGTGATCACAGACCCTTGGCATTGAAAACATAATGACAATGAACTGCAGTTTTTAAGAGAGGTAAGTCGAACTCTTTCAACACCAGTTATTCGCTAATTTATAGACTACATTAAATAGGAGCGCTTTAACTATCTCAACACTAGCTCGGTAATGCAAGGGTAGATTTATATATGCATATAGTTCGCTTTACATTAAATGTCGGGCTTAATGAATTATCTCTTGTTTAGAGCCCGCACTGACAAACTTGCTGCTTGACAACCAGTTTTGAAACATTTTACATTTATCAGTGTGTGGACTAAGCTCACACTCAGGCACCTGTATGCCAATCAACAGCGACCATTTTGGTAACGCGATTTCTGATCTTTATAATTGGTCAGTAAGGCTGCCCTAAGATGATATGAGAATACAGAGGACCTCGCTTATGCGATCTTCCATCGGATCAAACGAGACTCCGAATCATTCGAGGAAATAAACTTATTTGGGGGCATTTCATAATATCCGGGTATACGGATAGCGTTACTACATCTTTACTACATATGTATAAACTTGTTGCAACACTTCTTGAGTTAGCAAAAATCAGTGGTACTACTTCGGACACCAACAGAAGAACATTGCCATGTCGCAAAAAAGGAAAGACATGTCGTGGTAGGTGTAAAAAGTAAGTTGAAAGCAATAAAGAGCTTGGATAAAGGAAAAATTTCAATCAATCGGCAACCTCGCTGACAAAAGTTGTCTCAGTAAAATGAGTTTGCACTGTCATCATAAGGACTCGCTATGCAGTTTATTGAAAAAATATGTATTTAGAGATGAACACCTGTGGTCCTTAGCACTTAAAAATCTACTCAGGGATATTGGATTTCCGCTCTTTACCTTTTATTGTTATTCAACAGATGTACATACAAAAATACACAGTTATACATGTATGGATTGGTACTAAAAATACGGCAGCATATAATACATAGTATCTTATATTTACTTGTATACGTGTATATATTTAATATATATATATATATGAGAGCTTATTCCTTTCGGTTTAATTTAATAAACTGAACCCTTTTATGACTTTCCGGGAATAAAAAATTTCCATAAAATTGTGTAAAATATTACCTATTGAAAACGAATTAATTTGCTGACATAAAAATGTATAAAAAATGGCGCAATATAACAAAGTAAATAGCACACAATATTAAAAACCAACAAGGAAGCAATAACGGTACTTCATTTTGGATGTAGGCAAGTCAATAAAAAACTGTGCCGAAAATAAATAAAGTGAAAGATTATTTTACACGCATTACAAGGTATTCGCTGGCATGTAAAACAGCGCGGAGTACACAAAGGAGCGATAGACGAGTTGCAGAAAGAGGAGAGGAGAGGGTAAAACAAGCAAGAAAACGGTATTGGACGTCAGCAATGTTGTTAGGCGCAATGTGTGCGTGAGTTCAATGAATTCGTGGCTTTGATGAATGTTTGAAAGTAGACAGACATGCATATATATAAGTAAATAAAAAAAAGTATATGTATGTAAGCATCTGAGTCTGCATGTGTGCGTGCACAGTTGTGTGTAAATTTCATTGCTTGCATTTGTATGTTTGCGTGTGTTGCACGCGCAGACGACTCATAAATAAAAACCGCACGTGTAGATTAATCAAATGTTCACACACACACACACACACACACATACATCATAGGCATCTCAAATAAAATTTATTTATGTGTATATAAATAGATTTGTCAGTAGCTACAAATACGCGCGCATACACATACATAAATGCACACCCACACACACATGCCACACAAATCCACTTGCATTTGCGGCGTGCAAACACAACACCAAAACAAACAAAAAAAAAACAACAAACATTGCAAAACACTGCAAAACACGACCAAAATCACAATAGCTGCTCTGCTCTTTGCGATAAAAGCAGCGCTTACGTGGGCAAATAGCGCCCAATTGTCACCACTATAAAGAATGGCACATTATAAATCATGTCGACACGCGCACTTCTAAGCACAGGCAATACGTGTATGGGTGTGCGCGTGTGTGTGGAATGGTAAAATACACCTGAGCATTCTGGCCCATCAAATGTGCAGCTAATGCTGCGCTTATATGTGCGCTTGTGTGTATTTGCACTAAACTGTTCAGTTGTCAGTGTGAATGTGTGTCTGTTTTTGTTTTTGGTGTTGATTGTCATAAAAAATTAACTGCTCTGAATAAATAAGTGCGTTTATGTCTGTGTATTAGTGGTGTCTGCGCATATTCATCATATTGCATTGACGAACGGAGAAGACTAACTAAATAAGATGGGAGATATACGGCGTGGGATATAAATAATAATAATGAAATATATAAGTTGTTATAGAAACGAAGAAAAAAGAGCGCCGTTGCTCAATTCTATAAATATATGTTGCCACAAATCTCATTTCAAGTTTTTCTGTTGGCAGAGCATATTCATTTTACTATATAAAAGGTTTATAGATGTCTGCATGCTCACCCATAGCACATGGTTTTTAAGAAAAGTGTCCAATCATCAAAGCTCACATGTGTGTGTACTGCAAAGAGCACAAAAAAAACAGCTAGACTACCCGGGAATGCGAATAGTAGATTTCACCTTCGGTAATTTGGGTATGAGAGACCATGGATTAACGAAAACTCGGACAACAGCAAATAAACAAAACAATCTCGTTAACATAACGGAACGAACTCGCATTTATGTACGGCTAAGATCTGTCTTCTCAAAAGCATTTTTCCGAATTATTTGGGTACTATTTGCTATCGCTCACTCAACAATAGCAACCAATATTTCAACGAAAACTTTGACTATTCCGCCAAATGGTACAGAAAATATACCAGTTATATATTCTGGGATGCCTAGTGGCACTTAGTATAGTATCAACGACTCTATACGTATAAATTCCTCAGTTTAAATTGTCTGAATTGGTATTCAGCGTCAGTAAGGTAGTGGTAATACGTACAAATATACCTACATGGAAGCAATATACTTTTTGTTTTTGTTTATTTAAATATTAGTATTTCTTCACAAAACTGAAGTAGAAACCAAAATTGTGATCGGGATTTAAATGTAAGCACACAAGTTATCTCAAATTTTTTGGATATGCCCCTTAATATATCACATCTGCTTTTCTGATATTGAGAGCTCCGGATTTTGCAGAATATAGATAATAATAATTTAATGATATCGAATTAATTCCGTTCGATTTTAGTATAATGAGCGAACTTATTGAGTAACTTATGTGACTTGCTTAAGTCTAAAATTACATCTCCAAATCCAAATTTTTGATTACCTTACATATTGAATCTAATGCCGCTGAGTCTTCAAACATTTAGATAAGATTGCTTACATACTTTATCGGAACTTCTCTAACGACCCAGAGACTATTTGCACTGTTCCCAAAAAAAAAGCGTACACGGACAGAGAATGCGTCACGAAGGAACTTTTAGATGAATCACGAAAACACTTCTGCTGCCCTTCATATAAAGCGAGTACTAATTGAAACTATTTAAGACGTGATCAATTCGTTTTTACTTGTTGCAAAATTCTTAAAAAAATGTTTATGTGCATATATGGGGATGCTCAAAACCAATAAAGTGGTTTTCCACTTTAAATGAACATTTCATTATATGTATGTGTTTTGATGTGATCATTTCAAAAATTAAAGTATCAAACAGAGAAAGCATCGCAAATAGTAAATGAAATGATAAGTTGTCAACGAGAAAGCAAATTTGCTCAATTGCTGAATATATAATTGCTGAATGATATGAAAAAATTATCTGGTTATCAAGAGCCAATATATTTCATGTAGTTAAGATTTTATTCGGCTAGTATTTCTCCATTATTTCTATTTTGCGAATCAAAATAAAGAACAAGAAACTGCTGAGGGAAAGCGCAAAAGACTGCCAGGAAATACACAAATAATCCGTCCCGTTGTGCCCTATACAGATAATTTTTATTTGAAGGAAAGCACTTTCCTAAAATTCTTACAGGAACACATTCAGTAAAAACAGACAAGCAGTAACCTCGAGTGAGACTAAACTCAATTTATTCATTAGGAATTAATCCACACTTCGTTCGAATGCTGACATTCATCTCAAGATAGTATTCAGTATCGGCAGCACATCAGTGCTTAGCCTTCAGTGCCCGCTTTCGTCAATATGCGAGAGAAATGTGAGAGAAATTTACTATCGTATTTGAGTTTTGAGCGCTTATAGAAGTGCATGTGTTCGCGGATTTTAGAAAAAGGTAAAAAAGGCACTATCGGTCTGTTGATTGATTCTCGAATTTGGAAGGGAGACCGCACCGAAGGGTTTGGATACTGTATACGATGACTCTTCTCCTTCGATTGCGGTCTCTTTTTTTGACAACTGTATGGAGGAAGAGGCATCGGACGTGTCAAAACCTTACATAAGTATTGTATGTGGAATTTAAAACTGGGAGTATACGAAATTTGTAATGAAGTCCTTCCTTCCACTAGCAATTAAATATTTTCAAGTATACAACAATTGTTCTTCATGCATCCTCTTTGCTAATTCACTTCCCGGCAACGTTTCTTTTTTTGAATTGTTTGTGCTTTCCACCGGGCCTATGTTTGTCTGTTTGTCTTATACCCTACTACTCCAGAAAATCTCGACAATTTCCTTTTGACATTTTATAGACGGTAGTGCGACATTGTTTCCGATTCAGAGGAGCGGTTTGCCAATCGGCACATATGTATATGCAAGTATAAATATATAAATAATAGAGAGAGAGTTTCAGCGTAGCTGTTTGTATTTAATGCTACAGAGGCGAGAAAAATATTGTTTCTGTTTCCTCCGGTCTTAACGGCTTACTTCGGGTATCGGTGAGTTTCCAATATTTTCCACTGGCTACGCAAACAATCTCAGTTTTCATATTTCGATATTATTTTGTATTGTCTGCCTTCTCCATAGCACTCTCATGCGACTTTATTACCGTTATTTCCTATTTTTATTTCCAAGGAATTGTTTCTCTCATTTCAAAGTCTTTCGCTTGCCGAAGAAATTTTGCGCTTATTTTGTATTGTTCTTGGTGCTGTTGTAAAATTGACTAGCGGTCGTTTTATGTCTATATATATATAGCAAATCTTTTGCGGATGTAGGATATATATGGTACATATGCAAGTATGTATATATTTCATAATTTCTCTACTTCTCTTCACTTCACTTTTTATCTACTTTTTTGTATTTGTTTGGTAGCGTCTCATATTTTTCTTTTGTGTTTTCTTTTCCTTTTTTATTAGTATTTGTTTCACTTGCTTTATTCAGCCGCTATTTTTGTTATTGCCATTGTTGTTGTTGTGTTGTATACTCGTTTACTCGTTGGTTTTACGCTTCAATGGCAATGTTATTGCTCATAAATTATGGACTGACATATTTCCAGCAAAATTGTGAGCAGTTGCGTGAGCATACATACATAAATACATATAAATGGGTATATATATGCAAACACATACTATACTGTACTAATATAAATACATGTTATCATGTGAGATTGAACTCGTAATAAATTTTGTTACTATTGCGTAAATAACTGCATAAATATTCATATTTCACATAAAATCCGCTAGAGGCCTCCAACCTGTACTTCGAATTTTTATATGAATATGTTTAGACCATTCTGACGGATTGTAAATTATTGGTATGGACCATATTGAAAAAACAGCTGGAGGAACTCACAAGTCGTGTTTCAATATGACTCTGGATTAGTAGTTTTTCAATGAGCAAGCTGTGGATAAAATATTCACATTTTCGAAGCCACAGCTCGCTCGGAGAGCATAAAAGCGTAAAAGCAGTAATATTGCAAGTTGTAATTTGACTCTGCATAAGCTAACATCATTAATGTCTGGGATATCATAATAAGTGTCCTCAACCTCTCTAACTCTAAAAATCTCTAACCCTCAAGGAACGCTTTCAAGTAAGATTTCCTCTTAGAAATGACCATAGAAGTGGTAACATGAGCTAATCTCTGCTTGGATCTAGTACGGTGAATCCAAAATGTTATAAGTCAGATCGGCAGAGCTGAACTCAATATCGCTTGTATCAGTAGCCTCAGCAATTTAAATTGTTACGAGGGGGCTGATGAATTGTTCAAGCCAAGGTTGTCTTTTAATGAATCCAATTGCTAAGCAGCGAACGATCATCGAGCGCCACGCTTTAGCAAGCATTTAAAAAATGTTTGGCGTGCCACTTAGGTTCGATATTTTAGACGTCAGAGGATACCCATACCAACCAAACCTTAACAAGAAATACACAAAATACTTATATTGAAAAAAGAGAAAGAGGTTTGTATCCAAGAAACTTTTTTTTTCAACTCAGCAAATGTCTCTACTTTATTGTGCTATAATCGTGGCGCACCTGTCTGATAATTGCTGGAATATTTAAATCCATTTGGCTGATAAGAGTGAGTGCTATTTCAGCTAATTGCCCAGTGTTCACATATCTTTTTCAAAAATACATTTCCGAATACCTAACAAATTGATTAATTCTTTTCCGAAAAGTGGGAATTTAGTCACATTCTAGTAGAAAGCAATATGTATTAATTGTTTCTTGAAAATTGAACAGATTTTTTCATCACTGGATTCCTCACCAGAGACTTAGTTAAATTCTTAGCCTCATTATTAGGTTAATTTTTTAACTACAATTAAAATACACACTACTTAGGCTGGTCGTTCCGTCTCCTTTCCAACAAATAGTTGATTGAGGGCGCAGCGTCTGCACAAAACGGTGGTGTGTGTTCAAGCTGAATTTTGAGCAATTTAGTTTTTGTAACTAGTCTGTGAGGTCTACAAGCTTCAGCAGCTCTACACCCACTTTTAGAAAAAGTCCTGTGGCCCGGATTTGCTTTCTTCACTTCGCTCTAGTATTAGAACGTTGCTGAGTTCAGATATTCGGATAATAGATATGCATAGCCTATAGCTATATATTTTAAACACGTTTTAAAATTACCCTATATTGGACAATTGTGGTAAAAAATGTAGATAATTTATATCGCTTCTGTAACCCGGATACTATTAAAACATTTCGAATGAAACTCTGTGCCCAAAAACCAAGGTTCACAAATAAAAGAAGAAGCCTGATAACAGAATGTAGCAAAAGTTAACGAGCAGATTATATATATATATATATGTATGAAAGGGCAGCAAATCTTAAAAATCTCTAGCTCTTTTCGAAAAGCTTTACGGAAGAATTTTACGCTGAAAAAAGGTCAGCTGATGTAAAGGCATTTCTCATTTCTAATATTTGATTTCACTACAAGCCTAAAAGGTACCTTTTTCTGAAAATCGCCACCACCTGCCAAACACATATTCATGCATTGCTTAAAAGGGTCTTCCGTTTATTTAAACTTCAACCTTTATTAGAAGACACCACCATAACTCCTGTCAACGTCAATACGCATTCGTTTCACATTAATTCGCTTTGTTTGCTTCACATCAACTGACAGCACTTTCTGCACAACTTTTGACTTCATCCTTTTCGTATAAATTTGTTGTTGTTGTTGCAGCAACCATTTTTATTGTCAATACAATAAATTTTTATGCACCATTTGCGAAACAAAAGTGGCAAGACGAAAATCAAAAATATATTGTTAAAGAATCATAAAAAAAGAAGAGAAAGAGAGAGAGAGAGAGAGAGAGCGCGAATATGCAGCTAGTTTCAATGTAAGCGATGTAAAAGCAGGAGAGCGCGGTGGTACTTATGTGGTATATATGCGTGTGTGTGTTCGCAAGGGTTAAGAAAACTTAATTTTACGCACGCTTGATTTCCAAACGGTCATTTCGTTTACGACGCTTACGCCAAGTAGCGCGCTCATTTTGAAATCAAAATCAACAACAACAATAATAATAGAAACAACGGTTTTCTGGTCGAACGCACACATATACGCACGTAGAGCTCTGCGCGTTTTCGGAAAGCTCCATCTCCCCTTCTTTTCAGTTGTCAGCTTTTGTTGTTGTTTTTTCACTCTTTTTCATCTTCTTCATTATTATTGTTTTTTATCTTCCTTATGTACTTCATGCCTTCGCTTATGATTCGATTCTTCTTATCCTTTTTCCATTGTTTGGCAACCCTTCAACAATGGCGGCTTCATAATTGATTGGCTGTTTGCTTTTCAATGCGTGACGGTGATGCGGAAATATATGTCAAGCCGCTTGTTGGGGAGGAGGGTGGTGAAGTAAGTAAAAAAAATTGTTGACAGCAAACAATAAGCTTAATGTGACAGCAATCGAAAAAAAATGCTTAATGAGAGGACAGCGTAATGCTTAAATAATATTGCCAAAAAAAAAAAACAAAAAAATCACAACAACAACAGATGTCAGATAAATAACAACAATAATATATGTGAAGACAATTGCACGCTCATAAAACAGCAAAATGTACTTAGCCCTTTCCTCTACTTTCTCTTTTCATATACTTCCCTAACCTCACTTTTGCTTGCCACTGCGCCGCCTCGCACTTAGAGCGCGCTCAACTAACGCATCGCGTAGTCCTCTCATCATCACTATTATTCTCGTCGTCGAAGTGCATAAATCATAGCATTGAAAGCCACTCAGCGGTGTATAATGAATGAGCTTGCAAGTACCAGTATATTTCCTCATTTTAGTATGACTTAATGTAAGACGCAAGCTATGTATATATATATATATATATGTACAATATGAAGGTAAGTCTGTGTGTGTGTGTATGTGTTACAGTCGCATTGCGATTATAATTGCTTGTCGCTGTGTTCACTTGTTGCTGCTTAGAAATCAATTTACCGTAATAATTACAAACGAACCCAAGTGAAGTCGTTTAATGGCGGTTACACTTACATACACATATACATAAGCAAATTTTGGCAGCGAAATAATAATGACATTAGTGCTGACAATAAAACCAATAAAAGCGAATTGAATTAAATGAGATAATAGTCATGAATTATACCTAGAGATTTGTTTTTTGTTATTTTTTGGTAAAAGAACATAGCTGAGTAACAATGCAATGAGTTTGACATTTGATAAATTGAAAAACCGTTAATGAATTGCATTTATTAGTTCATTTGAAATCGTTTAGTCGCTGTATTTGTTATGCCAAAATTTTAGAGAGTGGGAAATCGAATAAACAATTGGTATAAATTAAATAAATTGGTATGAACAAGCGGATTTATAATAAGAGAGGCTTATACAATTTTAATGATGTATACCCACACTCTTTTGAATTATTTTTCTACTCGATAATGCCACTTTTACTTCCACATTTAAATTTTTGGAGACAAGACGACGCATATCATTATCGAAATTTTATTCTGCCTCTGCTATTCCTCTTCAGTTCGGGATACTACTTTCATACTGGTCTCTTTTTGGAGTGTCACAGCATGAAACTCTTTATATTCATGCATAAGTTGTGATCCGGAGCCCGCTTAAAAAATATGAAACTCCATATCCGAAGTTAATCCAAGACGAAGGCTGATAAAATTTTTATAACTTTGTTTCTAAAGTTTAGCCGAAACGCACTCCACAAAGAAAAGAAGAAACTTGGACAGAAATATAGGAAAGTGGAATATTTATTGATTGAAATTGATATTATTGATATATATATATCGATTAAAAAAAGTATCAATTAACATTAGGCATTTTTTGCGAGCACTTTATAATAGCCGAAGTTCTCACTACAATCGAATTTTGTTGATAACTAACTTTATAACATAGATTTACATAGCATTTCTAATGGAGCGCGGCAATTTTGTGGCAACTGATTCGAAAGCCCTGACTTAAGGAGTGGTGACATATATCTGGCTATTACTGTATCCTCGAATGGATTTAAAGGCGATTCTCATTACTACTTCGTGATAGTCTATCATTATTTTCGGATCAACGTGAGTTCTACTTCAACTGGAGTTCCTCTTCACAAAAATAGTGCTTTGAACTTAATTCTGAGAAAAACAGACTGTGGATCAGGTGGAAAATATTAGTTGCAATGTTGCAGCACTCACTCTTGAAGTTGAATGTTCCAACAGTTTAATTTTTCAGAAGGCTGCAGCATAACAAGGAAGTGGAGACTTTGAAGCTAAAATGAAACTGGTAGTATATCTTATAATATGCCTTTTCAAAGATACTCCTTTAAACATGCTTTCCTTTCAAACCAAGCCGGCCGAGAGATAAGCTGAACGTTATCAAAGAATTATTAAAATTTCCAGCTAAAAGTCATATCGAAGATGACTTTAATGTTCTCTGATCCCACTTGAGAAACGAATATGAAAGTACTTCTCAATCATTGGACTAGTTTGTTCGGTATAGTTATAAACACAAATATAGAAATGGCGAATCAATTGATACTTTCAATATAAATTCTAGTACCCGAGCCAGACCAGCTCTAGTACTCTTTTCTTTTATAAAAATTTCAGCATTGCAAAGTATATTATTTGCCAAAGACCTTGTTACTCGGGGAGAATTTTGAATTACCTTTCGAAAGACAGTAGTTATAGAAGAGTGTTGAGAGAAATTACAGACTGTTGACCCATAACTTTGTTTAGAATATTCGGCTGATGCTTCTTAAGGTAACAGGTATTTACAACAAAAGTTAATTCAACCTCTCTGCTGCTACTTCAAAACGAGTGAGGTGCGGTGTCCAACCTGAAGGATACTTCAAGTGCAACCATAGCATTACTCTCACTGATTATTTGACCTAGAATAAGAACTGGGACACAAATTCAAGAATGTTGAGTCATCAGAAGTCAGCATAGTGACTGACAATCGATACAGCTATTCGATTTATTTGGGAGAAGAACGAAAATAGCGGCAGGTGAGCTTTCCCATGGGCAATTCTTAGTGTTGTAAATTCGCTTTCTTGCCTTCCGTACTCAATTCGCGATGACACATGTATCTCTTTTTTTCACTTTTTTGTTTTTTTCTGATTTCCCATGGTAGTACCCCTTAACCGCTGAGACCCAATGGGTTCCTGTTAGAACGGCAAACAAGATACTTCAACAAAAAACAGGAAGAAATTGCGCAAGCTAGCAAAGGTATCGGCTGAAAGATACCACAATACAATGCTTAACCCGATACTCTCAACAAAAAGAGCGACTTTTAGTTCCGGTTTCCGTTTACACATTATCAATACACACAATTTACCCATTAGGTATTAATTTTCGGCTTGTGTTTATAGCAGTTTTTGCAATGCCTTTAATCGCTGCTTAAGAAAAGGGTACATTTCACTGAGAAAAAGGTGCTTCTAGTTTTGGTTATAAGTAAAACAGTTTTTTTTTTATTTTAAAAATTTCTTTATTTGTTTATTTTTGGTAACTTTTTTTCTAGCTAGCTGCACTTGTTGTTACTATTATTGCACTGTTTTCACTTTCTCTAAATTTAGTTTCCTACTTTCGTGCATTTGTTGTTGCTTTTGTTGTATTGACAATGAAAAGAACGGAAGATAAACTTGAAATGTGTTGCGATAAAGCCAACAAGGAAAAGGAAACCCCGGCAAAGCCACTATAAAACCAAAACAAAAAAAAAGTATTTTCCGTAGAAAAAGAAGAAGCAGCATTGTTGGCCGTATACACACCCACATACGCGCACACTTAGTTAAGCGCTAAAATCGAAAGTGAAACGTCGGTGTGCCAGAGAGCACACACATGCCGACAACAAAAGCCGCTAAAGTAATTTTGGCCTGCATTCTAAATGTGCGTGTGTATATGTGTGCTTATGTGTGTGTGTGTGTTACGTCATTTCGTTACGCTTTTGTTATTCACAAAGTATCGCCGCCATTGAGGCTCTTTCGAAATGGAATAACCAAACACTGGAAGAGAAAAACAAAAAACGAACCCTGTATCACATGGACCATAGTTAGGCGTATAAATGCACATACCATATGTATGTATGTGTGGGTGCGGCATCATAGGCAAACGAGACGTGGTTCGGTTGGACAATTTTGTGGCGACGCACAGTTTAAAAGTCAAAGTCAAAAGTAGTCAACCGCAACGTTAGTTTACATTTTCGGTTTTTGTTGTAGTAGTTGTTGCTTTTATGTTTTTGCCGTGATTTTCGATTTACGTTGTTACACCAACACATTAAAAGGTCTCTTTTTGGCTACAGTAGAGAGGAATGAAATGGAGCACATATACGACGAAATGATCAATGGAATACAACATAAAAAGCCATGGGTACAAATCTTTAAATTATATAACAATGATTTTAAAGATTTAAAATTTTAATAGCGACAAAAGTAAGTAATCTCAAACTTCCGTATATACCGCCTGCAAGAAAAAGTTTTTTACTAAAGGCCATAAGCTGTTCGAAAGCTTGGAAATAAAGCTTTAAGCTTAAAAAAAATTTGATTTCCGCGTTTCAAGCTTCTCGAAGAATTACGTTCATGTACATTGCCTGTAGGAATAAACTTTTCAAAAATTCATCAGCTGTTTCAAAGGCTTTCCAAAGCTCTTTCAAAAAAATTTCTTATTTCACGACCTCAAACGTCCCAAAAGATCACTAAAGGATCGGGTAAATTATAACCAAGAAATTTGAAAAAACAAATTTTTAGACAAATAATTCTTCTAATTATTGGACCCACAAGAAATAAGAGATAAGGAAGAAAGAGAGAGGGAATCATTATATTTACATTTCAACTCATGTTATTTTTTTACAGCCTGACTTCACTGAAAGCATACATTAAGCTTTACGCAGCAATTAAACATTTTGTATATCAAATTTCTTTAGCGATCCAGCATATCAACACATTTAAAAGCCTGTTATGATTCCAAAGTTCTTAACTTTTTGGGATACGATCAATATTCTCTAGCAGAAGAAGGTCTATCTACCTGGGAAGTAACAGTATCTAGTTATGGAAGTTCGAAAATGTAATATAGTAGGAGGCGATTTGCTTCATTAAGTCATCAACAGTCTTACAGGTTTCAGACCCACAATTTTGGTGCAATAAGCATGAATAAATTCATATAGTGTACTCGACATTCCATAATTTTTACTTTATTTTATCTCTTGAAGCTTATTAACTGATTTTCGATGTTTTAAATGATCGCGGCTCTATAACTGCGATATCACTCGGCTCATAGGAATTGACGATTATGTGGACTTTGATTTTGGTTTTATTTCTTAGATTGGAATTTTATTAGGCCAACTGCCACAAAATTACTACTAATTTTAAATTTCAAAAGGCAGCTACAAGCTAATAACTATGGTCGCGAAAATACTTGTTAGATATATAAAAATGCGTGAATAAAGGGTTTGGACCAAAAATCAAAGCTCAGTCTGTAGATCATGATGTATTTCGTTCAGTCGGAATATATCGGATTTATATTGGACGAAGAAATGCCCGCTCGGAAAGTTCACCAAACTTTTTGGAAATTTTCTCATACTGCATCAACTACCACCAACTAAAGCTATGGTGATGAATTTGATAGATGAAACTTTAAAGTCGAATACGGATGAAAGGCGGCGAATCGAACAAACTATTTGTATAAAAAAACAGACTGGTATAACAAAATAGTGACAGAATAAAAAAGGATTATATCGCGATGATATCATAAGGAATCTGCTTACTCTGTTCTACTGAATTCAACAATAAAAGTTTGCTTTTTCTTTCAAATGAACATCTCAAAAAGTGGTTAAAACCAAATGTGGTTTTATGTAAAAAATTGCTTTTAATTTGTTCAATCTCCGTACAGAAAAGTTAGCAAATATATGAAGTAAATTATAAAACATAAAATTTCCAAACACAACAGTGCTTATTTCGATCACATCACTATAGCAATTTGGTCGCACCCTTCTCTATTGCTTCTTTGTTAAATTTTTCGACCTTGCGTATATTTAGTATATACAGTTGTCTGTTGTTTGTGTGGCAACCCACTGACTTACTGCCTGATCGTGTCCGCAGCCGCTGCTGCATTCGCTTTGTAAATTTAAACTGTAAACTATTTTTAGGCGCATATTCTAGCTGAAAAAAGTTGTTGTGGCACCAGCGGGCACAAAACACTGCATAAAAACCGAACGCACACAACCGTGGCACACTTTTGTTACACTATCTTTTGTTTTATATTTCGCTGCCATGAGCTACTAAGCTTTTAGTGTGTAACATTTGGCATAGTTTTGGGCATCAACAACTGACCATACACGCTCAAATGGCGCGTAATTACATACGCGCATATGGTTGTGTGTTATCGAGTCTTTTTATCTCACGTCCACTGTTCGTCACTTGCCATCACCCACGCCGGCGTTGCGTAAACCCACATTTTAGAGTTAATTCGCTTTGTTGCTTTGTGAAAATGAAAATAATGGATTTGCTTAGGTAACACACTTTTAGTTAGCGTATGTCGTATATAAATACATTAGGGTGGTTCTTAAAAACAGCAGTGGAAATATGGCTTAATTGAACGTTGGTCTCTGTAAGCAACTATTTAATTTTCTGGTCTCAGATTGAGGATATAGGATTTAAAAAATCATTGTTTTGATTTTAAGGAGCATTATAATATGTTAAATTTTCCCAGGTAGAATCATTTTAGCCTTCTAATTACCAATCGGAGGTACAAAACTTATGAAGCGATTGTGTCAGATCTTAAGCACCACATTGATATATTAAATGTTTTCCTTTAATATGCGATTTGACCTTGATTTAACCGATTGAGAGTACATGATTGAAAAAACTAACCTCTCGGATTGTAAAGATCACCGCAGTATGTGAAAATTTCCCTACAAAAACGTTTAAGGATTGCCCTAATATATTAAGCATCACGATAATATGTTAAATTTTCCTCTATAAGAAACGATTTAACTTTCAAATTACCATTTCAAACCGCAAAAAATATGTTTTTCAAATTTTAAGTGGCATCCTAATATCTGAAATTTAAAAATTTCTAATAAAATGCACACGCGTACCCACACTGAGCAACCCACTAGCAAGCTAATCGCAAATTTTTGTGCCTTTAACGAATTTACGACTTTTGTTGCGCTATCCCTTTTTTATCTCTTTCATTTTCCGCAGTTTTTTCTTTTTATTTTTTTTTTTAATTTCATGTTTAACCAGCTAACTTTCTCTTATTACTTACATAAACAATACGAGGGCGGGTCAATAAGTACGTGACTTTTGGAATAAAACGCAGATTTTTTGATAAATAAATTATTTTATTTTTCAACATAGTCTCCCTTGAGCTCTATACACTTTGTCCAACGCTTCTCCAATTTTTTATCCCTTCCAAAAAATATGTTTTGTCGAGGTCCTCAAAATAGGCCTTTGTTTGCGAGATGACTTCATCATTGGAGACAAATCTTTTTCCACCAAGCCATTTCTTCAGGTTTGGGAACAAGAAGTAGTCACTCGGAGCCAAATCTGGAGTATAGGGCGGATGAGGGAGCAATTCATAGCCCAATTCATGGATTTTTGCCATGGCAACTGCACATGTGTGCACCCTTGCATTGTCTTGGTGGAAAAGAACTTTTTTCTTGGCCAAATGAGGTCGGTTTTTCTTCAAATCGTCATTAAATCGGTCCAATAAGTTGGCATAATATTCTCCATTGATTGTTCTTCCCTCTTGAAGGTAGTCAATGTGGATTATCCCGTGTGCATCCCAAAAAACAGTCGCCATAACTTTATTGGCTGACAAACCCACCTTGGCCTTCTTTGGCGCCGATTCACCCTTAGAAACCCACTGTTTTGACTGTTGTTTGGTCTCTGGTGTGTTGTGATGGGTCCATGTTTCATCCACGGTTACAAAACGGCGCAAAAACTCCTCCATATTGCGATTAAACAACGCCAAACCTTCCTGTGAAGTTGTTACACGATTGCGTTTGTGGTCGACTGTGAGCAAACGCGGTATCCATCTTGCGGAAAGCTTTCTCATGCCCAAGTGATCATTCAAAATTGAAACCACTGAGCCATGCGAGATCGCTACGGCTTCCACAATCTCTCGCACTTTCAATCTTCGGTCGGCCAACACCATATCGTGAATTTTTTCGATTGTTTCGGGTGTAGAGACCTCAACTGGGCGTCCAGGACGTTCGGCATCTTCAGTGCTTGTACGGCCTCAACGAAATTCAGTAAACCACTTTTTTACCATAGATATCGATGGTGCAGAGTCCCCATAGTATTTATCAAGCTTAGCCTTGGTCTCGGTAATGGTTTTTTTTCGCAAAAAATAATGCTTAATAAGCACACGAAATTCACTTTTTTCCATTTTCTCCTCAAATTAGTGGGTAGTCTGATAAAGATAGCTGTCAAACACAAACTAACTGACGCAGCAAGTTCAAATTTTGACAGGAGTCAACTGACAGATGCCTGTTGACGGGAGTAGTGTTGTTTTTTCAGTAAAGAGGTCAGAAATTCAAAAAGTCACGGACTTATTGACCCGCCCTCGTATATCCAAGCCTGTTGTGGTAGTAAAAATTGTGTAAGCCTTTCGTCGTTTCTCTTCTGCTTCCACATGTGCAACTAGTCGGAGTCGTAAAAGTTTTTATTAACCAACTTTGTGCTATTTTTTAACATAAGATAACATAGTTGAGTAGTGAAACCAATATTTCCCTAATCAAAATGATTCAATAAATTTTGCATATTTTTTTAATCACTTCTTTTACATCACATTTCATACAAGGTATAGCTTAATCAAATGCAGGGATGTTTTAAGAGTTGGTGGATTTAAGGATTGATTAGGTTTTAGGTGTCAATAGCAAAGCGAACTACTAGGAACAACCAGATTTCATGAATAGTGGAAAGTTATTACTAAAGTGAGAAGAAAGAGAGCAAAGATATAAGGATGAACTATACAATTTCTCTTTAATCTTAATTAATTTTGAGTAGACAGAGGATATAGAAGAAATAATTTCCAGTCGAGATAATCACAAATCGCTTTTCATCACAAGCCAGTTTCAAAATTGTACGCCCGATGGAGTTTTCTGAGAAGATTGTCTGCATTAAAAAAAACTGCAAACATTTTTTGTTCTCTATAGTAGGGCTACCAGTGCACTGGCAAGTTAGATTATCATGTTTAAGTCGCTACTGGAACTCACGACCTCCGATTTTTAAATGGTTGCTTAGTGGTTCACCGAGTTTCGAGCAAATATCCTGCTAGGATAAACTCTATAACACTTGTAATGTTTGAAAAAAAAAACCTTTCAATTAAAACGTCAAAAGATCACTTTATCTTTCATATTTTAACAAGTTACTAGCTTCAAATGGACACCGAACGTTATTTACTCGTAGAACTACATTATTAGAAGTGAATTAATTCCGGACGTAAAACAAAAGGAAAGAATTCTTACTATATACATTAAGAGATAGAGAGGTCTACTTATTCAAACAGATATGGACTGTATAAAATATTTACCACTATTTTAGGTTTTCTCCTTTTCCTAAGAATCAAAAAGTTATGAAAAATAACAGAATTTTGCGATGTTGCCAAACTATAAGTATGCTATTGTATCATCTTAATTTGCAGCGTTGCCAATTTTTCTCAATATGATATTTTAAATATGCCTCCTAAAAGTATGCTACTGTAATTGCGCGTGGAAAGCAACTATGATTACTATAACGATATGACAACTTTTTTGATTTTGGTTGACTGCTTTGAAGCCTGTCAACTTTTATTTTATTTATACTTTATTACATACTTCTCTTTTTGTTTCCTTAATAAATTTATTAACATTTTATTATTGCTGCTTACGTTGGCTTTTGACGGACTACCGTCGAGCCCACACAACAACGCAAAAAAAAAAATTGAAGAAGTACAAACAATAAATAGCTCACGAAAGCTACACGAAATCCTAAGCAAACATAATCTACAAAAATTTCAAAAAATAAAATAAAAAATGTTGTTGCCGTACTTGCTGATGAGCAATACTTTTGCACTCAATCAACCCTGCAGCTCTCACGTAGCACTGTAGCGTTGCATACCGGCTAGGTGTGAAGTTGTAAAGGTTCGCAAAAATATATTTTTGTTTAGAATTTTGCCATTTTATGGGAATTTTTGAGTTAGCTTATATTTATTTTAGTTTTCAATTTAGAGCGATATTATTTTATTTTTGTTACTCACAACTGCCCTAGTTACTATTGTTATGGGCTAGACACATTTGATTCTAAAGAGTGACTTACCTAGAAGAAAGAAGAGAGAAAATTAGAGAATTATTTTGAATTAAATTGTCAAGACTTTTATATAGAGATGTAATAGTATAGTAGTTCTAAAATAAGTGAGAGTATAAAGTGTCTCTATAGTTGTATTGAAAAGGGAGTCTAATATCACGTTACCTTAATTTTTTTGATATTTGTATAAAAGCACTCCGACAAGAGCGAAAACGAAAAAGAGGAGCTTATTTAATCTGACATAACAATTTTTCTTTTATTAAAATAGGGTATAGTATATACAGTATAGATTATAGAGTATAGAGTAAAGTACAGCACAGTGAAGAATAGAGTATAGTATAGAGTAGAGTAGAGTATTGTATAGTAGAATGCAGAGTAGAGTAAAGTATAGAGTAGTGTAGAATATAATGGAGTAGAGGAGAGTATATGGTAAAGTAAAGTTGAATGTAGAGTATAGAGCAAAGAGTAGAGTAGAGTACAGTTAAGAGTAGAGCAAAATATGGAGTACAGTAGGACAGAATATTGAGTCGATTAGCTTGTAGAGTAGAGAATAAAGTATACAGTAGAGTAGAGTAAAGGAGAGTATAAAGTATTTTATAGTTAGCGTAGAGCAGAGTACAGTATAGAGAAGAAAAATTTATAGAGTGCAGTAGAATAAAGAGCAGAGTAGTATAGAGTACAGTAGACCATAGAGACGAGCGGAGTGGAGTATAGAGTAGAGTAGAGTAGAGTAGAGTACAAAGCGAAATAAAGTATAGAGTAGAGTGAAATAGGGTAAAATGGTATAGGGTATTGGGTAAAGTAGTGTATAGAGTATACAGTACAATGGAATATAGAATAGAGTAAAGTAATGTGGAGTATAAATTAAAGTAGGGTTTAGATTATAAAGTAAGGGGTATAGAGCAGAGTAGAGTAGAGTAGATTATAGAAAGAACTTAAAGTAGAGTATAGGACAGAATACATAGTCGGGTAGTGCGAAGAGCATAAGTATAAGTATAGAGTATAAAATAGAAAGAGCAGAATAGAGTATAGATTTGGATAGAGTATATAGTAGAGTCGAGCTGCTCTAATCGCCCAAGTAACCGCTCGCTCAATACTAATTATATAATATTTCTAGCATTGCTGTTGATATTAAAATAAATAATTCTTACTAAATTTATTCGGAAGCTTTTTTTCAGGCATAACTTTGAATTTTATTTAACCTTAAAAAGATTGTTGAAAGCGAAAAACAAAATAAGTGGAAGTATTCGTTCCTTTCACCAGACTTTCTACAATACCACACTCACGCTCCATTTGTGCCGCAAATAACAAGTGATGTGAACGTTTACTTGCACAGAGCATACAGACACACATGAAATTTAATAAAGATATTTCCAAATGTGTGTCTGTTGAGTGCAAGTTGCAAGTTGATATGCAGTGTTGCAAGTTGATAACCACAACCAGCACTTGCGCATGCAATGTTGCATGAAGTCGCAGAAAGCAAGGAAAAGTAAAAACAAGATGAAGACAAATTTATGCAGAAAATCTGGCTGAGCTTTATTTTATTTTAACTAAAACTTGACTGCAGCTGGAGAATACTTATTTTTGCGACAAAGTGCTGCTATAGCTGATACAATGGTGCAAATGACCAAAGTGTCTTGCAATACATATATACGCATATATATTTGTGTGCTTGCAAGTGGCTGTATATTTATAAAAAGGGAATGTACAAATACATACATACGTCATATCCGCAAGCAGCTCATATGTATTTATGAGGTTTGCATTTATTTGGCATACTTGACCCACTAAAGCCAGTCAGTTTGACTCAAGTCTCCGCAGTATCAAAGTCAAACTCATCCAACTGCTTGACATTTTTCTGATTGCCTGTAGATTGTGTGCGTACAAATGCAATGGAGACCAAAAATAATAACAATAAAAAAGCGCAAATCATGTACAATTGTTCTTTGAGAATTTCTTTTAGATTGCGGTTTGGCGTCAAAATAAAAAAATAAAAAAGTTATCACTGTATGCATTGGTGCTCGTAACAATATGTATGTGGTGCGACAGGGCGTATGATGAATTTTTGAAAGCAAAAGTTAAACCGATTTCTTTCTGCTTGAAAACGATGCACAGTGGAACCTTATAAATATATTAATGAAATGCTCATTTTATATGCATATATCGAATGCTGTTTTCATTTGCTTTCCTGGTTCGAGTTTGTGATTTTTGGGTGGAAATTTTTTTCGCAACAGAAATGTAAAATATATTAAACCAAAAATTTTGTTCTTATAAAACAGTTGGATTAAAGAAAAGCATATGAAGAATCTGTCACAGAACTTTGTTTCATAAAAATTTGGTTGTATAGACTATCTCTGGTTCTTGTCCACAGTAGACATTGTTACCTTCCTGCTCACAAATAGCCCTGTTTACTTCTCAAGTGGTCAATATGTCTTTATAATTGCTTTGAGTTACTATATAAAGGTTCTTGATCTATTTGGCAGTTTCTCTTCGCTTGCTTTGCAAAGCTGAGCAGCTTTATCGTTCACCTCCCTATTCCATTTCATCCCATTCTCTTGATTCCTGCGAAGTGCACTTTATAATCGCCGTTTTAGACTCAACAAGAGAGGCTTCACCTCTGGACATTGGATGAGTTATTTCCTTTACATATATATGCGTTAGGTCAGAGCTTAACACTTAACCTTATAATTCTTCCCTATCATTGGGTTCATCCCCAGCGATGTTACTACAATAACACATAAGACTTAAGACATAAGACATAAGACTTTCTGGGAAGATATTGGAATTGTTTATAAATGAAATATTGAAGTCTTTGGTGGAAATTGTAAGCCTGTGCGCCAACAGTCTCTAAGCTCTAAGCTCTAGTTCTAATCCAACAATTCATCACCCTTAATCCAAATACTTGCTTCGCTCTCCATGAGTTCATCAATTTGTGCGCTACTAAGTTTTATTAGAATAAGTTTTAACATAGGTTATAAGGGGTCTTAAAAAATTCCCTCGTTCACATTACTAGTCTTAATTTTAAGCTTCAGTTCCGGCTGAATAATCACTTAAATGAATACTAGACTATATAGAAGGGAGAAAACTTGGTGATCTCATGGAAATCCAAAAAATATTTCACTATATTCATATTATTGTTTCACTAGACCGACTCTTCGTGTACCCTTTTAAAAGAAAATACCTCGAGATAATGGCCCACTGGAAATTGAAACCCCTTGGGAAATTGAAACCCCAACACCCAATGGAAACATTCAGCCTCTTTCTTTTATTTCAATCTTTTCAAGAAAACTATACAAAATTACTTTTGGCATAAAAAAAAGTTGAATATTAAATTTGTGTAAATCAATTCAATAAAGAAATAATCTTATAATTTCATAGCGTAACCGCATACAACATTTATATATTAGTATGTATGTATATGTGTATATTCATTCATTTACTTTTAAAATATAAATGTATACGAGTATGAGTGTATGTGCCAAAAATGCTCTTGCGGTTACACGGTGATTGACACGTTGCTTTCAAATTGAAAACTGTGGTCACTATGCAAAGATTTGCTAAATAAATATATACACACATATAGTCGTGTATTTTATGTGATAAAATAGAGTGAAGTGCACAGCTAACCAGGTAGGAAAATAAATTAAACTTCGAATATCCACCAGAATTGAATGATTTTTCTTTTGTTAGTGCGAAGTGCTAATGTAAGAGAGGTTTCAAAAAGTTTTCGACAGGTGGCGCTGCAATCGGAATGGTGTCAAATGGGTAGATACTATGCTATCAGATTAATATTATAATTGTTTTTTTATTTTTGGCCCATCACATACACTTCGAATATGCTTCAGATATTATTAACTTCAACAGAAGTTTTTCTTTAAGCAAAATTTTTGACAAAAGATGGCGCTTCGGACGAAATATGTGTGAATATATTAATTGCAGTCGGTTGAGGTTATATGTGGAATTTAACTGAGGTACTAATGAAAAGCACATATTATGGAAAATTAGAAAAATAGAATATGTGGCTTAAAAAGTTCACCCGACAGATGGCGCTGAGTGCCGAAATATTGTAAAATCCTTTTACTGCATTATTCGCTTAGTTTTTTGGAATAGAATAGAACACATTTGAAATTAGAATTTTCAACGCTTAAATATCCTCGGCAGCAGAATGAGGTGCACTTCAGTAAAAGTTCCAAAAAAATATTTTGCTACAGTTAACCAGAATTCTTTGCCTTTTTCCTTTCGTTTTATATAAAATCCCATAAAAGCCCTTTTCCTACTCTTACAGGGTTGCACTGAATGAATTTATATAAAGCTGCCTTTCGACACTTTAAATCGCTTCATACCTCTTTGATTGGTGTTTTTGGTTACAATACAACACTCGTAAATGGAAAATGTAATTAAAAAACGTTTTTGTGGCTTCTTGCATACTTTTTCGTTTATTTTCATTTTTATTTTTGCGAGCACACTCTGCTGTCGAAGCCATATGACAAAAGCATTTTTGACCACAATTTTAAATGTGTAGAATTTTTAAAATATTTTCACATTTTTAATGGTTTTACATTTTGCTTCACTTCATAGTTTGTTTGCGGTTGTTGTTACTGCTGTTTTCTTTGCTCTTTTGCTTTACTTCGAAGCATGTTTGCCGTTGTTGTTGCTTTTATTTTCATTTCTCTTTTATATGATTATTTTTTATTTATTTCTCGCTAAAAGGCAAAAGCGCGTGAAAATTACACTGCTGAAAAAGTGTAGCAAACTTCGACCACAAAGCACTCAGTTAGTTGAAAATATGTATCTATATGTAAAATATTGTATTTGTTTGTAGGGGAGGTCACTTCGTTATACCTTATTAATATGCATAAGGGAATAATATTTAATATATTGAATATTTTAAGTGCTTCACTTTTCGTTGTGTTTTTTTTTCATACTACTTTCTGAAGTTTTTAAAAGTAACCCCATTTTTAGCTGCCACAGTTGGTTGAAGCTTGAAATATGTAGTCAAAAATAAAGTTATTTAAATAATTTTATACATCTATTTAAGCAAAATTTTAGTCAACAGCGAATATATCGTGGACCTTATCCACAGGCAATTAAGTAAGGAAGGAGTGCCGAAAATTACCGCTATGTCGCCAATAAGCATTATCTTGCCCGGTTCTTTGAAAGAGCGCTTTAAAATTGTTTACTGAAGACTCAAATAAATATTATTGTTAAGACCACATGTTGTCATATGAAAGCCAAATAAGCATCTGAAAAAGATATCTGGCCAATATACTAATCTTAAGTAGATATAAAAGCCCCAAATATGCATCTTTTCGACTATATTTTTGTAGTACCGTTTGTCTTTTACTTTAAAATGTACCTTAGTATTGGCGATTTTCTTCAAGCGACCATTCTCCTGAGCTCTGAGAATAAAAAATTGTTTGTGTTGACCAGCGCCGGAAAACATGGTGGATGTGGAAGAAATCCGAAGCAAATTCTAATGGAGCACAGCACAGACCCTTCGATTATGCCATTCAATTTTTATGAATGATATGACCAACATGTTTCTTCAATATCGTTAAAATTCCAGCTAACTCAATAAAATTCATTTCACGACTTTCCAAAATCATGTTTTTTAATGCTTTCATCCTGTACGGCTTCGTTTGGACGCCCACGGTGTTCATGCTCTTCAGCACTCACCACTAACAAATATTTGCCTTGCTTGACGTAGAGCCCGAATAACACTTACTAGACGACATTTTGTTACCACTAGCTTGTTTTTCAATAAGGTGTTAGGTCATTTTAGGATTTTCAAAAACATATTTATTCAATTTTTTTTTGGCTTAAAGTTTACCTTAGGGTTTTAGAAACATAACTCAATTGGTAGAATAGTGTAAAATGGCAGTTCCCCTGCCTAATTCGCTGTAATGTTGAAGCATACGGGTTAGTCAGCTTCCGTACGTCAAATCTTGAACTCGTTGGCACTATCGTTTTACTCAACATCAACTGCACTGTGAAATTTGAAATTATGAACAATTTTTTTATAAATAAATTATAATAATTTATTAACTTAATTATAGCAACTTTTTTGATAAACAATTTACTACATAAGTGATTTCTTTTTCCCTACTCCCAGAATAAGCTCTTAAACATAAACCTTTTTTTAGGGATCTAGATTGGCCTAATCCCTTAAAGGAAGAAGATAGATAAAAAGAAAAGATCATAGAAGTGTCGTACCTAATGATAACTCTTAGTCAAATTGATAGAACTTTACCTCAATCAAAGCAGTAAAAACTTTAGACATCGAAAAATCCCATAAATTTGGTCAAATAACAGCTTTTATTAATTGTTTTGGGCATTAAGAATTCTGTTAAAGGAATGCTAGTTTAATAAATAAAAAATAAAGAAATAAAAAATAAAATATGAATTTATGCACACCGCGCATCAAACAAGAAGAGAAGATGAAAATAATGAACAAATTCAAAGATATAAAAATGAAAGCTTGAAACGATTTCCAGCACCAAACAAATGAATGAACTCACACCTGTGACACAATAGCTCCTAACTAGTGCAATACAACAAATAAACTGTAACCCTTTGGTAACAGCCATACAAAGCCGCACCACATGCACGCACACCTCAAGGCCAGCGATGTCAATGTCCGTAATGTAACAATAGAAATCGTACTTACTGAAAATGTTGCGTATACGCCCACGTGCACCGTACAGAGCACACAGCGCAAAGCTTGGCGAACTCATAAAATCGCACGCTAAACGCAGCTGCTGCGTGGGCAAGAGCCGAAGCTTGAGCATTTCATTTACATTGACATAAATAACAACAATGTGAAATGCGCATTTGAGTGGCTAGCAAATATTAGAGTAGCAATATGAAACAAACTAAGCGTAAGCGTGACCGAGTTGCATGGCAGGCGGATGCAGGGGAAGAGATTTGCTATAAACGTATTAAGAACTGGGGAATCTAATTAATTTTAGTGCTATTTGTGGGAATTATTATGTGAAAACTTTTAAGCTTGACTGCCGTGTTGAGCTTGGCAGGGGAAGTGGTAGGAGATGATTACTTGTGGAGTATGATGAGGGGTACAAACTTTGAGGGAGTGTAGTTGAACGCCACAAAAACTCTAAAATAAGAATTTTCAACCACACATTGGGTGAGGTGTCGAGTGTGCCCTGTTGTTAGGTACATTGATTACAATGTGTTCAAATATTTTTTATAAAATTGTTAATTGAAATATATTTGAAAGCAAAAAGTTTACAATTTTGTTGCTGTTTCTTTGAAATATTATTGGAGCATTTTTACATTCCAATGTTTTAACTATTATGAGGAGCAATATTTTAATTATAAGTAGTAATAAGTAGTTTTCGGGAGTTGGCGAGATATCAATATCATCGTTTCTCTTGGTAAAATAAACTTTAAAATTTAACCATTAATAAACCATTAATTTAACAAATGTTCTAAATAAACTACTTTTTCATTTTGAAATCAAATTTGTAGAATCGGGATCCCGAATTTTTTCTGGATTTACGTTAATATTATAATTTTTGTTTTACATAAACTCGTATTTTAGAAAAATATAGTTTGACACTAGGGTTTTGTTAACTTATATGAAATAAGTATTGTAGTGGTAATATATTGTATTGGTTATATAAAATTTAAAAACAAAAAGTTTAAATAATTTATCATATACATTTTGGAATCTTAAATATTATGTTTTTAAAACAGCGATCCGGAAAAGTTTCGGGATTTTTTTTATACTTTTACTTTAAACTCACTAAAAAATATTACTTAGTGACAGAGTTTTATTAATTTATGTGAAATATAGTGATATATGTAATATGTGAATAGTTTTCAGGACTTTAAAGGCTATCAATATCTCGTTTTTATTAATTATATAAACATTAAAAACTTTGTCAAAATTAAACAGAAGTTGATATAATATCCAATAAACATTGAATACATACTATCTGTATACAACAAATTTTGTAATCTTTATAGGCAATTTTTAATTATGGGATCCCGAAAATTTTCGGGATTTTCAATATTATCACAACCGTTACTTTAATTATAATTTACTTTAACTAAAAAAATTTTTTGGAAATATATTGCTTAGTGTTAGTGTTTTATTAACGTATGTCTTCATAAGTATGAGCTTAAAATGATTTTGCGATTATATACGATTTTGCGATATTATACGATTATGCGATTAATAAGCATTAATATCAGCATAAAAGCATTAATATCAGCAGTAATTAGTTATTAGCATAGCAATTAAAAATTAAAATTTTGCGATCCCGAGGGTTAGCGATTTGCCCAGAATATTATATACTACAACTACTTTTACTACTTTTGGAATATGAGAATTTCAGTATTGGAAAATAAATGTTTGGGGATACCGAAAATTTTCGAGATTTTCCCGAGATTTTATGAATGACTTTATCTGGTTAAAAAGTTAAAACACACATTTTAAGCAACCAAATATATAATATAAAGCTAAATATAAATGATAATATAAGACTAAACTATTTAACATATACGCTTGTGTATGTACATATATATGTATATGTGAGTCAAGTTAAATATGCTTACACTTATGGTAATTCATATGTATATAAAATCCTTGCACTCACTTATGCATTCATATCCACAGGCAATCAAATGTCACACATAGCAGTCCTTACACTTTCATGACTTCAATAAAATTTTTGGGCATAAACTGTTATTAAAAAAATTATGCTACACTCATCTGAAAGCATTATTATTAATAAAGTCATTGCGTAATAGTACAAGCATAAATATGGTATAAAATATATGTATATACGAATTTATGCAAATATGCACATTTCATATTCATACGGTACACTATAGCATAAAATTATAAAATTATGCGTACACTCATGCATACCCATACATAAATGGTATATGTGTGTATATGCATAACTAACTTCCATTTCATTTTATATTTGCTTTTCCACAAATTTTTGCATTCACTTAGCTCTGTGTCGGTAGTGCGAAATCGAATCGAAATTTATCTCATTCTCCAGCTTCCAGCTATGATTGCTCCTCTTACCGGTATGCTATGCATGCTTGACTATCATTCATTTCTCTACAGCTTTCACCTTTCAGCTGTCAGCTATTTCCACAGATAACAGCATTTGTTGTGCGTGTGTAAGTGTACATTAGTTTTTAACAGAAACTTCATATATATTTATTTAAGTTCCAACTGTGCTCAACTGAAGTTTATCCATATTGCTATTTGCTTTGATGATCTATGGTTTTATTGCTGTTTACCGAAGGCTTCATGTTTGTATTTCGTTATTCTCTCTCGTTTGATAATGTTATTATGAGTGAGTATTTTGAAAGGTGATGTTGTGTTGGCTGTGATTTTGACAATTAGTTAACACTGAGGTCGAAAGCTCTTTGCACTTAACTTTCAATAAAATTTTCAATTCCTAACATGCTGCGTGCTGAAGGACTTAAATTCAAAATAAATTTGTGATTGATTAAGCGCTAACATGAGTTCATATATGATGGCGATGGAGAGGAGGAATATGATGATTATAAGCAAACAACTTTTTCTTAGACTGAGAACACCACTGTGTTGCCACCTACTTGAAGATTTGGAAGTTTAAAAATAGTAAAATATGCGAATAGTTGAATTAATAGGGTTACCACAGAACTAAAAATTAACACCTACCACACCTAATTTAACCAACCAAACCCAGCACAGAAGTTATATTTTTTATATAATATAAGTAATATATAATTATAATAATATTTTTTATTTTTATTTTTTATATATATTACTTATATAATATAATAATATAATATAATATGTTACATATGTTTTATATATATTATAATTAAAATTATAACTATAATAAAAAAATTAAAAATAAAAAAAGTAATATAAAAAAATAATAAGATAAGTTATATTATTCGCTAGAACAAAGCGAAATATGTTTAGAATTCAACAACATAACAATATAAAAAGAGACTCAAAATAATAAACAAATGTTTATTACACATATTTAGTATGTCCTAAATAAGAATAGCAAATTTAAAGGAAATAAATTAGACTTTAGCTTAAAGGGTCGTCAGCTTAAAAAGTCAAATATATTATTAATATATCCTGATTTATAGAATAAAAGGTAATAAAAGGCAATAATATTTTAGCAGAGTTGTCACCTGCATAATTTTAAAATCGATGCTCATTAGAATTATTTAATGCATGAAATTCATATAATTTCAAAGGTGGTCAAAAGCAAATAAAAAATAGATATATATTTGAGTTTTCAAATATTATCAGCACTAGAAATTAATATAATTATTAATTCAGTAATTTTATTGAAACTGCTAACGACAATAGGCTGGTGAACCAAATTTTTAAAAAGCTATAATTTTCCCATTTAAAATATTGCAAGCCCTATTTAAAAATCTTTTCAAATTAAATTAAAATTTTTCAAACTAATGATTTTTTAATTAAAAAAAAGTTTAAAAAATTTACCAACCATTTTGTAGCAGTGCAGATATTAAAAATGGAAATACCGTAATTCTCTGTTGGTATTTAGGTAACCCGCCTCCAACTTATTATAATTGTAATAACAAATGATATTAAAAAGATCTTATAAGTAAGAAGAGATAAGTTATGTGGTTTTTGAAAACAATTATTGTGAAATAAATTCATATTATTATTATTTGATATATTACGTAATTTGTTGAGGAGTTGAAGTACCTATGATTTGAATCGAGCAAATATTTTGTTACTGTATTTCTTATTTTAGAACTTTTGGCATTTCAGTATGAAATTGAAATAAACACTATATATATTTTTAAAAAAATTTTTTATAATTCTAAAATTTATAAAAATATTCTTCATTATAAAAACTCCTTTGGAAAGAGTAGACTATGGACTATATACATATAGCATCAAAGCTAATTATGTTTCAAGTGCGCAGTTGATTTGACTTTTTCAATGCTTCATTCTAACCATTTATTACGAATTTTATTTAGTTTTTCCGTTTTTGCAACAACAAGTCTCAATTAAAAATTGATTTAGACATCATGCAAATACTTTCTGTTCATATGAATTGCGAACATTAAATAAGCAAACAATTAATTTTTGTATTTTTGCTTTAGCTTTCTGGCTTTGACTCTTTCTCTTCCGTTTTTGGCAATATTCTGATCTTCCTCTTTTAATTTTTAAACGAGACTTTTGACTGAGTTGTTAAATAGCATCTATGTGTATTTCAAACACAGTTTTTATAATATTTTTAAAATAGTTTAAGGTATTTAATTTCATTTAGCTTTTAAGTGGCCAGTTTTAAACGAAGTTTCAACTGTAAGTGTCAGTTTACAGAGAAGCAAGTCTAGTGTATTGTGTATAGTGTGAACATTATTTTCGAGTGATATTTCAACTTACTTCAGTAGTTCGTTACATTGCTGGAATATTGAAAATTCAGAATTGTAAATAACGTCAAAAACGTTAAACGTGAATAACTTACGTCACTCCAGCTAAGAAGAGAAAAACTTTGCTGTCAAAGAACAATATATACTGGTTTCTAGTCAAGTTTATATAGTCTAATTGTGATTCAACAAGAAAACGTTAAGCTTAAAAAGGAGCTAATAGAGAAGGCCTCAATCGTAAAAGAAAAACAGAAGATCAAACTTCGGTGGTAATAAATTCAGGTTGGAAGAGCGAACCTCAACCGCAAAAAAGAGAAAGAAAAGGAAAAGAGAACACATTAAAACAAGTATTCAAGAACTGGCCGTCAGAAGCTGGTTATGATTTTATTTTGAGCTATGAAGAAGCCAAACAGTTTAGACAAGATTAATGAAGCATATATATATGTACTTATTTGTTATATATATGTATTTATGTATATATCTATGTAAATATATATATAGGAGTCATTCAATTGCTCACACAGATAAGATAAGTCTTTTCTGTCGAGTGCATTTGGCTTTGATAGTAGCAGTAGACAAATACCAGTATAACAACGATGCCAATAACTTAAACTCAAAACCATAATATTACAGAAACCACCACAATTAACAATACCACGAATCTCTGGATTATTTCATGAATTGTTCGTTACAATAATAATGTTCTTAAGCTGTGAACTATAGCTTGAAGTATACCTATATGATAAGACGTTCCTTCAACTTATACGCTTTCAAAAACCCATCAAGTCAAATAATTACATGTGCTTCTGATATTTCTTTAAATGTACACTCACTTTGAGCTATGAACTCGAGTTTAAGGTTTTGAGAAATTATAAGTTGCTCGGTAGTGTTTAAGGTATTCTGAGTTCAATGGGACATTGTGTCCGTGGTCTTTTCGAACTTTCGGCCTACCATAAAATTGCGTGTTTCCTAATACTGTTTAGAATGAAATACCAAAAAATTAACCTCAAACACTAGTTTGGAATTGTCTTTTTTACTTTAAAGAGTTTCTCATAGAAACTAGAGAACCTTCCATTTTTTATATATAACAAAAATTAGACCAGAAGATCGGCCTAACACTTCGCAAAGATATAGGTACCAAACACTAAATGCCGTGTTTGGAAGTAGTGTTTGATAATAAACCGTAAAATAGGTTATAAACTCGAGTTTACGACACAACTCGTTCTGTAAGTGTGTCTGATATTTCTATATTGGTAGAATACTTGGCTGAGGCAATTTTAGTACCTGTATTGTGTAGAAAATGAGCCAGAAGCCAAAAGGTATTTTCTGAAACCAGTTAACAATGGGAAGGGCATTTTATTAGTATCATAGTATGTAAATATATACTAATAAAATATATATACTAATAATACTGAATACATATCAATATATATATATATGTATTCAATATATATTATATTATTATACATTATATATTATATGTATTATATTATTATATTATATTATATATATATATATATATATACATATTACATATAATATATACATATTCAATATTTGCGTTTGTATAAAGCCCTCAGTCTCCAAGTTGGTTTGCTAAAGTGGTCCAAAGCGTTCTGAATACAGTTTAGCAATATATATATATATTCATATATATATCTAGAAGCACACCCGCATATAAAAAAGTAAGCATTTATTTACGTTGGAATAAAATTTGTGTCTATATAACCGAACGAATTGCCATTCGTTAACTCGCTACTGACTTGCCAACAGCTTGAGCACTCACGCCTACACTCACACACCGACGCACACCCATAAACACATACAATAAAATTTTTACGAAACTGTCGCTCCACAGTAAAATTCAAGTAATTTTAATGCCAAAAATGTAATTAAATGCTTAACAACAGCAACGACAATAATAATCATAATAATAACGGCGAAACAAGCTGAAATGGCAACAACAAAATGCGACAGTAACAAGGCCAATAAAATACATAAGCACAGCTGCCGACTTGTACGAGCAAACCAGCCAATGTCATAAAATTATTATATGAAAGCACAAAAAAAAAACAAAAACAAAAACACTAACAAAAAAAAAATCAACGAAGCAGCGAAAATTGAAGGCAAGAGAAATGCGAGAGGGGAATATAGCGCACAATATAGACAGTTAACTTGAAATTTGTCCGTGTCGCCTTCGAGTGCTGGCGGGTGCGGTGTGGCATTGAAGTGTGCTGCACTGGGTTAATGACCTTGAAACGTTGCAACGGTAAATATTATTGTTGGAATGCAAAGTATTGCAGCATTTAAGAATGCTGCAGGAGTGAGTGCGCCGCAGACAGCAATTTAATAGATAGCATCAATGGTCTCCTCGCACTAGCCACAAATAGCTGCAATCACGCTTAACGTAATTTGAAGCATGCTTTCAGGCGCTCGCCACTTTTTCGGTTACTCACCGTCAAGTCAACAGGAGATGGTCGCACCGACAGGTTATGCGGTTGTAAAAATTTTAAAATTACACTATAATGGTTAAAGAGGCACATAAGCACATAAATTTTGTAGCAGCTTGCTGCCAGAAGGAGAGCGAGCGAGAGAGAGAGAGAGATAAAGAATTGGTAAATGTCTAACTTAGTGTTGTGGTCACTAAATTAGCTGTAATGGTTAGGGATTGTGTAAGTCACGGCCGCCTTCTGTCCATTAATTGAAGTTGGAGTGTATCATCATAATATCCTCATATTTTCAAGAATTGAAAACCAACCTCAATATTTTGTAAATATCAACACAAATATACTAAAACAATGCAAATAAGACGTAATAGCCTATTCGCAAGTCTTCTCTGTTTAAAAAATGTTGCCCACAATAGATAAGTATTGTCTACTCATAAAATATTGACGAGTAATAGCGAAATAATGTACTTAATATGGAAGGTCAGCATAATAGATGATATTATATATATTCAGCGAGTGTGACTTAAATGTCTAAAATACAAAATGAGAAATGGAAAAAATTTGACACAACCGTGCTAACTCCCGCACCTCAAGGAAAACTCTTCAAGTTCAAACTCAGTAAAAATCTAATGAATAGAAAGACGTAATGAAACAAAAAACGAAAGTACAAAAACAAGTAAGAAGGGGTGTGCAGAGGCAAGAGTGACTTGTCAAAAGAGATTCCAACCAAATAAAATTCAGTTAACAGTGCTGTGTAAAAACCATAAAAAGCATTCTTAAGAACATTAAGTAGACTTACGACTTAGTAGCTCACTTTAAACTCAGACTTATTTATTTAGTATGTAACAATTAATGCTTGTTTTCCGTTTCGTCGGTTTACACATTTTCCATTTGTCATAAAGCTTTTGCGATTCCAATTAAATGTCGCCCTTAGGAAAAGATTATACTTATAACGCAATCTCAGTAGATGGCGCGATAATCGAATTATTACCCAGAGGCGTATACAAATCCAATTTAGATATTCTAATAGATAATAAAGTATAGGGAAATTGCATACATATAAAAGTTTCTCGCTAAATGGCGCCAGCCTCTAATTATTAACAAAACTTGTATTTGCGAACGAATTAGGCTTATATTTGTGATAAAACTTGACAAGAGAAAGGCAAATAAACCACAATATAAAGTCATTGAAACCACAAAATGTACTGGATTTATAACTATTACATTTATCAGGTGAGTATGGAAGAGAAGAAGACTTGATTTAAGCGCTAATATTTTTAACAGCGTTAAACATTTCTGGGGATTTTAGGTTACCGGAATTTTATATATGCCAGTTATTCATGTACATTTTTATCTGGAGAGTAAAATGTAATAATTTTAAAATATTTTCGACGAAGAATGTCATTAAAGGTTAAATAACCACAGATTACACTATTACCCGATGCCAGATTCTCGATCAAGAGTGGTCATTCGAAACAAATATAGCCTGGAAAAAATATTTAACTAAAGTTTAAGATATAACCAAATAGAACTACGTCAATTATCATACATATGTGTATGAGTATGTATATATACATGAGGTCCCGTTGACATTGTTAAATTTTCCAAAATTTTCGGTAAAACAATATAAAAATTTCAATAAAAAAGCTTAGAAGACATTTTATTTAAAATTAATTCTTTCCGCAGTAAATATTAGATATCGCGTATTTGAGAATCTGATATTTGTTTTTAGTATTTGTTATTAAATAAATTGTTTGTTTATCAAAATGATCTCACCCGTGGTTTCACATTCGGAGAGCACTCCAAAATTCAATATTTATATAAAGGAAAATTTATTAACAAATGCTTTCAAACACTGAGCTAAAATATAATATATTGAAAAAGGAATTGTGTTTGGAATTTTTAAAATGGCTCAATTGAAGAAATAGAAGGAATTTTTGAAGAATATCGTGCTGTATATAACTTAATTTCTGTCGATGCTGCCGCTTTTATACTGATGGTGCCAGGCCTTATGATATTTTCTTTTGTCCAAAGTGCAAGTTGTCGAACTGTATATGTAGTCAATCTGTGATAAATTAAAAATTTATACTGTATCTAAGCGCATATGGATTGTTTTTTCTAACACACCCAACTCCAACCTAATTCCATTAGTCACTGAGCCCATATTAACGAAGTTGGAAAACTAAGGAATGAGCAGACGTGCTTAGAAAACTCGTTTGTATCAATTTTTACTGGGACCATACTACCAAAATTTGATTACTTACTTTTACACAGAACTTCCTTCGAAAACTTATCAAAATTCAAAAAAAAAAAACCAATCCAGTTCCGAAAAATTCGGTAAACAAAGGCTCTGCGACATAAAAGCAAACCAAATGGATATAATGTAACACCTAAAATTAAACTATAAATAAAGTCATAACACAGAGGGTTTAAACGAGTGTGAAATTTCATTGCACAACCAAGCCAAAAGTGTAGCCTGCCAACTAACCACCGAAATATCATTTGGCAATGTAATAAAGGAAATCGTCAAGTGTAAAAATAATGGTCGGAAAACTAATAAAAGTATCTGTAATGTATGGAGACAGGAACTTTGGGAATTCATAGAGAAAGGGAGTGAGAGCGAAACAGTTAGATAGAGAGAGGGAGTGCCAAAAGCAAAAACCACATATGAATTGCAAATAAAGATTAAATTATTACAAATGGAAGTGGCGACGTACCGCTATAATGGAGCCTTTTTGCAAACAGAAAGATAAATATTAAGAAAAAAAGATTTGGAAGTTCAATCTTTTAGGTCTTTTTTTTTTGTAAAAGCAAACAGCATGAAAAAATTGTGGCAGAAACCGATGTATTATTTTGAAATTACTTTCAATCGAGTTGATTTTTGAAATATTTTCAGTAGATTTGCATTAATTTGAATTTGAACAACCAATTGTGCCAAGGTGAAAAACAATCTCTTGAAGAATGTTTTATCAAAGTAAGTATCAAAACGACCTTTCAACCATCGACCCGGATTCGGTCCCAGTGTTGACCAATAGAAAAAGTAATATTTACCTATCTATCTACTAGGGATCTTCGCCCAGCAAGCAATAGAAAACATCTGAGTGCATTTCCTCCGGGAAAATTTTTTTTCGAGTAGTTTTCTTTGGGGTCACTTTAGAACTTGCAGGTTTATCCATTTTTAGGATAGCATAATGGCGCACAACAAAAATGGAAAGCACGACTGTTCACTACTGATGACATAGGGCAGCCCACGTAGTTGCGGGTTCACTGATAATATTCGATTAAAAATTGTTAAAGTAATGTAAAGAAATATTTGTAGAATAATTTAGTACAGAATTACTATGACGATTTAATTCTGCTTTAGAGATTTCAATACGACAACGAGCCGAAACAGACTTCTTTGATAATTAAGTCATTGGTTAATGAACAAAATATTAAACTCATTGAGTGGCCAGTCTTGGCTTAGCACCATATAATCTATAAAGTCTTGACTTAGCACCAACATAAAATCTACAAAGACTTATAAAACGGGCAGTTCCAACAAAGAAACGAATATGAAACAAAAGTGAACTCAAGGAAATTTTTCATATTACTATTGCAGGCTATAAATAAATTGGAGATGCGAGTAACTTAGTTATGTGCCCACATATATCTATATATCTTAGCACCATTTTATTGCCTGAAATATAAGTTTTCTAAAGCCATATATATATATATATATGGAAAAAGTTGACTTCGTGCACTCTATCTTTTGACTGATGACTTCTTTCTGTTTCTGTTTCTGTTTCTACTGTAAGTATCTTTCAGAATCTGGTGAGTTTTTTGACGTTTCCGTTTGAACACTACTATGTAGAAATATATGTATAAATATTCTCACTTCACCCATATATTTACTTCGGAGTAAGAGTACGATAGTGCAGCTAAAATGTTATTTTGAAGAGTCAATGTAGCTCTGTAGTCAAAAACAGACTCCACTAACTGCCTAAGCATATGTGAGTACTAGAGTACTATCCAAACAATATAAGTAATTTAGTTAAATGCACGTCTAATACAAAATTACCACACTTAGTATGCTTCCCAGATAGCCGCAATTCCACTCGCATGTAGTTTGTTGAATGTTATTATTACTTAACAATGACGATAGCAATAAACTTAGCAAAACTAGCAATAACTTGGTCAACAAACTTCGATGACTACAGCCACAAATACACAACAAATTTATATATAATAGAAGAGGCTGATATATATATAGGTGTATGTGTGCCGATAAAGCGACTGCAACAACTTGTGGCAATCATGAAATGACAGAATGGCACTCAATGGCAAAACTGAGCCAACAAAATAATAGTTTCCTATTATTTTTACGCCATTTTCTGACACAAATACCAACATACGCAATATGTAGTCAGCAATATATGAGTGCATATGTACAGTCATGTAAAAAAACAGTTCTCGCAAAATATGTTTCGCACTTGATTGCAGACGGCGAGTGACCGAAGCAAACAGGCGTCAAGTGCAAACATGACAGCGAATACACTGTGTGTGTGTTTGTGAAGTGTCTATGCACATATGTATGTAACTAAAGTGAGTCACGCTGCACAACTATGTGTGCAAATGGGAGAACTAAAAACAAATATAAGGAAAAGTGAAAAATAAATTGGAAATCAAGAAAAACGAATAGCAATCAAAATAGTGTGACTGAAGGCAAAGAAAAAAGTTTGAGAGGAAATAATGTACTGAGAATTGTGGCATATCTGATGGCGCAAAGGAAATTAAATGTAAAACTAATGAAAATTGTATGCACCCAGGTGGAGCAGTGCGAATTGTTTATGTTAGAAAAAGTGAAAAAGGAATTTCGTAGTAGCGTTGTTAATAAGTTATTCGGGTAATTAAATGTTGTTAAATTAAAAAAACTTAACAAGCTTATTTAACATAACATAAGGTAACTTAAGGTAATATACTTTAGATTCATTTATATAAATGACTAGATTTTGCGTAACTTATTTTGCATATGACATACTGAGATTTGCATAACTTAACATGATTTAACTTAAAAATAATTTACGAGCTTTAATTAACTGAAACAAATTAGCGTAACCTAAAAAAGTACTAATTATTTATAAAAAAATATATTATTTCCCAACGTCCTGGTGGAAATAACTTTTCCTTAAGTAAATAAAATTAATCCAAGAGAGTTTGCACATTATTATTTAGGACCAAAATTCACTCACATTAATAGTGAAAGCATACAGCAAACACCTTTCACATTTCTCAACTGCGGTCAGTGCCAACTTGTCACATATTCGTATATTACGAACGCAACGAAATGAAATGAAAATGATATAAAGTTAATAACGGTTCCATCAGCACTGTAACAAATCAACCAAAGAGGGCGAAAAGCAAAAGTTATGCACAAACATGTTACATAAGGTATCAATCTTTAGTAAACATAAAGCGCAACCACTGCCCATCGTTAAGTAATGGTCGGTATTAACTGTTCATTTTTCTATTTTGTTTTTTGCGTTGAGAGATTTCCAATAATGCAATTGTAGGCTTACTACAAATGGAAATCAGCAAATGTGGTGCTGATTATCAAAAATGACTTCATTTGGTACAATTCAGCTCAACAGATAAACTTAACAGCAAATTCTTTGGAAATGAATTCCATATTTATTCAGCACAATTCAGCTAGCTCTAATCCAAATAAAAGCACCATACAAAAAAGTTTGTTGTGGCTTATCGAAAATGACATCGCAAACCTAAATTCAGGTAATTTGATTATAGTTAACAAGCTTAGAAGCATGTCGGAAATTTCTTACAAAATGCACAGTTAAGCACAATTCAGCGCAATTCAGCAAATTGCTTTGAGTTTGATATTTAGTAAAACGCTTTAAAATGTTTATTTCAGCTCGCATGAACTTTCAATTCAATACAGGAATCCTTTTTTGAAAGTTTTTCATACTAGTAAATTTTAAATAAAACTCTATTGAAACTCTGAGAAAAAAATTAACTTTAATATTTTTAAAACACATAAAGATCTCTGTTCGTAAGAGTTATAAATCCCTTAAAAGGACTGAATTATGTATTTCTTTAAAAATAAAGTTATTTAGTTTCGTACAATTTCTTTACACTTATATTTCACTTTAGTCTTTTCTGGTGTCAGCAGTTTTCAGTTTCAGCTAAGCTAAGCACAATTTAAAAGCATTTAGTTTGCTACACTAAATTTTTTGGTTTACCTTCTAACAATCACTTGCCTATCTACAAAAAATATGTGGTTTAAACTCCGTTTCAAGCTTAACAAACTATGCTGAATATAATTTTATTAAAAACAAGGTTTAATGTTTTTGTTAATTAGGTCTGTAGAGAGTTTATAATACTTTATTCAGAAATATAGCAATAAAAATCAAAATTAGTTAAAATTCAATTTTCAAGTGAGCTGTTACAAATTTTTAGGCTTCAGGCTAATTCAGCACACCACTACCACATTTGAAAATATTATATGCTTTCCTACTTCATGATTCAATCTTAAAGTTTTTATATTCAGCTACATTCGGCGCAATTCAGCACATTGTTAAAAATTTTATATTACTCTTTCCTAAGTTGTTTTATCAAATTTGACATGTTTTAATGATTCTGTAGCCATTCAGCGCAATTCAGCACATATTAAAATTTTTATAATTTGAAGCTTTACAAATTTTGACGAACTTCAGCACTTATTAGCCATTCAGCACATTAAAAAAAATTTATTTTGCATATATTTGCTTAAATTTAAGAGTTTTTGCAGAAATTCAGTGCGCGAAATATTAATATTTTTTCAATTCAGCATTGTTATATTCATTATTCATGTTTATTTACCTAATTTATGCAATATTCGTGCTTATGAATAATAATGTTGGCTCATTACGCCTCAAAATAGGCAATAATTCGCTAAATAAATACAAAATTTGGACTGACTGATAGTGAGGTTTACAGAAATATTATTTTTCCCATACACACTCTTGTATATTCTGAAGCCAAACACACAATTGTGCCACTTTATTCCCACACAGACGCCTTTGCATAAGTTCCACTGTGCTGATAGGTGTTTTGTGGCAATCGCCGCAAAAACCACTAAACACAAATGAACCAAAGATGGCAAATCGCAGCACCAAACGATGCGTGGCAATGTGGTGAAAGTAATGTGGGTGGTGGGTGTTGGATACCGAGTGATACAATGTGGCTCTGGTACATGCATAAGTATGTATTTGTCCCAATGTGCATGCAAACCAATTAGAGGAAGGCAGTTTGACAAAAGTATAAAAACTAAAACGGTAAATAGTGGAAAGTATAAGCGGACTATGAATTTCGGGAGGTGTGAGTTGGATGTATGTGGGTATATATGCATATATATTTGTGTCTGCATGGGTGTGCAAGAATTTGTAATGGGAGCGGAAATTAGAGAATTTTCTAATAGTTAGTGGAATGTGGTCGTTGACCCATTTAAGCAGCAATGACTCCAGCAACAGGCGCGTGACCAATATATAAGTTAGCAGCACCAAAACAGTTGCATAAATGTTGTGTCAATTGACTATTTACAATTTGTGTGAAGGCTGTGAGGTTGTTAGATCTAGATATCGGTGCGGTTGTAAATATTTACTGTCATTGCCGTGTGTGCATGTGTGCTGAAAATGATTGGCCGTAGAGCATTCAGTGTGTGTGTGTATGTTTGTGGTGTTGCACACCGTCAATATAAATTACCGTGAATATTCCGTAAACCGAACTGACAATAAATTTTACTAGCATATATACGGAATATACTGGCTACCAAACTTGTGCGCTGGCGTGTGAGTAACTTTTCAAAGTTACGCTGGGGCGTATGAGTAACATTACGAGCAACACAAACGTTTTACGGGTGGTATGCACTAAACTAATGTACTAGCGCTTTTATATTGCAAACGAAGTATTTTGCACACGCCAAAACGCACTGTTGGCTTTTGCACGTGCAACATGGCGTATACGTAATTAACTGGTTTAGGGGGAAAACACGAAAATGCCATTTACCGGCGCAACTAAACGAAATTGGTAATAAAAATATTTGAATATTTGCAGCCAGGCAAAATCACTTTATTATTAAAGTTTTTTGTAGGCCATTGGAAATGTTTTTGCTTAAAAATTAAAATTTTTCTACGTTTTGTGAGAAAATTTTTTAGTTATCCACAATTTCAGCACTGTTTGAAACTCTTTTATATTTATTCATTTATTTACGTATTTTTTTTAATTTTTCCCCCATGTTTACATTTTCATTTGAGCAAATGCTTATTTTCATGCTTTCCCAAACAACTTGATGCCCCATGTACGTGACATTTTGAAAAATATAATTTATATGCAATATTTGTCACCAAACAAATGCAGATGCACAATATTTTGATAGGTCAATAATAGACTGACGCAATTATTTGCATAAAAAATTTAAATAAGGGCGAAATGTGGGGAGCGGTGTGGGGACTTAGCCCTTCCAGCATCTTTTAATATCAAATTATAGTCTATATTTAATAATAATAAAAAAATAATGATTTTAAAATATTTTATGAAAAAAAAACTGAGTTTTCTTTAATACCACTAAATTTTATATGATATATAATACATTGACTAAAAATGTAGATATAGTAAATCAAAAGATTCTTCGAGCACTCGTATGCAACCTACAAATTTTAACCTTGAATAGAAATCAATAAAGATAAGGGGCCTGTCAACATTAGAAAAATTAGCAAAAATTTGTACTTTAGGAAAAATTAGGTAAGTTTAACTATGTTCAGTTCAGGTATGGGAAATTTTCATGTGCTGAGTTATAGTATGGCTAGTACATCTCTGGCGGGTATACAAGAGGCCTGCTAATATGGCGCGAGATTTTAGTATAGAAAATTACGAATTAACTTCTCAATTTTTTTTTACTGAGTTTTGATTTTACCAATTTTTATTTATTAAAAACTGAACTATAGAATAAATAAGGGGTCTTGTTAACACATTTATATAAAAAAAAAAGATAATTTACAACAATAATGGCACAGAAACGGTTAACAAATCTCAAAGTTGAATGTATTACTCATGGTAACCAAATGACTGCTTTTTACACTCTTTTATAAAAAAAAATTTTTTTTTTAGAAATATAAGTGTATATTAGACCTAACAGTAAAACAAAGCAATCCCATCACCATTAAAGTAAAAGGCGAACGAAAAAGATTGCTTAACTAATTCCCTGCGTTTTTATAGCTAAACACACAAACATTCGATGTTCACTTCAATTTCGTTTATTAAATACGTGCATACCCCATATGCATACATATCAGTTACTTTCGAGCAGCTAAACGTTACCAAGTGCGATTGACTCGAGCGATACGACTAGAAAATTGTCTGCTAAATGACTCAATCAATGCCTCAGTTGCCAAGCTGAACTTTATCAAACGCCGAGAAAATTGAATCAAAATGCAAATATTTGCAACAACATAAGCACATAAAAAATTATTTTGCTATAAAAAAGTTGAAAGAATGCGGAGTAACAAGATGAAGAAATGAAACTGCTGACAGTGATGGCGTAAGTGAAACGGAAAAATGCAGGAGAGGGCGCACCAAAAAGCAAAACACACAAAAATTGTTAGCTTTAACATGGGGCATGATAAGAAAAAATTAAGACTAAATTGGGTTTGAAAAACCAGCTATTGGCAACATTAATAGCAGAAGACTGATATCCAACTAAAGGGAAGTAAAAATCAAAACAAGTGTAGAGGCTTAGGGCGCTATTGGCTATAATAGCTATTGGCAACATTAATAGCAGAAGACTGATATCCAACTAAAGGGAAGTAAAAATCAAAACAAGTGTAGAGGCTTAGGGCGCCACAGTACAGGAAAGAGTAAGCGAGAAAGAGACTAATAGAGTGAGCAAGAGATAGCTACAGAGGCTGCACCCGCAATACTTGATTTGTGGAATAACCTAATTTCGTGTAGAAAACTTTTTGGTGGGTGAAATAATCAGACACAAGGCACTTTCCGCAACACATACATATATATATATATATATATATATATTCATGGGTGTATGTACACATGACAAGCACTATACGTAGCATAGACATAGGCGCCCTGGTTAGCCAAGGCTTATAGCTAAGTATATCGTCAAGTGAAAGCGAAATTTGTTTGATGTCCAGGGAAAAAATCGAGGAGCGGACAAGCGCACAACTAATCGCAGATAAGCGCCACTATGTTGAGTAAACAAAAATTATGCATGCGAAGGAGAAAGTTGTGAGAAAGCAGTGGAAAATGTAAAAGTAGAAGTCTAGGTAAAAAAAAACGCCGCCTGTTTCATGAACCGCACGTTGATAGTACGGTAAAATAGATAGATGTAAACTGTTGAATTGAAGGGAGTTGAATCAAAGGGAGACATTTCAGCTTTTGTGGAGAAAAAGTATACAAACAAAAGGGCTTACCGACTCTAAGTTAAATGTTAAAAAGTTCAATTACCTAATTCAAACATTTAAATGCAAAGGAGAGTATATACAACTAGGACAGTATCTTAGATCTCTATATATCTTAAACGCATTTTTAGTGCATACATTAAAGCAAAATTAAAAAAAGTCTATGACTATAATCCGGGTGAAAAACTCTCAAGACTAACATTTTGCCAAAATAAATTTAAATTGAAGAACTTTGTATACTGATTGCTTTTAAAAAATTTACATTTTTGGGGCCCCGAAATTTGCAAATTCTTCCCTATATTTCGCACTCGGGATCCCGAAAAAAATATATCAAAATAATATAAATGTTCTCAAAAATTTGAAATTTTAAAACTAATATAAAAAGAAAGTGTGTAATATAAATTTTCCTAATCCCTTAATTTCGGGATCAATTTTAAGTTTCTATAATTCCAAAACATAGTAATAAATGTTTTTTTACATTCACCTAAAAAAATATTACGATATTTACTTTTTACTACTATTTTTAGTTATTATTAGCTAATTAGGCTCGATAGAACTATTTTTCGAATATAATTTTCTTTGTAATAATGCTATAATTGCTCCCAATTTAACATTATTTTGCTGCTGTTATACCATTGACTTCAAACTGACACCCAAAATATGCTCCATAGCCTTCAAAGTGGCTGGAAATGCAAATTACTTTCAGGCTCTTAAAATGAGTCCTTACAAGGTTTTACCTTTGATTTGAATTCAAATATAAAATAAATATATTCCAACCGATTTCCTGTCTTGGTCTTTGCTCATTGTGGATAGCATACAGTTCAAATTCATTAAAACTATGGAGTTCTTGATCAAATTTTGTCAGTTGCAGACTTGGGACATATATAATGACCAAAAGTTTGATTTAATAATAAGAAAAGAATTAAGGTTTTAGAACAGAACCCGACTCATTTACACTAAACTCTCGGTGCTTCTTACATCCATTTGAATAAATTTAAGAAATGCGCTGCAGTTATATAGCTGCTTTTGGTTATCCGCTTATCATGATACTTAAAGCTTCCCAAAAAGTTTAGTTATTTAGAGCTTTTGAGCTTTTATAAATATTTTTTCGTTCTTTTTAGATTTTTGAGCTAAACACAGTCGGAGTAGGATGTATTGCTTACAGTTCTGTACTACACCAAGCGTGTTTCGGGAATGGAAAAGCTTGACAAAAAGGATACATATTAATAATATCTGATGAATGAAGGGGGTAATGGCAGGTGAGTTCTAATCATATCAACATATTTGGTTTTGGCGCAACAACAAACTAAATAAACTGGTAAATTGGATTGGTTCAAGTGATTTTGTAAGTGGAATTTTAGATCGAAAAATTTTAAAATTTATTTCTAAAATTAAATATTCGTCAACTAAAATTTGGTAGAATTCATATATTCCAAAATTTTTATGCGGATATTTTTACTAAAATAATGGAATATTTTAGCTTAGCAAAATAAAATGCAAACTATGTACTGGAGCATAACAAGCGAAAAACAAAAATTCTGTACTAAAAAATTAATACTGCAGTAGCAACGCTGAATAAACTTCAGGGTTCAGTGAACGTTGCCGCAGGTGGATATATGGATATATTCATATATATTCAGAGATGTGCATATGTAAATTTATTTAGATGTAAGACCATTTAAAAAGAATACGGGCGTCTATAGCGAAAAGAAAAAAAATATTAAAACCACAAAATAAAATTCGTAAAGCGTTCGTAAAAAGCGAAAAAATAAATGTTTTGAACTTACTGAAGTGAACTTAACTGAAGAAAGGAAAAATTTGTTGATATTTAATTTTCTGCTTTTTTTTATTAAAATGTATGGAATTTATGTCAGTTTGTGGTACAAATTTTCAAAATTAATTATTGCAAAAGTTTTTTTTGCGTTGTTTGCGCCTGTCTAATGTATTTGACACGATTTTCCTAAATATTTACACATATACAGCTTCGGTATATAAATCTCCATTAAAATATGTTAGAAAAAAGCCTAAGTTCACTTAAGTAATTAAGCACAATTGGAATTTTGCTGAGCAAATTATTCATGACTTGAAGGTGTACTTTAGCTCAGAAAGCATTCTGAAAGAGAAGCTTTAAAATTGCATTAAAATATACGGGACTAATAAGCGACATTTCAGACCAGAAATCAAAATACCTAGGTCAGCCTAAGTTGAGTTACGCTCTTTTAACAAAATACAAAAATTATTTTATTTGATCCTAGCAGCTAAATTAGAAGTTCGCTATTTGCATGGACAGCATCAAAGCAGCGGATACAGCAAAGTTGAAGATGAGCCAGAGAATTGGACTTTTATAAGGTGCTCCATTCAATATACTTATGCATATATAGACACATATACACAACCGTTCTACACACTCTGCACATACAAATTCCTTTACAAGTTAGCAAATCACCGCATCTGTAGCTTCTATTAAATATTAATTAAGCGAACGAAAGGTCTGTTTGCATTAAGCGAACTAAGTTTCTTTTCCAACATTTTATTGACTTATGTACATTGAAATACTTACTTAAACAAAAAGTTAGCCAACTTAATAATTCTTTTGTATTCAACTAAAAATGTATGATTCTTAATGGAAGTTGAGGTCATTCAGTCAAAGTTTTTGCGAAATAGATGGAACGGTCAAGTAGTTACTCAAAAAGTAATCAGAAACATAAACTGAATGTTAAAAGGCTATGGAATTGAGAAAGCAATAACCAAATACAATAAAATGGCATCCAGTGAGCCGCAAGCGAAATGTGGCAACAAAGCCATGAAGCGTAGTGGCACATGGGTAAAGCACTGCGAGTTTCACAACTCACGACAGCGATTTGGGATACTTTTAATTGAATTTTACTGCAGTAAATGGACATATTTTCTTAAAATTTGAGCTCATATTGAGTTAATGCAACATTTCGTTGGTATGTCTAAGCTAGGAAAGCTGTCGTGGGAGTGAAAGCTCTAGTGAAGTGGTTTCCGGATTTTTATGCTTCAATAGTTTTGCTTTGCCCCTCGACGTTTGTAACAATAAATACCTTGCGGAAAGGGTTTGTATTGAAGAGCAAATCTTTTCACTAGGTTTTTAAGAATGATGTTGAACCAACATTCGCTGGACGGGTATACGTTCTGTAGTTACTTAATATCAATAAATGCAAGGATGCAAAGCCCAGTTATCAATATTGGTGCTGCTCAATCATTGCACCGTCATATTATAAATATGAAGAGAGTAAATACAAAGAGCGAGAGAGAAGAAATTGAGTGTTATAAATAGATATGGAGGCGTACAGGGTATATGTTCCAGTTACTAAACAACAACCTTTAAATTAAGATGATAGAAATATAGATTACAGCAGTTTCGTCCCGTAGTTTGTTTGAAAAGCTCTTTTACTTTCCTCATTATTGCTTTTAATGGAGTGCACAGGCGCAATATAAATGTAAAGCGAGTAAAACAAAGAGTGAGAAAGTGCATAAGCGAAGGTTATTGGGCATTTAATTGTGGAGAGAGAGCGATAGAGATAGAGAGAGAGAGAGAGAGAGGGGCAAACATAACCTGCATTTATTAGAGATCTATATGCTCCATGAGTTCAAAAGTGTGAGAAAAAATTAAGAAATTGAGAAGGAAGAGCGGGAGAGTCAGCACAATGACATAAGTGAGTTAGTATTTTCATAACATGCTCACATAAGTTACTTTCAGACTTTAGAAAGGCTAAAGTATTGTTTTTATAGCCCCCGATTTTAGAATAAAATATCTTTGTACTAATATTTTTATATTTTTCTAATATTTGGTTTTGACTTCACGATTTGTAGACTTGCTCGTATCTTGGCTCAAGGCACTTGAGACATTGGATTATAGTTCAGCTTTACTATCACCAAACAAGTGCTAGTTAGTGGAGGACTTCCAGATGATGTCATCACTATGGACCAATGGCTTAAACATAATAAATTTAATACGAACTACTACTACCTCATGTTTATAAATGCTAATGGAAGGCATCAACACGTTTGCTTTAGGCAGCAAAATTACTGTACAGAAGAAGCTACAAAAAGTGTGAAAGGATAAGATATTTGAGTTTATAAAATACATTGGCCTTTAATGCTGGATGGTCTTCAAATTTAATTTCCTCATTTTATTTCCAATGATAACTACTCTAAACAGCTGCAGTTCCCTTTCGGCTATATAGGGTTTTATTCAGTGACATTGTGATATAAAAATCAGCTCTAACAACACAAATTCCACTGAGTACGTAAAAAATTAAAGCTCATATATATAAGTTTGTATGTTGCCGTAAGCTCTCTAATAAGCCATACCATATATAAGCTCATATGTATATATGTAACGTTACTTCTTCTAATAGTTAATAAAAAATTCTAAAGCACCGAAGTCATTGAACTCTAGTCTAGCTGGCGTGCCTATAAACTCGCACAAAAAATATGAATATCCGCACATACAGGTGCACACGTGCTCTTGCGTGAGCTAAGAAACGCAAAAAAACACCGTTAAATATTTATATAAGTGCATATGTGTACAAAGCAAAATAAAGCCATGCATATCCACAGCTATATTTTCTCATTCGCAATACTTGCAAAGCCACTACGCAAATGCATACAGAGCAATAAAAAAAAATAGTTTTCTGGCTTGTGTGCATGCGAAAAAATTAATTAAAAAATCAAGGATATCAAACTTTGTTTACGGCATATATTTCCATAAATTTGCATTGCGTGTACGTAAGCCATTTTTATATTTCTATAATATTACGTACTAGGCACTCTAACTGAATAAAAATCAACCGATGACGCCAGTTGTACTCGTATGTACAGAGAGTGATGGAGAGAGAAAAAGTGACAATATTTAAAAAAAAAAAATTTTTTTTTAATTTTTTGTGTTTCTCTTTAAAGCTTTTTTTTAACGTTTCAGCTATGCATTAAATTTTTAAGTATTATTGTGGTATAAAGTGACTAAAATAAAAAGAGATAGCGAAGGAGGGAAAACAAAAAAGAAAAAGGAGGAAAATGTGATTGCCTGAGAGTTGTCTAAATAACTCGCATTTTCACTAAAACCAGTTTTAGAAACAATAGTGCTGAAAACGAAAGTAAAAAAATCTTCTCAGTGAAATTATAAGCAGAAATTGTTATGTTTCAATAAGTTGAGATATTCTGAGCTGCTCCTCTACATAGTAAATATACTGGTATAATATTACTTCGCTTAGTTGAGAGCTCTCCAGGGCCTCATTATATGACCACCAACAGCCTTCTAACAAAAATTCGGTAAAAAATAATAAAATAAAGAACTGTATGTACTGATTGTATGCTGATCTCAAAGCAGAAATTGTCTGGCATCAAATGCTAGATAGGTATGTAAGCTTCAATAGTATATAGTACAACAAAGAGCAAAACGTTCTATAAGCAGATTTATTTCACAGAGTAAGGAGTTCTTCTTAGAATTTTCTAGTTATTCTTCTAGTTGAACGAGATTATTTTAAGACATGGCCATTTGTGAAGCCAAAGTAATTTGTAGACATCTAAAGTACCATATAGCAGCTCGAAGGATAATAAAGTTTATACCGAAACATGTGGGGTTCCTAACTATGGAGACACATATTCTTAGAGGAAAGCTTCGATAATGATCCCTAATGTATTTTAAATCTCCAAAACACACAAAAAGAATGTAACGAATGAATGTGATGAATGAATGAATGGTTTTTAAAGGAAAAATATTTTTGGAAGTCTTGGCAGGTTTTTTTTTTTTTGTTCCTGCGATTTTTTCCTTTTCATTTTATTTTAATTTATTTAATTTTACTTACTCCTATTATATTTTAAACAATTTTAGTTAATTTTTTAATTTCTTATGTTTTGTTTTACTCTAATAAATTTACGTTAATTTAATTTAATCTAGTTTTATTTCATTTTACACTATTTTGTTTTATGTTATTTCATATTTTTTCACAAAATATCAGAATTAAAAAAAATTTTTTTTTTTGTTTTAATTTTCAATATTTCTTTAACTCTGTTGCACCACATTTTGCACTGACAAATCGTTGACAGCACTCGCCTGTGTGTTTCCATCGCCATCAGTTTCGCATCCTTTTTAAATATAATACCGGCCATTTTATAGCACGCTTCAGCAATATCTTCAAAATAAAATTCGTTTTCAGCAAGGCTACAAGCGAATGCGAAATTGTTTGCCGACGCGCAGTTTCCTCTTTACAATGGAAATTAAAGAAGAAAGTCAAGCGCACATTTTACATGGCATTTTATATATTCAGCTTTTTATGGCAATATTTCAATGCGCTTTCAACTGCTGATACTGCCAGCAGTCACTTCCTTCACATTCTGCGCTGTTGCTTTAGCTGCTGTTTGTAGCATTGTGGCGGCAATTTTCGCCATTTTGCAATTCAATTGCATTTGGCAATACAAGAACGCTGATTCATTTGCATTGCTGGCTGTCGATTTGTGATGCTTTAAATTTATTTAATTTGTTTGGTTTATTTTCAAAATACTAAAAGCGAGTTACTTTCTGCTTTGATATATTTTTTCTTACTTCTTGAAAATATATACTTTTCGAAATAAAAGAAAAAAATTATTTACGCCGTTTTTTGCTTCTAAAACTCGGTTTCTCCACTACAACCGTTTATTTACAAACGATGTACCCACACAGGTACACATCACCACTCACACATGCACATCGTATAAATAACGGTGCAAGTGCAAATATTGTTTACGAGCAACTCACTCGCTTTACGCTCCGAGAATATGCTTTGAAAGCGGCCACCAGCATATCAAGCAATCGCATACGCTTCAGCGCCTGTTAGTATACCTTGTTCTTTAAACATTCGTCTTTTCATCGACCAGTGTAACGGTTTACATGCAGTTTTACCGCCATTATTCAAGTAATGTGTCCATATTTGATTTGTCATGATCCATTCGACGTATGTTGTTGCTGGTTGTTGCACACTGCAACATTGCTAGTATTTGCGATCATACAAATATACACATACATATGTATATAAATGCATTCCGGTTTCTACACCACAAGTAGCTGTTTCTTTAGCATGTTGGTATACCTGTTTACTCGTTTTTGCCACAACTTGTGAGGGCAGTGCATGTGACAAATGCAACAACAACAAAAACTGTGCTATATCAAATACCCTTTAGTTGGGCAGCCACACAATGTGGCCACACGCCAACTCAGCGTTTGGCCACCCGCAGTTGTTCTATTATTACTTTAAATTATAGTTGGGTGGCAGTACACGCACATACACACACACCATCTCACATTGAAATACTTTGATTCTCCGCTACATTCGTTTGTGTGGTTATGAACACAGAGTCTCCAAAGTGTTCGGTGGTAGCCTCGGTGTGCTCGATGAGGCGCATCAAATTCGTTGCAATAGTTTATATATATGTTTTATATATATTCATGTAAGCTCGTAGTTTATCATTTATATATATAAAACCAAACATATGTACTTTTAGTAGAAAACTTTCCACTAGGGTATTCTGGTATATGTTGAAAGTCATTGGTGAAGTAGGCTAATTTTCGTACTTATTAGATTTCAAACGGCCTTAGTCAGAGAAATTAGAAGCTATGTGTCCTAAATGAATGCACTTTGAAGGACTGGCTCGCAATATTTTTTGTTTTTGAAAAATTTAATTTTTTCCAGTTGCCAATGAAAAGGAAAACAATTAACTTTACGAGACAAATTTTTTTTGTTTTGGTTTATTCAACGGTGACTTTATGGCAACCCTGCTGGATTTTTAATAAACATATACCATAATTTTTGGAGTTCTATAAGCACGTGTACTATGTAAAAGAAAAAGTTAAGCTATTTTCAAAATTTAATTAATAAGCTTAGTGGCAACTCCACAAAAACTTTTTTAATTTAAGTTCAGCTGTTGCAATACATATTATATTTGTCACTTAGAGACACGTTTTTTTTTTAACAATAGCTTAAATGTTATGGCAACCCTATTCTGTTTTAAATAATAAAATCAAAATAATTTAGTTTTACTTAATTACCATCTGTAAATTTAAATTTAACTTGTGGCAACCCTACTCTGATTAATGCTTTATTTACTTAAAGTATAAATGATTTTTTTGTTCATATTAGTACAAAAACTGGTTTTCTACTCTTCAGTTATTTATAACGAATAATATCGGAATTATTAAATTTAAATTTAAAATAAGTAAATTTAGTAAATAATTACTTTTGTTATTGCAACCCTATTCATTCCTTTGTGAAAAGAATGCTGTACAATTCCATTCATTTTATTTACATAGTGAATATATATCTTATATTATATAATACTATAATATATAAGAATAATTATTATTGCGTAGTATTTTTAAAGATTTTTGCATTTTCTGCAATGTTGGCAACCCCAGTAAGAAATAAAACTTTATTAAATAATCCAAAACATATTTCGTTTGAAACTAATGTAATTAATAAAATTTCCGAACAAATTTTATGGGCTATGTGAAAATATTTTTTTAAATAAATTTTCCACTTTCACAGTTTTTGATTTTAACACCACTTATAGATTTTTCATAGCATTAAATTAATTTCAAATAGATACAAACTCTGTTCATTATTGTATTTTAAAGGTACTCTTCCAAAACTTCCTCTCAACAATAGCATCTTTTGGGGCATATCTGGAGAGTTTCTGTGATTGTGATTCTGAATCTTACTGAGTAAATGGAATACGGATAGCAAACGGTAGGGGAAGACTAAAGTAGTCATTCGGTCATTAGAAGACGTACTTCAATATACTCCAAACCAGCTTTAGCGGAAAAGTTTGTACAACACATTTAGTGCAAATATTCCACGGCGGTTCCTAAGCTTCTCTGAAGCTTCTCTGTTCAGAAAAAGCTTTTGGAAGCAGGCAATATCTAAAGAGGAGAGCCATAAGGTATTATGAAGTTGTCTATTATCGAAATTGTCATGCTTTGGAAACTCTCAAAATTGAAGTAAAAAACCGAAAAAAGCTCCTTGTGAGCTCGAAAGCATACGTATACCAGCATGAGCTCACTCTTTGGTTCAGCATTACAACTGTACAACTTGTAAGCCGAATGTTTACCACTTGACATTTCCCACAGGGTTGCCATATTTGCTCAAGAAGTATCCCGTTTACTCGTTCAAGTGCAAATGCGCTTTTTGTTTATTTATTCGGTTGTTTGCGAGTGTTTGTTTGTTTACAACATATTGTGGGAGTTTGCAGCTAGTATAACACACACTTGCCTGCACTTGCGCACACTTTGCCACATGCCTGACAAAGTAATGTAAACACTGAGCAATACAATACAAGTGCAACACGGAGCCGAGGAAATAAGAAGAAAGAAACTCTGAGTATGTGTGTTGGTGTGCGTGTAACGGCACACGTTAGTGCATTGCGAAGACCACCATTAAGTTTGCGAAAGTAAACTTTTGCTGCAGCAACCACAACAACAAAAACAGCGCCGATATGTGGTACAAATAGTGGGCAAACAAACGAGAAAGCTTTGTGTATTGTTGCCAAATGTATGTACACACACACACATACTTACGGATGATGCACGCATATTTGCTTTTTAATGTTTTGGTATTTGCGCATGAATTGCAACAAAGTAATTTGGAGACCGCAGCAACAGCTCTTTCTTAGGCTAATGTGAGGATTGCTTTAAGTTTGGTAATCGCTTATGTAGGTGTATGTGTATGTGTTTGCATAAATTGAAAGTATATTCAACTCACGTGCATGACTCAAGTTGATTTTATGTCTAAAAGTTGGTGCTGCTCTTCCATGAGCAATATCAATGCATTAAAAATAGTGAATTATTTCAAATTTGGCAACTCTAATGCTAAAACTCTTTCACATTTAAGATTTATTTTGAAAAAATACCGTGAAAAATATAACAAACGACATAACTCTACTACAAAATACAAATCTTGAATGAATTAGTTATTTATATTATTAGTTATTAGTATATTGCAAATATAAAGTTGGCAACCCCAACACTGAAACTTAAATTAATTTAAAAAATAAAATCTTCAAAATATTTGCTAACAAATGCATGAAATATGAAAACTTATAGGTAAACCAATTGAAATTTAGCAGAAAAGATTTGAAAGTTCGGGTGGAGTCGAACATTAACCGTATATCTCCAAACTTGTCAGAAATAGAACAATACTAAAGCGAAACTTTCTAACCAGAAAACCAAATTTTCACATTTTTCATTTTTCGCCTATATTGGGTAGGGGAATTTTTGGAGCGATCTTCAACTTTATCTCACTTGACCGATATAACTTAACCAGCTGAAAATATACCACAAACAACTTAAGAAACTTTTTAAAACGTTACAAATTTAAACATGACTAGTGCCAACCCTTTTTCAGTGCCGTTTTGGTTAGTATTACATTTAAAGGTATGGCGAATTCTATTTCAGAATAAAAAATTTTAATTTTAAAACTTTTTAATTTTGTGAGGATCAACTTTATAGAATTTTTACTGTTTATCCAATTGATAACAACCCTGTTGAAAAAAACATTTTTTCTGGCAAACACATGCCAGCTTTCGTAGAATACTACAAGAATATTGCTGAAATTTAATTTAAAATGCGTGGCAACTCTGCTCGAAAAAGTAAAGAGCCGGTGGTCTATGCATACCTTTCAGAAAAATATTATTATAGAAATTTATTTATTTATTATATATGTTGATATTTTATTTAATATGCCTGGCAACTCCGTTCCGAAAACAATAATGTTAAAGACACAATATTAAAATCAAATAAGATAAGTTGGCTACATTTAAGTTGGATTAAGTGAGAGGCTGTCATGCTTATTTTGCATTATTGGTTGGTTTATTATAAATCTATAATTCCTGCAAATAAGTTTCCAGGCTAGAATAATTTTTAAAGAGACAATTCGACCTCATTCCTTTTATAATAATGTCATATCAAGATTGGTTTTTACACAAAAAATTTTCTTTTACATAATAAAACTGATAAGACAAAACTGCATTCAATTTTATATTAGCTTTGGTGTAGTTATAGCTTCATAATTAGTTAAAGATTCCTTTCAAGTCACAAAATTTCTGAATGTGTAAAGCTGTCTGTCTAAGAAACCGCTGAACAAATATCCTAAAAAAAACCGAGCGTAGAACGTGGAGCAGAACTACGGTTAAGGTTTAAGGGTTGGTTAAACCTCTCGGTCAAATGAAAACATTTAATTGTATTTTCTAAGAATATGGATCCAAAATCATAATCCGCAGAATCGATTAATATCCGATATTTTTCCATAAACCCTCAGAGAATTACAACTATTTTTGCACTTGGATAAATGAAAACGAATATAGAAAGTGATCGTAGCCTAAAGGTATGCTTAAATGATGCGGTATAGTTGTTACTGGAATCGAACAGCACTTGTCTTGAGAAAATATATATTTAGGCACTTACCAGAAGTAAATTGTTCATTAAGAAGAGTTAGCAGCTAAAACTTTTTGACTAGGGCCACAGACATCCCGTCCAACTATGCACTATTTTAACGTTAGTTTACAGTTTAGTTCATTTAGTTAAAGAGGTGTAAAGGTCTTTGTACTTAATAAGTAGAGTGGAAGACGAACTTCGACGTGAATTCCTTGCAAAAATTTCGATCAAAAGTTACTAACATACAAAACATTGATGCCTTCTCTTGTATATGCTTAATTGCATACTTCTTCAGCAAGCGATTGTTAGAAATTAATTTGCATATATGTGTAACTCTTCCGTGTTATATGTTTCTCCCTTGGCAGCAGTCAATCACTAACAATTCAAATTTAATTTTCATTTATTCAATGTTCCGATAGCTCCTTTAGGGTGTACATTGTACTTAAATATGTATGTAGATGCCTCAACTCTACACATGGTTCCCTAACAAATTTCAATTCGAATTTTTGGATTCTTCTTTCATTTTGCCACTCTTGTCACAAGTTTTTTCCTTTCATTTTCCTTCTGCGTTTCTGCCCAAAAGCTTTAGCTAAATAGATGCACTTTGCACTACATTGCTGTCGACCCTCTTAGTTAGTGAGCTCAAGCGAAAATTCGAACAAGTGGAGTGAAGTGAAGTACACTCGAACAAATAACATTCAAATTAACTGACATCAACGATGTATTGCAGTTGGCATTGAAGCTGTCAAGGGAGTCACATGTGTTTATATGTTTGTACATACCATATATTTTGTGCTTATATTGTGGCAATGTGTTTTATTTATTCCAATTTAGTTTTCTACCGATTAATCGTTTTATATAGTATTTCTAAATTAAAGCAGTTGTACATAAAGTAGCCATTACAACAGTAAATGCATGTAAATAAATGTTAAGTAAATTTTGTGAAATTCATTGCCTAAAAATATCAAATAATTTAATTTCTATATTAAATTGAAATCTAGAAATATCGGGTGGCAACTCCACTCAAAAATTAAAACATTGGAGGCATACAATTATTCACTTTAACAATTAGGTAAAAAGCACATACTCAATTGAAATTCGGCATTTTCATTGATTTTGAGCATGGGACATCAATTTTGCAGATAAATGGTAACCCTGTGAACTTAAATTGAACATAGTACGTGTACTATGAACATAGTACATAGTACTGTCAACTATTTCACCACGAACTATGCATAACTAATTGCATAGTCAATGAATTGACTATTAAATTTGCAAGAAGTGAATTGGCAGCCCTATTCCCGACTTATTTATCACAAATTTGAAAATTTAATTTTTTTGTAAATTGTCGCCATCATTTAGCCAAAAAAAATAGATTTTCAGAAATCAGTTTTAATTTACTAAACCACAAAATTATACTGGTAGTATGCGGCAACCATTATAGAATTGTATTAAAATAAATTATTTTGAAGGAATTGTGATTTCTAAATATAAATGATTGAGTACTCTACTAAAAAAAAAAATGTGGTTAAATATTTTCTAATAGAAAACGTTTGAAATATTTTTTTTTTATGAAGTGATTTATTTTGCCTTCTAACAGTACAATTTATTTATATAACAATTTTAACACAACTTCGATTTGAAGCCTATGCAAATTTATTTGACATATGTTTAGTTGCTGGTAACTGTATTCAATAATTTTTGTGTCAGTGTCCGTGTAGTGTTTAGATCACCTGATATCAGATTTTATGCACATAGCCTGCATTTTATGGTCTGTTTTCATTCGGTATAAATTTTTATCCGGAACCAACTTCAAAATGGGAGATAACTAATTTTTCACTGAAGGTATTTAATTAATTTGTTTGGTCTCAGGCGTAGACCAAGGGACTGCTACCATGTCCTTTATGAGAATGCGACATTAACTCGGGAAGTAATAGATTTACGCTAGACTTGTGAAAGTCTCTCTAACACTATATTTATATTCAATGTTTTATAACTTTTTCAATTTCCATATAAGTTGAAAATACCCAGAATGCAACCCTTAACCACTCCTTCATCACTACCACAACATTAGAATTATTAAGAATTATTAAGAACTTGAACGCATAGATCTGTTAAGAAACTGTGGAATTTTGTCTCTCTCTACTCAAGTCCGGTGCCTAATTTGTCAGCTGTTCCTACATATACGATATAGGATAGGGATATAGGTCGTTAGAACTACAGATATAAACAAAAGTGATTTTCGTAGAAGTTTCGTTTGAGCAAAGGTAACCGCATCGCTGACTTTCTGGCTTTTGATCAAGACTGAAACGTTTCGCAACTCACAACTCACACCTTTAGCCATCCAGTTAAAGTAACTGGATTTGAAATAAATCGCCTAAGCAGATTTGGGTAGGATTCTAGGCGCCCTGTCGTTTGCTGATAGATTGAACGTCAAAAGTTTACAAAGATCTTATCCGTCCATAGCTGGCCAAGTGTGATAACCCTCTGGTAATCAGTCACAGAAACTTACCTAACCCTTCCAAAGTGTAAAAAACAGTAATAACGGGTTTGGAACGTGGACTTTATTGGCTTTTAGATACAAATGATTTCTAAATGGAAAGATAAGTAATGCGGCATATATTGGAAGATTGTAGAAAGAATGTCAAAGCAATGAAGGTTCTTCTATGGAAAGTGTCTAAATCTTTATAAAGCGACTAGGTTTGTTTTCAGTATTAAAATAACACCTTTGTCTTAAAGTTGATGTGTAATTAGAGTACACAGGCCCATATCGAAAAAGTTTTACTTTGGAACCAGTATAGCACATCTTTTGCTTGTTTGGACGAATGTCCAACAAAATGCTGATGGTTCATTACCAAATCTGTTAATATTTTGGTACTTCAAAAAACACCGCCAAAAACCGTTAGTTGCGATCAAATAAAAAGATATATTCTATAAAAATGGGCCGAAATAATTTGATGACCCGCCTAACGCTTAGCACAAAAAAACCATTCAAAATTTATTGGGCTCTCTGCTTTAATAACCATAACCAGCCACTTCCGCTGCACTTTTCTTCAGATTAGTTAAAGATTTATTATCCATATAATACATATGTACGATTGCGTGGGAGGTCAAACTTATTATATCTGCTCAGGGTGTCTTAAACATCAGAACTGATGCATGGTACCTTCTCTCTTTTCTAAAGCTCTCATCCAGGTCCAATCTTTCCAGTGTTTAATAAAATTTATATGTTGTGATAATTTTTTTCATTTACAGTTATATATAATAAATATGTACACAAATATAACATTGCAAAAAAATTGTACACAGAAGAGCAACTAAATAACCAATAAACGAAATATCAGCAATCACTCTCAAAGCAATTAAATTTCTACACACGAAACAAGTTTATTTCTTTACTGCCCTTATTTATATTCTTTACACAACCAACGATTACCATTTATTCTGCTGTCGTTCTTCGTTTGTTTGCGCACAAAGGTGCATGTCGCATTTCAATTGATGCCAGTCTAAATGGATTCCTTCCAAAACCAAAACAGAAAACAAAGAAAAACTAATAAAAAAAAAAAACTAAATAGAAAAAACAACAACAAAAACCGAGCATACACAGACCAGCAGTTGCATTTGTTCCGAACATAAGTTTACTTAGTTGGTACGATTTCAGTTGAGCGAATCGATTCGACCATTTGTCTTTGTTTATTTTTATTGCCCAATACCACAGCAATACCAATTGCCTGCACCCACACATACACACACACATAGGCCTTCAAAGAGGTCACCTTACTTCCGCCCAGTCGCCTGTTTGTTTGTTTTCTTTTGTGTGGCATGAAATTCCTTAAAACATCAAACACAATATTGACAGCTGTTTTTCGAAAGGATATTTTTCTATTAGCAATGTCGATTTGTCTAAATTTTTTTTTACTACTATGTTTTTACTGCAGATCCAACAACTACAAAAAACGACCAATATGCACTGCAGTTACGTTTTCGAATGTGTTTATTGTGGGTGTGCATACGAAAACGTTACGATTTTTATACGCTCCCAACATTTTGTCACAGTGGTTGCTTGTAACATCCAAGGCTAATCGAGCTAGATATATAGTTATATATATATATATATATATCGAAACCATCAGAACGCGTCACGTCGTACGCCCACGCCCATAAAATGCCGCTAATCGAAAAACCGTTAATATAAATGTACCCAATGTAGTGATTTCACCTGAGTCAACCAGAAAAAGGGAAATTACTATACTAAGAATAAGGGACTTAGACCACTGTCTGGACCGATTCCATTCATATTTAGCGCGAAACCAAATGATATTTAAGAAAACATATCCACCTAATTTAATTAAAATATCACACATATTGACCATTCGGGTATATTTGGGTTAGGAAAATCATTATATGAAATATATGGGAGTTGGGATAATTTTCAAACCGATTTCACACATTTTCGGCACTAAACTATGGTATATCCAATATTACACGATCACTTAAATTTGCTAAGATATCTTACTAATAGACCGATATATACCGGATGTTTGAAATATTCATATTAGCTACATGGAGGCTACTGGAAGTGCTCCCCGAAATTATCAATTTTAGACACACGGACGCATGAGATGGGATATCTTAAAGGCACTATTTGCAAAAAATTTCCATCCAATATCTTAATTGGTGCTTGATTTATATACTTTAAAATGAAAGAATCAGAATAAATTTAAAATTGTGCTTTATGAGTAGTTGGCTTAATTGTTATCCGATTTTGCACTTTTTCACAAAGTAGCATAAAAATGCAATGTCATGTAAAAAATTTGGTTGAAATTGGTTAAGGCATTCGGAAATATGGGATTATTATCTTAAAGTGGGTGGTGTTCTTCTGTAGCCCTTCCGTGCTATATTTTAAGATTTAATGTTTCTGACGTGTTTCTTCAGGGAGTTATGCTGAAGAATGCTAGAAGAACTTGTTCTGAGCTTTTCTTTGTTTCATATAGCGTTAGCGGTTTACCTCTCTAAAGCTTGAAAAGATTTAACCAATTTATAAATATTTCATTTATTTATAATAAAAAAAAAATTTATCAACTCGCATATTTCGAAAATAAGAAGCAATTTTAAGGAATAAACTTAAAGACTGTATAACATATCTTTTCTTAAATATACCGCTCCCCTAAGGAATTTGGAATCTACTTAATACGTCAGTGTCTAGTACTAATCTTTGTCAAGCATTAACAAAAATGTTGAAATTTAATTAATTTTGATTCAATTTGCGTTTCTTTTGTGGGGGTAGCTCATCGTCCACGTTCTTTAGCTGAGATCTCTTCGAAGTTCTTCTCTTAAACGCCTCTACAACATCATCTGTTACCGCTGTGTCGGTTTTGCTGGTTTGGGGCTCTGTAAAATATGTGAAAATATGTGATTCTTTCGACTGCTGCTTCTCACGGCCATCGAAACTATTGTTTGAGTGCTCAGTTTTGAGATCAAGGATCTCTATTTCGAGACCAATGATTCTACTGTTTGACTCATCAGCTAGATAACTATTTATATAATCATTTGTCGAAGTTGAGTTTAATCCATGCTCAGTTTTGATATCAAGGATCTCTATTTCGAGACCAATGATTCTATCGTTTGGCTCATCAGCTAGATTACTACTTATATAATCATTTGTCGAAGTTGAGTTTAATCCATGCTGAGTTTTGAGATCAAGGATTTCTATTTCGAGACCAATGATCTTACTGTTTGATGTTTCATCTAAATTTCCAGACAAATGCGACATGTTCAAATGTTATTTTTTAAATTTTTTGGAAGTTCTACTACGTTGGACCTTTGCGTTCGATAGCTCGAAAGTGTTTGAGGTTGTTCATTTCTAGCACCTTTTATATATACCCTGTCTCATTATATTTTCTTCACAGTTAATCTCTACTACAAGGCTCCGGTAATTTAGTTTCCGACAACTCATTAACTTTAAGAAGGGGATTTATTTGCCACTTGTATAAGCTTGTGTGATGTTTTGTAAGGGACAACAGAAAGAGATAACAATATGTACATTATAAATTATCTACCAGGCAGCCTAAACTATGTAGACAATGGCTATACATAGTAAGAGGAGTATTTAAAAAGTAATCCTCCTCTTCTTTAAAAAGGGAAATGCCATACACCATAGCTCTGCAGTGTACTGCACACATTAAAAATATTATTTTACTCTTATTTAAAACGGCGACCTCTATAAGACTATAATTTTCTTAAATTGATGTAAATTGATAAATAAATAATACTACATATGATTGTTTTATTTCAGAAGATTTTTGTTTTTAAATTTTACCTGCTTCGCGCCATATTTTATAGTCTGTCCGCCAGTTCGTCTATACAGGCAATAATTTAAGTACCTTGATAAAACTTTGTATACGTGGTACTGGGTCACTCGAGGGAGGTTAATATAACATAAGGACGAAATTTGGGCGCCACGCCCGCGAAATGCCGTTAATCGAAAAACTATAGAAGAAGACTATTAGAAGTAAGCCATTAATAGAAGTATAAAACCCACAGGGTACGGGGGGATTACTGTAAGGCGGTGGTTTATAATTTTTTAAAGGATTGACGTCTCACTATCTACTGAAACTGAATTAATCAAATTTACTGGTATTTATATTAAAAGCAAGATTCCAGAGCTTAACTAACAACATCTTAACTTCACGCAGATTAAAAAAAATAAAAAATTTAAATGTGGTCTAAAAAAATATTATATAATGAATATCCATTAATGAAACCATTCATTAGTGTTAATTTAGTTATTGATACTGGTTTTTATTATATTGATTATTAAATATTTCGATATAGGACTTGAAATTGTTAAATTGTAAAAAAAAAAATTAAAGCATATTTTACCACGAATTTTTATACATTTGCACTTGTAGCACCTGAAACTAATCGAAATAGATATAGAGTTATATGCATATATATACGAGGGCGGGTCAATAAGTACGTGACTTTTGGAATAAAAAATAAAATAAAGAAATATTTAAGAATAAAGAAAAAAAAATAAAAATAAATTCAAAAAGTCACGGACTTATTGACCCGCCCTCGTATATAGATGATTAAAACGGACGGAGGGTTCAAGCGATAACTTCATTAAAAATTTAAATATTTCGTTGAAACTTGGTACACGTGTTCCTTGACACCCACAAGAAGGTTGGCATTGGAGACGGACGTAATCGGACAACTGCCACGCCCATAAAATTCCGTTAATCGAAAAACTGTAAAAAGCTATTACTATGCCACAAACTAAGTCAAATATGTTAATTTTGGAGATGTTTTAAAAAATGTTTGCCAACTGTTGGAAAAACTGTAAATGAAAATACTAAAGGTTTTGTGCCAAACATTAATCGTATCAAGGTATCAAGTATACCGTACAAAAAAGGCTAAACGGAAGTAAAAAAATAATATTTAAAAATTAAAGAAAAACAATAAAAATTCTAGTAATACCGCTAGTAATATTTATAATATTAATTCTAAAATCTTCAAATATGAATATTAAATATAGATAAGTCTAGAAATGTTTGCTGAATAGTGAAGGAAACAAATTCCAACTTGTAAGCATTGCTATTTTTCTTGGCATGCGAAATATGTTTAATATTTTTTGAGATTTCGAAAGATTTCCTGACTCTTATCCAGAGTACGCTGTAGTTCTCGAGTGCTTTGGAGAAAACTAACGAAAACGAAAAAGAAACTGATTTCACGCCATCTTTTGGGAGAGAGAGAGAGAAATAGATCGAGAGAATTAATCTGAAAGCGCAAGAGTCAGCTTCCAAAGCCGCTGCAGCTTTCCACACAACTATTTCCCAAGTCCAATGAAGCTTTCCAATTTTCAAACAATTTTCTAGAATTTTAACACTATTAAACAATACAATTTCTTAGTTCCAACGAAGTGCACGAGCTCGCTCAACACATTTCAAGAGATGTGACTTCATAAGGTAACTTAAATTGTCATAAATTCAATTCGCCATTGCAGCTCAGTCAACCAACTTTAAAGCCCATAACGAAAAGCTAAAAACGATTACATTTCCGCAACATTGTCAATGCGCTTCTTCTTCTTCTTGCGTGTGCAACTCGCTTTACGCGTACCATTCACTGGCGCTAACGACTCCACACAGTACCGAGTTGAATTTGAAAGCTGAGCATTTTATTGAGTGCATTAATGTAACCAAGGTAACGAATGAATTTGCAAGCCAACAAGGCTACAGATCTACTAAGCGCACACATACCTACTTGCTTAAATATTGCCATAGCATCATAATAAATTGAAGGACAATTTTGTGTGCGCGCAGGTGTTTGCCGTTGTATGGGTGAGTTCTGGTTTGTATGTTTGTATGTGTGTGTGTGTGGTGTTGGCAGCGAAATGAAGCATAATGACGTCGCGAACACACACATACATACAAATCGTCAAGGTAGCCAGCTGTTTTTCAGCCACAAGCCATACAACTATGCAGAGCTATTTCTCAGTAATCAAGCGCAGTAGCAAAAACAACAAAGCGCTTGAGCGACAACAATAATGTCCAGGTGTTGCAACTGTAAATTGACAAAGGATGATGCGGCAAGGCAACCTCAACAGCGAAAACTACACGCTGATTTACTTAAAATCATCCATACACACATATATATTTATAAGCTCGTAGTTGTGCGCCACCCACCTACATAGAGCAGTTGTTGTTGTTGTCATTCACATACTTTGACATTTACATTGTTTCCTTGACATGCTTCACGTTTCAATTCGCCTGTCGTTGACGTTCTTAGCTCTAAAACTAATGTCAACTGCACACATACAAACGAGAATTCACACATACATATGTATGTATATGTGGCATAAATTTTAACAGCTTTGCTGTAGCAGCCACAATCTCATACATTTTGTAGCGCCTTTTATTGTTATGACGGCTGTATGCGTGTTTTTGTTGTTGTAATTTTAATGCTAAAAGCATTAGAGCGCTGCCAGCACATTTCATTATCACCCATATTTGTTTCATATACTCGTATACACACATACATACACAAGGAAGTGTAGGTGTAGGTAGGTGTATGTAGGTTAACAAGTCGATTTGTGTGTTTTTTTTCTGTTGTTGCACAATGCATTGTGTCGCACGTGTCGTCTGATGACGAATGTGATTATGCATTAAAACTTTAATGTCATAGATGAGCCAAACGCGAGACGCACAAATGCGAGTGTAAACGCACATATATCTACACCCGCACATATAAACATACATACATACATACATACATACTAATAAATACATGTATAAATATTTGTTAAAGTGTATAAAGGGTGCTATAATTCAACAGTGTTCGAAATTATCAGTATGATGAATACCCGAAATTTTGTTACATGGTCTATTTGGACCAAAAAGTACCGACTTGACGCATTTTTAGCAGGTTGTGACCTCATATCAAAGTTACCAAACCGAATGTGCCGTCATTACGAGTCGAATTTTCGTATTTTGACCGCCAAATTCGGTTAACAGTAGTCAAGTAGTTTGAGAATTATGAATTCCTTGGGAGAATTGAGCGCTGCCACGCCCATAATTAAATTTTTTAAGCCATCTTCTGCAACCCTAAAGTATCATCTTTTTCAAATAATTTTATTCTTTTTTTACAAATATATGATATGTAGCTTTGCTGGTTAGAGATGCATTGCACTTTTAGTAGTACGCAAAAATACCGTTATATGGGATGAAAACATATATATTAGCTTTTGCTTTTGCTCAGAAAGTAGGAATATAGTAGGATTTACCGAGTTTCATTTCAATTTGATAGGAATAGAATTGTTTAAGAGGTGACAACCTTGCTTGAAGAATAATTTACTACTATATTAGTTTTTAAATTTCTCAAGTTTTATAAGTTTTATATTACCAATTTTGTTGATAAAAAGTTTCAAGCAGGTGACAACATTGCACGAAAATCTCACTGATAGATCTTTTAAACCACTTCAATATATATCCATTGAAGTGATATTTGTATTAAAAATTTTACTGTAAATATTTTTAAATATATACTACTAACGTGACGTTATCTTGTTACGTCACATAATTTCGATGCAAACAAACAGTTCTCGTACGTTGCTTAAAAAGTTTCAAAAAACAATATATTTGATTAACTGTAATATTAAAGCATTTGCAAAAAAATAAAATTTTGAACGTACTTTTAATTGGGAAACTTACCAATAAAAAGTGAGTTTGTATGTGTGTATATCTCAATATGGCAACAATTGAATGGTTTTCCAACACTGGTTTCAATTCGTGAAACTTTTGAGCAAAAGTGCCAAATTAAATCTCACAGCAATTTGTCGCCGAATATTCAAACTATAGAATAATGTGTACGCACACACATTCTCAAACACACTAACGCACACATACAAATGTATAATAGCGCAATAAATGCATACATATGCGCAAAATATATAACTTTTATATCAATAAAGCAAATGCGAAATGCAATAAATGCGCGGAAAAAAGACGCGACACAAAGCAGAAACTTATAAAAACCAACAACAACGCCAACAAATAGTACGCTAAAGCGAAAAAATGTCGAATATTTAATTTCTCTTTAGACTTTTGCACAACGCAAACTTTTCAATGAATGGGCGTAAAATTTCACAATCTATGTGCGTGTATGTGTTCCACACATACATGCATATATTTGCGGTTATAATGCTGTGAAAAAGTCGCGCCCACACAAAAACTTGTTGCTACACCAAAATTTAATTTATGCAAATAAAAGTAAAAAACAGTTCCATTGTGGCCCGGTGGTTGTTAGGCAGTGGGCGTTAGGCGGCGGGCGGCACAGTTTGACTGGCATAACTGCTTGTGACTGCGCAAGGCCACACCAAAGCTGTGTGAGGTTGTGTTTCTGTAGTGGTTAATGAAAAATATAAATTGTCGACAAAAGATGTGTCTTTAATGCAATTACTACGCCAAAGCGTATCAATTCCTAAATTACTTTCGCATTTTTTAGAAATAAAACGCTTTTATAATTGCATTACAAAAGTGAGAGCTTTGAAGTGAAACGAAGTAATGTATGGCACATTAAGCAATTTATATGCATATATATATATATTCACCATATATATCATATACATATATATATATAAAAATATATATACATATATTTCGAATGCTAGAAAGAGTCAAAGAAATATATTTCTCCAAAGCGACTAATGTCGCCTTCTTTCAAAGCTCCACTTCTTAGTGAACTCTGGTGCAACTTAACAGTTTGCTTTGACCTCCCTTTAGTTTAGAATTTAATTTCCCTTTTTGGAAGGTAACGGCGAAAATATTAACTTCTCTTCTAAGTCTTCTCTGTCTTCTTTCAAGTTTGTATATATGGAACACTCAGATCGGTGGAGTACTGTAAGCTAAGGGCTAATAGTGGAAAGCTCCCTCTCGCACTCAACAATAATACTCTCTCAGAAATCCAAATAGCAAGTATAATATATACACAGGTAAGATAATCATATTAAGAATCATATAATCATATAAGAAGAGAGGCTTCTATCTTTTCTAGATCGAATACAAAAACCAAAGCAAAATAAATTCTATTTACATAAATATAATAATTTCCCTCGGCTCCTAACCCTCACGTCACTACTGATAGCCATAAAATCGGGATTTTCGTCTATACCCAAAGCATCACTGGAAAAGGTAATAACCAATGACAATTACAATCCTCTCTCAAGTAAACATTCATAAGGCAGTCATCGTGGACTACTTGTTTGGACTAAACGTTTTTGAAAGATTTATATACATTTCCTTTTTGTAACGGCACATATCACGTAAGACGGAACAATGAGCAGTCTGAACTGTATAACGAGAGATTCTAGGAGAATCGGAAAATATCTACTACTTTTGCTGGGACATATCGTCCGAATGAACTCAGACTCTTTAGCTATGAAAGAGATAAACGACTGGTGAACTATTGTGGACTACCCTAAAATCAATTTCGGGCTAGTTATGGCGGGCTAATCAAGAAGACACGGCTAGTGTTGAACAATAAGTAGAGAAATACCAAGAAATTTATTGTGAGAGATGGATTGTCTGATTTGAGCGTAACTTCACTCTACTATTTTGGAAAATAGTCGTAAAAATATTTTGAAATAATTGCACTTCTATTAAGATGATCGCTGCCTTTTTTATTGCTATATAAATTATAACGAGCAAATAAAACATTTCGAATTTTTCGATACTCCGAAGTTGTATACAAATAACTTCACTTAACTTTTATAGCTCGAAGCATGCAAATGTTCCTGTATTTGTATTTAGGGGTCATTCCAGTTGACTACATATATCGTTCAATATGTAACTTATGACAAGTTACAATATACGGAGGATTCAACATAATGATTTTTGTTTCTTCAATTTACTTGATGACACTTATATTAGTTAATACGTAGGATCTCTTAATGATATTGAGTGAGTAGCTCTTATTGAGCATAATTTAGTTTAGTTCAGAAAATGGATGAAATCGGTTTGGATCGATCCTTACCACCCAAATACCGAATATAATTGTTCTAATCTGTTATTTTTAATATTATATCGCACATAACGGTTAGAAAGAGAGGTATCTTAATAACATTAAGCCATAACATTTCGCTATATAACGATAATGTGGTTCTGTACCGAAATGAGTGATGTAGGTAAATACTTTCCATATAGTACACTATATAGTTTACTTTAAGCGTAATTTGGTTTCATAAAGCAAAGCAAAGGAAAAAATTAATAATAAAATGTATTTATTGCTTACAACCTTTTCATATAATAAAGGTATTTATAAAGTAAACTGGTTGCTTACCTGAAATGAAAAAGAAAAAAAATAGGTTAGTATTAAAGAACGTTATTGTTGTTGTTCGCTAAACGAAGCTCCACTTGCAATATATATATATATAAGGATATACTTGATTACAGCAATTGTTTTAAAGCTTCGTAAAAAGTTTGATCAATTTAAAAAGAGATAATTTTTGTATATAAAAAATTTATAATGATTTCGTCGACAGTAAAACAACCCAAATATAAGTCGGTTCGTTCCCATGACAGCAGAATCTATATACACGGAACGGACACAAAACTTAACAGATCTATATAATATTTCCAGAAAACCTCAAAATATTTTCAAACTTAGAAAATGGGTTAGTATATTGAGAGAACTTGAAAACAACGACATAATTTCCTATAAAGGCAAAAAAAAAAAAAAGAGAACAAAAGGAAACACCGATTTTTTGATAAGATCACGACTCACTGCGTGACTTCTCTGGAATCACACACTTTCATATAAAATATAATATTCTAACCAAAAATACACTCTGTAGATAACGCAAGGTTGAACATTTTATACGAACGAACGACCGGTTTAGTTCACCTTTGTAACTCACATTAACCATAAGATACAAAATATACCTACTATAAATATATTCGATAAAGATTATCTTTAGAAATATTTTAGCTTTCAAACCATATCTACTACAGGTATGTTTATATATATGTATTATGTATATTTATATTATGCCTACAGACTAATGTGTGGTTTACATTATGTCAATTTTAATGACACTAAATTGACAACAGCACAATTTCGATGACATGTGTTTCAACTGCATTAAAGGAAATGATTCCTCCTTCTGTCAACTGACAGACTGTCTAACAACTTGTCATTATTTGATGAAAAAAAGTAAATGACAACAATTTTTAATATTTTGTCATTGAGTAAGATGAATTAGAGCAAATGGAATAAAATGTTTAGCTAAGCAAGCTATTTAAAGTGTTATCCCTTGATGATAAAATATGACAAATCTTTCGTAAGATTACCAGATATAGAACATGTAGCCTGGAGCTCATAATGTCAATTTTAATGACACCAAGGTGGCAGCAGTGTAATTTCGACAACACGTAGTTCAGTAGCATCGAGAGAAATAATTCAACTTCATCCAAAAAATTTTTTTATTTAAATTGTGGTGGCATTTCACAAAATTGGCAAGCACATATCTTTTTCGCTATACTGACAACCTGTCATAATTTGAGAAAATAAATTAAATGACAGCTGCTTATATTACTTTGACATTCAAGAATTAAGAACCTCGTATAACATTGAAACGAAGCCAGTGGCCTAAAATCTTTAGCGAACTAAGGTATTTGAGGTATTACTCTTTAATGTTAAAATATGGCATTATCTCGTTCAAATCTGTTAAAGTTTATGTAGAAATTGTCTAAATGTAGATAAATTTTGCTCGCATCGCGTCATTACTAAAACAGTGGGGAACTTGACTGCAGTAACGATAAACTTATTCCAGAGAAGCGAAATGTAAAAATATCTTTTCTTTACTCTTTAGAATTGGCCCTGTTGGGATTTAATTCAGATAATAAATTATAAGATAGCAAATTATAAGTAGAGATTGTAGAATGATTCATTTTAGTGTTCCAAAAGCTAAGTAAGCTTCTGGACGAAAGCTTTCACTTCAACAATGGATATGGTTCAATAAATGAATGCGTTTTGTCACAGTGAACATTCCTAATTATTCGAGAAAATTTAAGAAACGTTTATGGTCAGATAATTCAGGATCTCCTGCACTTTATTTGCAAAATAAAAGTCGCTGAAAATAACGATTGTTCTTAAATGTGGTTCCAGTGCTCAAATGTATGAGCCTTAATGGATAGAATTTTATTTGATTGTCAGAATGAGATAACCTTAAATGATTTGACAGCATTTTATAGGGTCTCAAAGATACATATTGCGAAAACAAATAGGAAATCGTATTAATTTCCTGGAAAAGTTCTCGAATTTAATGAAATTTATATCAAAGATCAATATAATATACAAATTCTTCATTTCTTGCTTTAAAAGCGCACTAAAGCTATAATAGAGAGAAGAAAAATTAATTCCATGCGTAGCAAATGGAAGTCAAGTAAAAAAAAATTATTTTCGGTAAGCCTAAAAGTATATGACGCTAGTGATTAGTGTCTCGCCTCCTTTCCCTTTTTCGCACATTTCTTCTTTTTTTGTGAACTCATCTTATGGACACTTTTTGTGCCACTATTTCGCACGTAAACTTAGTAGATCATTAGCTGCTTTATTGCTTTTATTGCACCACCACGCTTTCGGTCACTGCGTGTACCACTTGTTCATTGTACTAATTTGTTGTGCTTTATTTGCGCATTTTTGAGGCGTTCGCATTGATACCAACTGGTAGGACATGGATTTTGATGCTGTCCTGCGAATTTGCATGTCATTTTTCCATTTAAGTGTTGTCAAATAAAATTGATTACCCCCACACAGGCAGACAAATGTTAGATTTATACGTACAACATGCTCTATTTTATGGCCTTTAAACTTTGTGTTGCCTGTGCGCTGGTGGCAACAGTCAGTGCGGCATTAAGTATGCGGCCTTTTTATATTCATTGTAATTTTCTTTTTATACACGCATTAGTAGCAACATGGCCATTGAAGGTAACGCGTAAATTAGTGCTGATATTTATGTGCTCGAAGAGCGGTGTTGAGCAGGGGTAAGCGCAAAGCTGATGGCAACTACTACAGCTCATTTGGCAGTGCTGAAGTTAAGGTTGCGGCGCGTAAATATTTCCAAGCGCTATTCACACGTAGACACCATTAAGCGCAATACAAACGCCAATACCAGCACGCAATTGCCTATATACACACACATGCATGAATAAATGAATGAATGAATGAATGAATGAATGAGTGAGTGAACGCACGATTGAGTGCTTACTTGATATGTGCGTGTGCGTGTGCGTGTGTGTGTGTGACTGAATGGATGTGTGAAAGAGTATATGCCCTAGTGGCTGTCGAGAGCATCTCATGTTCTTCTAACGGTATACATTATTGCATTTGTAGAAGAATGTAGGTTGAGTCGACTTCCAAGCGCCCATTGGTATGCTACATCAATTCTCGCTGCTCATTGACAACTGCGAGGGTAGGATGTGGTATGTGTGCCGCTTCAGCCAAAGTACTTTTACAACACCAATTCAAACACATACACACGCACATACATGCATATTCAATATTCGACCTTGTATGCTTTAATTGTAGATATTAGCTTCGATGTTGGCGTATTCATTGCGACGGCTGCTGTTGGCCATGAACGCTATCAACCTTGCCACCACACACGCGCACTGCACGCATGAGTGTATGCGTATGTGTGTGGTACTTTGTGGTTAGATATTTTAGCATTTTATGACCATACGCCACATGCAGTTGAAGGTGAAGAAATACGATTATTTTTACGCTATCGGTCGAAAGAGTATATTAAATGGGGCGTGCTTCAGTTAAAGAGAGCTACAAAGTAAGTGTGAGTGTGCATGCTCTGAGCGCGTTGGACCTTTGTTTTACATATTCAATTAGTTGATAGGCTTCGGCTTAAATGAGGTAAACATAAAATCGGTTTGCTGCTATAGGGTGCAATAAAACGGGAATATTAAATAACGAACTGTGCGAAAAAGCATTTAAAGTATGATGAAATTTATCACACTGCTGTATTCTATTTCGCAATCGCGAATCGCAATTCGCAGAAACTAAGAGCTGACAATGCTTAGGTGCATTCCCAAAGGTATTTATGCTTCATTGCTTGCCCTAGACACATTCGAAAAGAATCTTCAACAAATAACAGCCTGGAACTAATTGAAAGGTATTGCGTACATTTAGGCGCAATTTAAAATTTCTAATTACCAATTACCCAAGAGACATTAGTAATTCAGTGACACATAAAATCTTCATTTTGCATTGTTCTTTTGTATCATTTTATACAAATATTTTTTGTATACTAATGAGAATAACTTTACAGTAAATAATTAAAAATTGTCTAACCTAACCTAACTTCTAACCTAACATATTCATTCATGCCTTTTATTTTGCGAAATTAAAAACGCGTTACAGCGAATTATCTAAAAATCTAACAGCAATTTTTTAACTGGAGAGATATGAACGATATGTTCGAGCTTTATTTTCATTCATCAGAATGACACTATTCAGAGATTATTATTGGAGTTTTCGAGTTTATTAGATAATGATTAGGTCAAATTAGGTTGCTTTCATCAAAATCTTGTTAATTAAAGAAGATCTATCTGATCTAAAATCTATGTATGTCAAATTAAAAGGCTTTGGGAAGTGTCCACAAGAAATAGTAATGACTTCAGTTAATTGTTAATGCTGTTTAAATTCATCAAAAATGTCTGACTTTCCTCTTCTTCCTTTCAATTACTTCGACGATGATTTTTATAATCGGTCAGCTATGTGGATCAAATGATCAGAAGATCTATAGTAACGATATAAACGGAGCTGAGGATTTCCTTTTACATACCTTCGGTACTACCAGATTTGAGGCTTTTCGGAGATCTGGATGAGCTTTCTGCTTATAGAGTTAAATCTAAAGGCAACACGGCAGCTCCTCAGACTAATGAAAGCTAAGCAAACTAAATTGTTTTTCCATTCCACTTCATTTAATCTGGAATTTAAACTCTGTTGACAGTCATATACAGTAACCTATTTTATCACTTAGCCTAACTTCTTGAAATGACTTAGCAATTTTATTTCTTTAATTTTCCATTTTTTCTGTGAGCCTAATCTCAAGACTCCCAAAATCATTTGGCAATTGAATTTTTATAACACATCATTATGACATCATTAAAAAAACCAACGAGCCAAATATGAACTCGTAAATCTGCACAATTTGGTTTTGTTGAGAAGAAAAAATAAGTTCCGAATGTCATTAAGCAACGATAAAAGTGAAAAGGGAAAGAGAGGGCTCAAGATTTCATTCGTCATGCAAATTTTATGCCTACTCTAAAACCAGAAAACAACAAAATTTCATAAATACGTATGTACAACAAAATAATATGCAGGAAGTGAGTATTTTACGAGGCGAGCTTGCTTGAAGAGACTCCAAGGAGTACTAATGATTATGGGTGAGAAGGGGTAGTTATAACACAGTCAAAGGAAGAGCGGATATGTAAATAGGAAGACCAATATTAAATATAAAATCAGATGGGAGAAGTGTGATAAAGTGAAGTGAGCGCAGTTCTCCTGAATAAATGCTGACACTCTTACTACCGCATTGTCTTCACAACTCGGCACTCAGAACATAAATATAATCCTTAAAAAAGAATAACCTACTTGTCGCCTCGAGAGCATAAAACAAAGGCGAGAAGATGAAGCTCAAAACAAAGTGGCGGTTGAGAGACAAGAAGCACAACAACACAACAACACAACAAGACAAACGTAAATCGCGACTCAAAGCAGTAGCAAAAGTTAGTAAAATTTGATCCAACCAGCAGATGGCCAATGATTGACTCCCCCTACGGTATTATTAAAATACGAGCGCAAGGTGAGAGGGCAAAGCAGACAGACATTAAAGGCAAATTGACTGCGGCGAAGAATTCATAAAAATATGAAAACTTTTAAAGCTTACAGTTAGACGCCAAGTAGCATGCTACCTGCGATGGAAAGAGATAGAGCGTAGAGAGTATAAGTGTGAGAGAGTGAGAAGAGCATCTTCCTTCTTAAACAAAACAGCCTGTAAATAAACCGTACAACCACGTGTTGTGAAGCTGAAATAAGCCAAATATATATCTACATACTTCAAATAGCTGGAATGGGAGCGGAATTTGAATATAAACACTCTATTTGGCTGCTAAAGTACTGAGGGCGAATACCAGGATATTTGAATGAAGCAGACGTAAGATTCAAATGGAAATTATTGTATAATAAACAGTGCATAGAAGGAATACAACAATAAAAGTTAAAAAAAAACTAAAGTATAGAAATAGAAATGGAAAAAAATAAAACAAAGAAGAGTAATAAGTGGAGCAGGTAAAAAATTATTTGGTTTGCTATGGTACTCGATGGTCGATAGGCAATTGTAGTGCAGACATGGGAAGCGATGTGAAGAGGCATGCATAATGCATGCATGCTAACTGTATGCTAAAAAAAGTTTATACTGAAGTGGATATGCAAATAAATAGCGATAACTGTGAATATAGTCAGGAAACCAAAGTATGAGTTAAGGAATAAAAGTAATTAAAAAATACATATATATATGTTATTGAAAATTGAGTAAAGTAAGGCGATGCAAATATGAAAGGTTACAACATCTTGCTTCAACAACTAGATTCTAAGCTCTCGTAGAAGCCTAATACTAGTTTCGCGCCTGATCTGACAGATCACAAAGATCCCACTTGGATATTTGAAACAGCGTTCATTTTCGATTTCAAAAACTCCTAGGTATGAATCCAGAGACCTGCATGTACCGACGGATCGCTTTCGGCCAGTCGCATATCTGCCGAAGCAGCTCATTATATAATGTGACAACCAAGATTTTCCTAATAAATTTCGTCGAAATGTTAATCTCCGTTAGAACCCTTTTTACTGGGGCAAGATGAAGTATGCTGAAAGCGATTAGTTCATTGGATGTCTTGTTTTCTACTCTAGGCGAGAAGAATCCTGAAACAGCGACCGGAGCTTGCATGAAATCCAGTTATATCCGGATACTGAAAATTTTTGCAGAAATCTTCCTAAAGTGAATGCGAGACCGGATTGCTCATACAAATGTTAAACAGATGTTATCCGGATTTTATCCGAGATGGTGAATAATGTGTCGAAATGCCCGTATATGAATATATTATTATTAGTTCGAGCACTAATTCAATAATAAGCCAAGCTTTCCATAAATTTCTTTAGATAGGAATGTGTCCATATTCATTTCTTGCATTATGGATGGAACTCTTCATTTTTAAAAAGCAAAATGAGTCTAAGATCATATCAGATATTGTGGATGAAGACCTATGTTGACCCATATGTTCTGTAAGCTACTAGTTACTAATAAATTTATGATATGACAACTTCTTTAGTAAGTAAAGATGAACGAAATCAGAGAATGAAATAGATAATGAACAGATCGGCATTAATCGCAATATGATAAGGAGAAAAAATTTAATAGGAGATAATTTTGCTCCGCCGATCTTCAGTTTACAGCGTTATGGCGTCTAATACTACTTCTTGCGTTGATCAAAATAAGGGAAATCATATTTCATTGGATAACTTCAGTTGAAACTCATAACGCTTAAGCAAATACATGTGCCTCTTCATTCGTTTCTAAGCAAAAGAATATTGTGGACGCTCTAAGTAGACGATTCGAATATCTTACTGTAGTCTTTCATAGAATAAAAATATATTTATACTACCTAAAAGAAATAGAGGCTATCCGCTATGGACAGTGGAGGCGGCTGTATAAGGCATAGTATACTGGGTCACTCACGCCGAAAATTTTTTTGTTGCAATTTGCCACATGTCTTTATTTGGAAATTTTATTAAATTTTTTTCCTTAAAATAAAATTTCAAACAACTTCTCATTTTCCTTAAGAATTTCAATAGCATTAAACGCACATTGAAATTCTACAGAATACCTTTCGGTGTTACTGCTTAAAGCCTGCAAGGTACACGCGCCGAAAAATATACACCAAAAATACATCTACAAATGAGCAAATATGCGGCTGGAAAAGCAATATTAGTGTGTTAATGTTTGAAAATGCTAATTGAGCGAGAAACGTAGCGCTGCGCCACAATGCGAATACGAAATTAAACAGCAAATCGTACGCACATCAACAAGCGACAACACAAAACAAAACAGCCAAAACACCCAACAGCAGGTGAGCACGCATATTGAGTAGCATGCCGGAAAAAAATATGCAAATTCAACTGTGAGTTCGTGCGCTTATTCAGGTGCACCTCACTCTACAAGCTCGCAAAGCAAAAACAAAAACGAAAATAACACTGGCGAAGGCCTAAATGTATGCTGCATAAATGTGCCTACGCAGTACCACAAGCGACAGCAACGCCATAATATTTTATGCAAATAAGTTTGGCATATTCCCAAGTGGCATGATATTTCGAAATTCCAATTTCTTGCTTTCGCCACTTTTTCTTACGTTTGTTACATTTGCAGCGTTGCCAGCGCGCTCATTTTGTTCAATTTTTGTTTTATATATATTTTATTGTATATATATATACATATAATTGTATGTAGCATACGCTAGTCATTGTAGTGCCGTTTTGTACTAAGCGCCTAAATGTAGGCAATTGTAAGAAGTGGCAAGAAAACAGCAGCACCCCATCAGTTGTTGAACTTCGATTTTCTTCACATCTGACACATACAGCAGTAGTATGTATGTATGTGAAGGTCTTTTTAAACTCGCACACACTCACACATACCTATATACACGCCTGCGCCGTTATAAATGACGGACAGATTTTCATTTCCTGCACTTTTAATTTTAACATTCATTTTTCTTTTTCAAATGTTCACGTTTTCTCATTTGGCTGCGCCTTCAAATGCTTGTCTCTGTGTATGTGCGAGTATATGGCAGTGTGTGTGTCCGTTTAAGCCACCACAAATCACAATCATTTACAATATGCCGCTCACCGTTTTGTCGCAATTGCTTTTGCTGCTCGTATTGTTGTTGTTGTTGCATGTAATCACGTGTGACTTGTATGCGTGACTTTGACATTGCTTTGTTAAATCCTCTGCGGCAAAAATGCCGATTTATATTGTGATGAATTATTCTGGGGTGCTTGAAGTATTGCCGAAGATGTTATGGGCATAAATCTGCAAATTCGCTCATTGCGGGGTGTTAGGGTATTATTTCACCTGCGACTCTCCGCATTTGCCGCATTCAAGTGATTTCAGGTTCATGGTAACCGTTTGCTTTACATACTCATTACCGTTATTTTTGCTGAAGGTCTGCTGAATCAGTAGTGTTAACACTTCTAAGATTTATTTATGACTGATATAAGTTTCTGTGGTAGTGGTTGAGCCAATTTTTATGGGTATGGCAGCAAAAAAAAAAGTATGAAGGTTACCACCTGTTTAAAAAAGTTTGTCAAAAAAATGATAAGGAAAAGACCATAAAAACATAAGTGTTAAAAACGGCCATCTGTTTAAAGTTTTTAGCTCAACAATATTGTTTTGTTAAGTAAATGCCTACAACATGAATATCAAACTAATTAATTAAAGTTGAAAATATATTTCAGGAGGCTTGCCACAAGTTTTAAATTTTTTATAAGATTAAAACAATAAAATTAATCAATTATTGCAATTTGGTATATCAATATCAAACCAAAGTAGCTAAAAAAAAGATTTCTCTCGCTGACATATTTGGAAATGATGCCACCAGTAAAAGTATGAGAAATAAAAAATTTAAAAGTTATAGAAAGGCACTTTTTAATAAAGTAATCGAATTTGTACATTGTGTATATCAAACTCAAGACTTATAGTTAAAAAAATTTTTCAACAGGATTGCCACATGCTTCATAATGATAGGAATATGAAAGGACCTTATGTATATCGACTGAACATGCTTCAGAACAAAATTCTTTTTAAAGGTTGACAGTTACTTTAAAATTGTGTTATATGGAAAGTCGAAAGTTCGACTTCGATTTCGAAAAAAATTCCATTCAACTTCGAAAGAAAGGAATTTTTCGAAAAAGAATTTCACCCATTCACAAACTGCTAGAGGATGTGCTAGGAAAACCCTTCTGTAATACCGACCTTCTCATAGTGCCAAGGAAAACATGTACCAAGTTTCATTAAGATATCCCAGTTTTTACTTAAGTGATTGCTTGCACGGACGAACAGACAGACTTCCAGAATTCAACTCGTCTCGTCTTTCGATCATTTATATATATATGTAACTCTATATCTATCTCGATTAGTTTTAGGTTAGTTTAAACAACCGTTAGATGAACAAAACTCTTCTGGTCTGTGCAAGATGTTCCGAGAGTATAAATATTGTGTTTTTTAAAGCACTCTGAAGTTTATGGAATTTCTATTTTAACAAATTATTAAATTAAATATATTGTCAAAAAGTTAAAAGTTGCACAAATAAAATTTTATATTTTTTTGGAATATTTTTGATTTTTTTTTTTAATTTTATCAATTTTTCTTAAACGAAAAATGTTTATGTTTTACCCTCCCCTTAACAAAAACGGCTTTCTAGCGCACTTCGATCTCTATTCAAAATTAAATATATGCACATGTTAGTTATGTGCGCTATAAATTGATTAAAAATAACGAATTCACTTTGGCTTCCATTCTCTAAGTTCCAATCAACACTTCTGATATTTTCTGCAACGAAAATTGATTCCAGCTACGTGCTCAACGATAAGTCTATAAATTTCTAGCGAAAACATCGCACAACCAATCTTGATACCGAAAAAGCTTTGCAATATAAAACAACAACAACAACAACAACAACAACAACAACAACAAAAACAAGAGTTTGCACAAAACGCACCCCAAGCACCAGCGCGTCGTGGCTGCCGTTGTTAAACAAACTCAATTTCCTACGCGTAAATCATTTTAAACCAACGCACTGGGCGCTACCATAAACAAATCCATGTAAACACACATGTGCGTGAGTATGTGTATATGTATGTATATGAATACGCACAACAAAACAAATGTGGGATCGTTTGCGTGCGTGTGTGTGGGCTCAGGTGAACGCATTAACGCAATTTCGCATGCAAATATATGTATATATATACGCATTTTAATATATATTCATTTCAATGCAGAATTTCTACGTTTCAACTTCGAGCAAATAAAGTAGAATATTTCTTAAAATTGAATTTTCTAAAAGGCAAATACGCATAACTCCACTACCCACACATGCATATACACATATATATATATACATGTATTATATGTATTATATTATATCCGCATATTTATAAGTATTTATGCTTTTTGCAAACTTTTAGCGCCAACTCGCTGCCACTCAAGTATTTCAATCACATTGAATTGCTAGTAAAATATACTGCACTAGTGTATCGTTACACACAAATACACCCAAGCTTGCATACACATGTTGCATACACACATTTGACATCAGCATCGTAACCGTTGAAGCGTTACTGCCTGACATATACACCTGCTGCGCGCTTTAATGCCGAATCACTTTTCGCAACGCTACCAAAAATTTTTTATTCCTTTATATATATGTATATGTATATATTGTATAATATAATGATAAGAACAAAAAAAGTCAAAATAAAAGCGTAGAGTGTGAAAATAGTAGTGCAGCAATTGATGCCAGCAGTCGAAATTCCATAAGTGAAAGCGTGCAGTTGAAGCTCGTGCTCAAGCCGTAAAGCTCACACTTATTTACGAGTTGACTTAATGCTTTTGACTCGAGCTTTCGGTGTGCGCTGTCGTTTAATCCCGTCAAAATGGAAATGCTTGAAATCCAAACGAGGCAGCACGCATCCCCAGATACAAATATACATGTATGTGTCTGCGGGTTACCTGTGAAACCCCAGTGGGGAGCTAAATAAGTGACTGACTCAATTTGCTAATTTGAATTTCAACTTCTTTATTTAATCTAAGTACCAGATACCAACTACCATGAATCATAAATAATAATATAAAAATCATCTAGCTGGACCCCATCACCCATGTGGTCTGAAAACTGAGATCAATCATCAATTCAATCATCTAATTTGACATTATCACCTATGTGCTCTGAACTTCAATCAGTCATCTGATTGAAACTTATTATTCAAATTGAAAATATACAGTTATCTGCTTGAAACTCAAAATTCATTTATGTTCAAACCTATTTAAACCATCTGATTGGACAGTATCAATCAGCTCACCGCTCATAGCTATCGCTATTACTGGCATCGGATCTCATCATACATGTGACACAAACCTATCATCGTACATCTCATTAGAACAGAGCTCCCAATGGGCTTAACATTCTACCATCCGATTAAACCTTTTCACCGAACTTTAAATCAAATTAAAGTTGTCTACTTATTTCAGTCATCTGATTAGAGCTTATCGCTAATTTATTACCAAACCTATCAAAAGTCATAACATAAGCAACCCTAAACCTGTTATCAATCGTCATATTGAACCTAATCAAGCATATCACCTCACACCTATCATTATTGACATGTGCGAACATCAACTCTCAAGTGGCACAAATATCATCATAAATCTGGTAGGATCGTAGCTCTCAGGTAACTTGAAATAGGACATCAATCACCTATTTAGCTCATATCACCCATAAAACGTGGAAAATGTCAGCCACCAAATTGTTTTTCATCAAGGATCTCCACTCATCTTCCAGAAACTTATCATGCACCAAATCGATTTCTATTATCAGCCGGAGCATATATCAATTCATTATATTTAACAACTTCAAACCTCTTATCAATGATGTGATTGGACTATATAAACCATATCAAATACACACTTAACACCATTTATACAATCGAACCAATTAATCAAATAGACGAAAATCGTATCCTTAGATATCTGAGTGAACTTTATCATTCAAATATTGACGGAGTCTTGGAAACTAAAACTGTCTCCACAGACCTTGTCTCAATTTAGTTGGAGTTTATCTCTTTTCTAATATCAAATAGTATGACTAACAACAAGAATTATCTGTTCGAAATCAAGAAAATTGAGATGATGAATATCTCAGTAAAATTATAGCAGTATATTTGATTTTTGCGAGTTGTTTGTTCGAACAACCACTCTCAAGGTTCTTTCAAATCTACGATAGCTCTCGTTAGTAGAGATTCTTAATGGATAACTGGAGAAGAGACAGCAGCAGATGGCATGAGATATAAGTGGCTGTTCTAATTCTTCTTCTAAAGTTCTAATTTTTTATTATAATTAGGAAATATGTTACTGGAGTACAGCCTGAAGCATATTGAAGCAATTTGCTGAAACTTGAACTTGATAACGATTGCTGGACTTAACTCAACCTTGTCGGATGGACCGATTTTATAGTGCTCAAATTCAATTCTCATGATTAATCAGCTGTTACTAGTTAGTGTAGTTTACTGAGTACGTATTAGTCTCTGATGACTTATTAATCATGCCAACTCAGTGATATTCAGCAGCCTAGATTAAACAGTTATGATTATTGTGAATAAAATGTGAATATTAGGAATGAAATAGTAAATAGTCGACACCAAAAAAAGTCTGTGAGTCACCTCTTTTGGCACGATTGATCAACTGATCTTTAGTAAAAATTGGAAATGTGACTTCATAAATAAATAAGACTTTGATTTGAATATTTAAATAGCAAATTTATATTTCTATAGTCTACATAGCTTTCAATACAAGAAAAATTGCTCTATATACTTATCGGATTCTCTTGCACCTCAACCACCCAGTCAACAACCAAAGTACAAACATGTATTGGGTATAAATTTCATTCGTTTTTTTTTCTTTCATTGATGCTGCATCCTCCAAAGGAAACGCAGTGGGAAAATAGAAACCGATCAAGGATGTTGAGTGAACAAGAATTTTTATTGGATTTTCTACAGCCGGATATTGCAATGTGCACTCTATCTTACCAAGAACAATACGAAGTTACAGTAAGCAGTAGAGATTTACACATTTTCTTCTTAAGTGAATAAAAAATTTGCGAGATAAAATCTGGTTTATTTAAGAAAACATTGTCCTCAGCATATTTATGAAAAATATAGAGAGAACTGCATCAAAGTCGCTGGAAGTTGAGATTTATTTAAATTCATTAATAGTCGCTAGGTGTGTATAGATACACAGGTATATATATTATAAATGTTGGTATAGTTAATTTTAGCCTATATAAATTTCGGAATTATCTGCTGTATAAGATGATTTTACTTGACTAAATAAGGTAACAGAATGCCTGGTAGTAAAATTGTTTTTGGAAACACCCCCTATGCAGAGTTTTGAAAAAATTACACCGACATGCTAAATAAATGGACGTCGTATAGTCGTATAGGCATGTCGAGGTCGATTTTCTATATTGGTTAAGTTTCCCATCTATTAAGTTAGATCACTGTGCATGAGAAATAGTTCTAACAATAGATTATATAGATAACTAACAATAGCTCTAAAAATAGATCGCTGAAGTCCTCCCCCAATTTACAATCAAGTTCGGAGCTGAAAAATATCACTCAACGAGAAAGAAGCTCTCCGCTGATAATTGAGTTCAGGAGTCTCAAGCGGTAAAAACGGCTATCACAGTATCAATTGAATAACTGCATTCTACTCTTCGGATATTAATTCTACGTGAATGACCTTAAAGCCATAAATCGGTTAACGGAATATTCTCAGTTGATTAGAGTTCGTCTGACCAAACTGACTGCATGCTTTTTTCTATAAGTTCCAGCAGGTGTCAGGCTAACTGACATTTCAGGGTAACTTGGTGAAGATTTTGGTCACTATGGAACCAAACGATATTCCCCAACTAACTTGTGTATCGCTCTAAAACAAGAAAGCTTTTCGGATGCTCAGCGATCGCTATGTTAAGAATACACGACGTACGTTACAGACGAGATGAGAAGCTGAGTTAAACTGAGAGAAACCTCATTTTGAAAGACTTCTCCAGTTAGGGTCATATTAGAGTCTGCTTTACCACTTTTGGATTATTTTTAGATAGTTGAACTGGTGTTGGAATCGTCGAGAAAAAGAAATGTCGAGATCGAGGTGGAAATATAATGGAAATATATATGGAGACGTGTAACGATGAATTACTTAGAGCGATAATATTATTCAAAGTATTTTTTCAATATAAAATCAGTCTGTCTACCTTCTGTAAGGCAATGTGAGCTTTCTCGACAACTATAGCCACTTCAGTTCGATGCGCCATGTCCAGCGTTTACTTTAGAAAATCTCAAATATTTATTGGCAACAAAAGTTACTGTACACAAATACACTTGTTAGTTGGCTATATAAACTTTGGGTTCATATGCTGGATATCCCCAAGCACTACTTAAATAGAAACTTTGCTCCCGCAATAACGGTAATAAAACCATAAAACAAATAAAACCAATAAAACGAAACTTATAAGCAGCCAAAAAAATTCTAAGACAATATAATGCGAGAAGTGCATAAAGTTATCTGTTATGAAAATCTGTTTGTATGTGTAGTTGTAAATACAATAACAAGTAAATGAGAGAGAGTTTCATATTTCTCCCACTAGCATATATATTCACATACATATACGTATATATAATATGCTTGCTTCTATTATTCTTGAGCTCAATGCTCGCCTACCGAAAATTCAGTTTGATTTCTTTTTTCTTATTATTATTTTTTTCTCTCAGAAGTTGTCAGCTTGAAAATATTTTACACAGTGGACCAAAAAGTCAAGAGGCGAAAATCGTCAAGAATACTTATGCTATCTTCAATGCAACAAAAATAAATATATCGATATATGTATACATACATATAAGTATATTTTTGTGTGGGGAGTATCACGTGACACAAACACACATACACATACAGCGTATATGTGGTAGCAGTAAATATCAAGACAATCCTTTGTGGTCCGGCACAACAACAGGCAACAGGACGGCGTCACACGATATATTACAACAATAATAGCAGAGAAAAAATATAAAATAATATATATATATATATATATATATGAAAGCGAGTGCAAAAATAATGAAAAAAATTGGAATAAAAATAAAAATATGAAAATAATAACAAAGTGAAAAGCGCCACGGCAGCGTAATGCGACACAGGAAGTGAAAGAAATAGTCACTTACGCCGACATGAAATGTGCGGTTGTGAGTTAGTGTGCATGTGTGCGTGCCACCGCCACCACCAGCACATTGGCTGCCACTTTGTTGCACCGGAAATTGTTGTAAGGATATACGAGTGCGTTGTCGCGCGTCATGTCAACGTCGTGCAGCATGAATGACATTGCCACGCACACAGCCAAACACGCACACATACACAAACACAAAGAGAAATCCATCTGCAACGCTGCAACTTCGCCACCGCCATGGTTGTTGTGCTGCAACCGCTGGCGTCGCTGAGTGCTTATCCCTGCAATTTCGTCGACTTTCGTCTGCAATCGCTTGGCTGCCGTTGACGAGGCAATGTGTCTCATTGCCAACTGGCTCTGGCTATTATTTTCTTTATCCGCACCCACGCAGCATGTTCGGTTGCTTGCTTGCTGAATTTGCGCGTGCATATGTGTGTGTGTGTGTGTTTTCTGAGCGTTTACTTTTCGCCTTATGAAAATACATTTTTTGCGTATTGAAAATGCCAAAAATGCGTTCGTGTGCATAAAGAGTTGCAGCGAAATGTGAAAATTCAATGCTATGTGCCTTTTGGGAGAAATGCAATATATTAAAAACAGCGGGGACTTAGGAAATAAATTTTGGCACAAAAAAAGGAATGGATTTTAAAACGTTGGCATTTATTTGTTGAGGGAGAATAAAAAATAAACATAATTGATTTTAAACAAATTTAGTTAAATTATATATTTTTCGTTCTTAAGAAAATATTTTTATATTTTAAAAAATTTAATAGTCAACAAAAAATTATTTAAAAATTGTTTAAGCAAGGAAACATATTTAGTTCATAAAAAATTAAGGAAATTTCTATAAAAATTTATTAACTATATAAAAATGTTTTTCTATTAAAAACGTCTTTATGCGAAATTAGATTTATAAAATTATTTGTTAAAAAACCACGCAGTTAAAAAGCGGTTAAAAAAGCAGTTAAAAAATAATGTTTTATTATTTTATATTTTTATTAGCTTTATTTTAATAAATAAGGATATTATTCCAAATTTTAAAACATGCATACACCCATATATATTTTTATAAAAACCATAAAATACCTAGAGTTGAGAAAATTTTTTTTTATTAAATTATTATTATAAAAAGCTGTGCTCCATAAAAAGCTTTATATAAATGTAAACAACAACAACATATAACTAAATTTTTAACGTTTATAAATATAAAAAAAGCTTTAGAAAATTTCAAAGTCATTTAAAGTATAAAAACATATATTTATATATTTTTTTATAAAAGCGATCAAACGTTTAACTTTTTAACTAAACTTCTCAGAACAAAAACAAAAATTTATTGTAAAAAAAATGTAAACCCAATAAAAAAAAAGGTATTTATTGAAAAAATTATTTATTTTATTGCTATAAAAAATTGTTATTATTAAATTTATTTCGTTTATTCGCATAAAAAATTCGAAAATATTTATGAACCACAAAATAAAATTTCAATAAAAAAAGTACCTAAAATTACTAAATACGATAAGAAATTTTTAAAATAAATTACTATTAAAAATAAATATTTTCAAATGTTTTTTTTATTTTCACAAAAAAAAACACATTTAAAACTTATTTAAAGTATCAAAACACATATACATATATATGTTTTTATAAAACAATTCTTTTTTTTTTGTTATAAATTATTTTAGAAATATTTTTATTTTCTATTTAAAAAAAAATAAAATAAAAATCAGTAAAAAAGTTTACTTATGATTTGTAATACGAAAAAATTTTAGTTATATAAAACAAATTGATATATTTAAATAATTCCATATATTTAAATAAATATTTCATAATTTTTGACTTTTATTTTTGACAAAAACAATTTCTTTTTGTAATTCCAAATTATTTAAGGTAAAGAAAGTTTTCTTTTATAAAAATGGTTCAGTGTCGACTTTCGAACTTTTTTTGTTAAAACAATTTAAAAGCAATGCAAACATTTTTTTATTAAAAAACTTATTTACAATTGTTATAAAGAAGAATACTTTACTCCGCCTGTATCCTTGACTTTTACAAAAAAAAATTAGATCAGTTAGATAGTAAGACAGTTTTTTGAAAAAAATTCTTTCAAGAAGGAATACAATATTATACACATATACATATAATAAACAATGAAGTTATTTAAATTTATGTAAAAAAGTTTCACTAATTGAAAAATATTAACAAAAATAATTTTAAATGTATAAAAACACACAGAATAATTTGTTTTATTCAAATGGTTGGCGATATTTTTATTATAGGACTTATTTACATTTATTATTGTAAAAAATATTTGTGTGATAATAAAAATATGTTATATATTTATCGTCTATAAAAAAAGTTAAAAAAATATTTAATTATTTATAATAAAAACACTGGTAAAATTTTTTTCTTAACAGTTGAGAGCCTCATGCTGAAAAACATTTCCTTTTATTATTAAAATAATTTAAAACCAAAAAATAATAATTTTATTAAGATAAAGAATTTCCAAAAAAAAACTGTTTATAATTTTATTATGTTTTCAGTTGAAAGTATACTTAGAAAAAGGGTATTCACAATTAGAAAAAAAACTTGAATTTTTATACTAGTTCCACAAAAACAGGATACATTTTGTAAAAATGTAATTTAATAATTTTATTTAATTTTTTTATTCGTGATATATTTATACAGGAGTGAATATATTACACTTTTTTATGCACCCGTATTTTCCATCAACTTGTAAAGTGACCGAGACCGCAAGAATAATTATCGGATTTACATAAAAAAAGGGAATGTCTGGTGAAAGCTTTTGAACATCGCACTTGACGTAACCCTTTTTCAAGATGAGTACCAGACTAACCCTCCTTTGAGTGGAAAACGTGGCAGGGGCACTGCAAACCTAAAAAGCTTTGAAAGATTTTTTTGATTTGCAGAGATTTTTTTTTTTAATAAAAACCTTTCACTGTGAGAAAGTTAAGTTTTAGTTTCAGAGGTTTATTTAATATTAAAAATTATAACGATTTTCAATAAACAATTATTTTAATGTAATATTATTAAGAAATCACTCAGAACCTCCCTGTACATGGAACCTGTGTTCCGTGCTATGAAGTCTCAATAAAAATTCCATTTTCACACTACTATTTTCTTCACAAATACATGGTCATTTATTGTTAGCTAAACGACCCGAACAGCCGCAATCTTTAACAGTTTGTGGCTGTCAGTCCCTGAGTCAGTCAGTCAGTAAGCATTCAACCATTCAGTCTTTCAGTTTGCTAGTTTGCGCGAAAATCCAACTCTAAAACCATTCATGCTTAAGTTCCATAAACATTTTGGCACAATAACTTTGTGCTGCAATCCTATTCCCGTGCAGGCAAAGCGGATCAACATAAAACGTGAGCGCAATGCATACGCGTACGCTCAGTACTAAAAACAAACACACACATACATATTAGATATGCGGCAAGCTAAACTTTATATACATTAAAATTCCGCGCCATAAACAACCAACAAATACTCATACAAATTAAGTACTGAATGGATCTACAGTTGCAGCCATAAAAATGCGGAAGAACCGTAAAATTGTGTTAGAGATGTTCGTATCTGGTAGTGAAAACATTGATTTAGTTTAGCTAAGTATGTGTTAGAAATTAGAATGAAATTTGGCAAATGCATTATTAAAATGCCAAATGGAATGTGAGAAAAGGTGAGGTTAAGTTAAGTACAGAAGCTTCAGAGTACCTTTATGCTTTAGTTGGCTTAAAAAAAAGTTCGTAAGTACTCGGCGTATATCCCGCTCTGTTTAAAACATTCATCTAAATTATTAGTGAAGAGAGAAAGAACACTTTTGTATTTAACTTTGTATTATATATTTTATGGAGAAATGAACTCCGAGCAAATTGCTCCTCTCCCTGATCCATGTAAGTCAAATTTTAGTCTGTTCGAACTGATAAACTTAGCTAGTATTAAAATAAATAGTAAATAAATAGTATTAAATATAATAGGTAAGGTTATGTTAGTTTCAGATGTCTATCCAAGCTTACGGTCATACCTAGAACTCCTCGTACAAAATCTGGGGTCATAACATACTATATATGAAAAGAAAAGGTGAATAATAATTAATTACTTCAAAGCAAATCACGTTTACTTATAGGTCAATCCAACTATTTTTAAGTTTTCGCCTCAGAAAAATTAAGCTTTGCGAAAGGTGAATATGTAATAATTCCTCAGCCTTTTCTTCTAAAAATCTGCAAAGGTTTATCCTGTTGAAAGTGCATATAGAAACCATTTCTATAGCTAATTGCCCTTGCTAATACTATTTTTAATTGAGTTGTAGTTCCTCCAAACCTATGAGTAAATCTGTTCCCCGTTGTTGATGCACGAGATAAAATTCGCTTAATAATTGGCTCAGTAAATGTCATTAAATAGTTGGTAGAACTCGAAACGTCAAACAGTTTCACAAGATAGTTGCTACACTCTAACAAACCAACCAGCCTCACTTTATTCCAGTAGTTTATTACTCGTACCCATTCTAACTTTGTATCAAAAGCTTTCTATGCTATTCATATTGAGAGCTTTCATTCAATAACCAACAGGTCCATAGCTTTTTCAAAGCCTTGATAAAAGAACTTGACCACTCTATAGATACCATACAAAAAAAAAAGACGTCAATGTACTCAATCTCAAGCGTTCCTAAATCTTTTCTACCTATGCAGCTTGGTATCCAAAGCCTCATTGACTTCGTTGGGTCCACAAAATATATAAACTTTCTTTCATATTGAAGTACTCAGCTTTATACAGAAACAAATCTTTTTAACAGAGTCCCTTAAAAACTAAATAACACATAATCTCTTCCTCAATATACTTCTGAAATATCTTCTTTACCCCCCAATAACGAGGTATGAATTAAATGAATAACTTCAGATCAATTTTAATATGAATATCGATTTTGTCGACGTGGAATAACTCATAATTGTATTCTGCGAAATTTTACCATTTCGAAATCATTTGCGGCTATTACTTGAATGACGAACAATTTCATAATTTCCCTACATGATCCCATCAATAAGTATGTCCCTTTGAAAATCTTTTAGCTTAGATTAGGATTTCAGTTTTTTGTTTTCGCCAATTCGATTTGGTAATAAAGATCAAATGCCTTTCTAACCTCATGCATAATGACTACAAATAAGCCTCAGTAAATTAAACCGCCTTGTGAATGTTAAGACCCACAATTGTGGGAATAGTCGTCGAACCAAGTAAATTAAGAGTCGAAGATCCCTAACACCTTAGGGCAGAATTGTAATCCTGAGATAAATGCCAATCGCTTCAAAATATTAAAATATTTTCGGAGTTTAAAAAAAATTAGAATCGATTGGACTCAATGTATTCCTACGCTTCGATGAATTGAGAGTTCGGTGAACTGACAGAGGTAAGTTAAGAAGGTAATAAGCGCAAATCCTCCAACAGCAGACATCCTTTGGCAGTCAAGTGGTATCTTCAAGGCATAAGAAGCCTCGCTTAAAGGTCCATAAGACTAAAAATTGTTGGAACTTGAGTTAGAAAAGCTCAATGAAAGTTTTGTCCTTTAAGTTTCCCTATTTCTCCACCAATCGCTGTACATTTATACATGCAAATATATGTAGCTTCGCACAAAATAGACATAAAGCAACAAATGTAAATATATATGGAGGCACTTATATGCACATTTACCCTAAGGCAAAAAAATGGCCGCCTACGTTTAATGAAAAATCGTTAACTGTAACTAATGTAAGCTTATTTACTTGGCACGTCTGCGGCGCGAGCGCCCTTTGGATGGACAGCAATGAAATATTTGATGAGTTTAAAGCGCAAATGGAGCGGAGCGCAATTGAAGCGCAAGGGATAAAATATAATAACAATTTTTTATTTTTTTTTTACCATCCAGTGAAAGTAATGAAAATATTTTCCAAGCAAAGTGAGACAGTGAGCAGCATCAAGTTGATTTTTTTTTTTTTGTAATTGCCTTGCTGCCGACATTGAAGGATCGAGTTCGTTGTTGTGTATATATTGAAAATATTTAAGATATTTCATAATTTTAATTAAATGTAAATAAAAGCAAACACTTCCCGCGTGCACTTCATTACTGAAGATCCGGAGACAAGGCGATGCCAAAGCAATAGATACACTGCAAACTCTCGGCTGTGTGCGGATATACAAACATATAGAGCCATATTAAAATTAATAAGACTCTGGAGAAAATGTCGAAAGGCAGTGGGAATAATTGCAAAAAAAGTGAAAAAGATGGTTAAAAAAAATTAAGCAAACAAATGTTGGCAGAACTCTCTCAGAAAAGTAGGAGAACATGAGGAGTTGCAAAGGCAACAGCAGAACAAACAGCACCAATAGGCGGAAAATTTAATTCTCTCCGTAGACAAAAAGACTTACATATAATGGAACAAGCTTAAGTAAACTAAGTGGAGGAGCAAAAGGAAGTGGAAAATGGTTCTGATGAAGAGACAAATCTTGAATGCATAAATACCGAGGGAGCAAGCTAACATAAAATGTATGAGTACAAAAAAAAACATAACATGCTTAGAATGGGATGTCATAAGAACACATTTTATTATGCTGTGAGAATAAACTAGGCTCACTAATGCTGTTCGGGAGTGGATTAACACTTGTAGGATCACCAAGATATATGACTACTCTGAACAGAAGTCATACCCAGTTATGCGTACAAAATACGCGCTGAAGATCTTCGCTTATATCAAGAAGTTCTTCAACAATGGGCTGTCAGAGGCCGTTATTACGACTCATCTTTACTCTTCCTTACGCTAGAACTGTAGATGCTTTGGTAGCTTCTATTTCATTACCGATTTTCTGGACCACTGGAAAAATCCTAGTGACTCCTTTCCTACCCTCATAAAAAGCTGAAAATCTGAAGAGCTTAGAAGAAAGGACTTAGTCGTTCCAATATCAACAGACTGGAAATTAATCGGATCTCCAAACGTCGGAGACCAAGTGTCGAAGTAGTTCGGAAGAAATCGGGGAAGAATAACTTGACACTTTTGACACTTCCTTCGGGACTGTCTAGCTTTCACAAGATTACGGATGAAACACCTTGTATCACATACCTTCAGGCATTCAGGCGATATAGTTAGAATCGAAACTAATCGTCTCAACCTATATGTGACGGGTTCAAGGCGCTTTGACAAAACATAAGAGTTAAGATACATCATTAGTTGTTTTTCATAAGAACGATCTACATTATTCTCTATGCTAAACAAAACCTTAAAACTCACTTCGTACAGAACGCAGCTTGTCACCAGGTGAGACACCAATTGTTATTGGCAATCCAACTGCCTTTCTATTTCGCCATTGAACTATCATCCCTTATTACCATAGTTAACTACTCCCCAATACTAATTATTGGCGTCCTACGATTCCTTTCTAGAAGAGTAAAGCACGCGGTTTTGATCTAGTACGGAAATTGTACCTTCAAAAAATGTCCCCGTAACTACATTTAGTTAGTTTTGAACCACTTCGAAAAGTTATTCTCATACCAGACTTAAGCTCTTTTAAGTTCAGTGGTGCATTCCGTTATTGTTGGAGAGGGCAAATATTTCCGTTCCTCAATTAACCCTAACATCCAATCTATCTGTTTTATAAAAGTAACTTTTCCAAGAGATTTTTCTCCAGGCGAGAGGACAAGATCGTTTGGTAAGTAGGGCTTTGTCGACCCTGCCAGGGCTCATTACCATAACATACCATTCATCATCATACTATTCATAATATCAGAATCATTACATCAGTACCAGAATTTAAGAAAGGTCCCGCAGTAATCAAACCAATCATGTTCAGCTCGTTTAAGAGAAAAATTCAACGAAAAATTCTTAAACCACCATTTCTTCAGCGACAAAAAGCATATAAAATTATAAAGACCCCATAGATAATGATCTACAAGCTTATGGTATAATACCAGGAATAAAGCGCCATCTGCCTAAGATGGCTGAGTCTTTCCTTAACATTTTGCATGAATTTTTGCCTAAAATATCTCATTGCAGTTAAGGTAAGGAACTCGACAGCAATACAAGGTAAGGTATTCTTCTTTTTATTTGTTGATAAAGGCTTCATTGGGCAAACAAAACCGCTCGCTTGCGGCTCTTTAGAAGTTCAAGTTTATTTACTCACCTTTAATTATCACAAGAAAGATCAACACGACAAGCAGCGACGGGTCCATGTCCTTGGATTTCAGCTATTGAGCAACAAACACACGTACAACTGTTGTCGATGTTGCGGTCGGGTGGGTATATCTATGTCTATGTATATGAGGTTGTGTCGATGTTGATTCAGTACAATTAGTTGCAAATACTACAGGTGCTCGAGGACAAGTTGCAGGCTCGAGATTGTGTTGTCCTTGATAGATATTATATTGCCAAGCGATTGTGCTGCCACAAACGTTGAGTTAAATATTGTATGCTCTGATACACAACACAAATGATGCTTGACTAGCGCCTTGCAAACGACATAGGAAGCGAACAAGTGAGTACGTTGCGCGTTAAATTCGGTTTGGGTTTAGGCGAAAGACAAAATACAAAAGACACAAGACAAAAGACAAGAGACGCGTAAGGCAACGACGTCACGCGGAGTTCACGTAAAAGTCAGCAGGGTATGGAGCTACTGTGCAAACACCGCAAAACTCAAGTGTGACACACAAGTTGAGCTGCAGAGTGAGTGGATTTGGTGGGCGCAACACACCTGTGGCAACCAAATAGCAATTCGTTGGAGATTTAGTTCAGCGAAAACGCGTTACGACTCAATCAATACAAGCGGCAATTACACGATGCGAAGGCGCGAGATTTTCTTCACTACGTTTTCCCCCCGGCCAACGGCACAATTTACGTTCTAAGTTAAACGAGTGTGCAAATAGACGACGAGGTGTGAGCGGTTGGCGTGTGTAGCGGACAGCTTAGGTCGTCGCAGTGTGTGTTTTTCGTATACCAATTGCAACCCTGCTATATGTATCCTGCTTTTGTGGCGAGCTCGCGCTGCTTTGCCTGCCAATTAGCGACAGCGCTGTTGTCTTATTGTTAAGACTTTGGTTTTTCACGCTGGTCCCTCACTGCGGTTGAGCTTTGTTACACTGCTTGTAACGTACGTGCCAGTGGAAGTGGCAGCTTGCCGAGTTTTGGTGTTGTGTTTTTTTTCTCCTTTCGTTCCCGAAATGCAACTAGCTGCCGCTGGTAGTCTAGGAAATTATTATATACACAGTCGCTGGAGTGAGTAGGTGATAGAGTGGCAATAGTTAGCACATAAATACTGCTGCTGCTGCTGCTGCTCCGGCTGCTAGTGGAAGCTTTGCGCCAACTTTCAAGCAAATGTATGCACTTGTGGCTTGACTCTCTTCAGCGCACTCAGTTTAGCGGTTCGCACGTTTGCACTGTGACTTTTCGACTGTCAACGCTAGTCAGCTTTTCAAATACAACATCCACTTCTTGCCGTCTCAAGCGTGCCGCCTTTTTCGGTTTTGTTTACTCGCCGGCACAATTTGTCAGCCTTCAAGTCTTCAAGTTTAGAGATTTGCTTGGCCCGCTTTTGTCTTTGTCGCTCTATTTTGCACCACTTAAGGCTTGCGTAGCGCTGTTGTTTACTTTTGCCGACTTTGGGTCCTTTTGCTCTCGGCTTTCTTTGTCTTGCCGTCTTTTTCGCCTTCTACCCTCTCTTCACCGTCTAGGCTTTGTTCCACACAAGTACTCACTTTTGGCTCGTTATTCGCTTTGACGCGTTTGCTTATAGCCACACACTTTGTTCGTGTAGCTATATAAGGTTACAGAAATTACTTACTCCATTGAGATTTCGACCGTTATTTCCGTTTGTATAACCGCTGTTAGCGCTTTGATTTACATTATAAATATTTTCTTTATATTATAATTTAGAAACGCGCGTACCGTTATGAATTTGTTATTTGTTGTGTGAAATTCTTTTTTAAATACAAGTTTTTTTTTCAATATGTACCGTTATTCGCTGTAGCATGTAACATTTCGTTTCAATATTTGTGCGCGTGCCTCATTAGCTTTGCATTTTGCAGACGCGTTCAGCTATCAGATGCCTAACGGTATAACAGAATGCGATTTTTTTTTTTTTATTTATATTACTTCGTTATAAGTTTATGTTATTTGCAAATTTTGTGATTTTTTATTTGTGGTACTAATTTTCCTAATTTTAGTATACTTTTTCTTTTAATTTTGTCCAAGTATTTCTTAATTTTTGTATTAATTTTTATGATTTTAGTATTAATTTTTAATTCTAGTAACTGTTTTTTTATTTTTAGTACTATTTTATAATTTCAAATTTCGTAGTTTTAGTACTTATTTGCACAAATTTTGTGCAGAATTCTTATAATTCTAGCATTAACTTTGCATTATTTCAATACAAATTCCCATTTCTAGCACTATCTTTCTATTTTAATTTAGTAAAGGTTGTCATTAATTTAATTAGCACTATTTTATGAATTTAGTCCTAGTTTGTAAACAAATTTGAAACTATATTTTATGGGTTTAGCGCCAATGTTTCATAATTTTTGGTATTTTAATTTTTAGTAATACTATCTTAGCACTATTTTTATTTTTCGCACTGAGTTTCTTTCTCAGTTTTAATTTCAATAATTTTTAGCACTAATCTTAGCACTACTTTTAATTGATTTTAGCACTTAATATTTATAATATTACCTTCACCTTTAATAACGATTTCAATAACTAATTAATTTAGTACTACGTTTTACTGCTATTTTTACTTTTTGCTACTATTTTTATTTCTTCACTTTTATTTATTACTAGAACTATTGCACGCTTATCTGCTATGTGGGAACACAATTTTTACAGCATCGTTTTAATTTCATAGATTTGATTTGACATTTGTTTCTACTTTGCACTTTTTTTCTAGATGACGCTTTAGAAACCGGTTTAATTATGAGTAACTACTATTTTACTAATTTGTAATGTTTGTTTGTATTTAACTATTTTTTTTTTGTGTTTTAATATATCCTTTCGTAATATTTATATGTATATGTATGCATTAGATCGTTGTTGTTGTTTTCCTTTTAATTTATCTTCTAGTAGGCAAACCACGTTCTGGCAGTTGCGGGAGCAAGTTGTGCGGGCTGAGTGTACTAAAACGAAAGGAGAAGACCAAATGAGTTGAAAAATATTTCTACAGTTATTGCAGTATAAAAAAAGGTATATACTCAAAAACTTATATTTTAATTATTCCATGGAATGACCACTTTTGCTTTATTTTATATTAAGATATATACTCGTAAATTCCTTTCAGAAGCTCAAATAACAGTCATATGTCATGGTCATCTGTTCTAGTGAAATATTTTTCCAGCAATAACACAAGTGAAGTTTTTTAAAAATAAATGGAAATTTAACTGCCCTTTTAATGTGCAATTACTATTGCTCCCAAATGTAGGCAACAATTTTCTTTTACATTTTTAATTCGATAAAACAAACGATGATGACTTACCGAATAAAGTTCACGTATTATAACTTAAACCTGCTATGAATTATTTACTATATATACTTTTAGAATTATTTGCCAATCAAAAATAGCATTGCCTACCTTTAGGCCATATAATATTAATAACCGCATTTACTGAAAAAATAAAATAAATTGTTAGAAATCAAAACAGGTGAAAGAGTTTTTAAATTTTTTTCCAATGTTTATTCCGTTCATCTAAAAGGATTAGAAGAATATTGCCTGATTTTGATGTAAACTAAGACTTGAAGTAAGCGATGTGATCTATAAAATGAAGTACAGATTTAGAAATATGACATTATGATGTTGCCAATTGATTTGGGTGTTTTTTTTGAGACGCTGAAATCCATACTGACTGAAAATTTAAAATTTAAATTGGTATATTTTCCCATATATAGAGGTTAAAAAACGTATTTTTGTTTTCATTAAATCTTAATATAAAACAAGTAGTTAATTGTCAGGCCATATTAAATGGTTTATGATTAATATTTATGTTATTTGCAAAACTGTAAGTGAAACAAGTAACAAAATTTTCGCATCTCTTAAACGAAATACATCACAATATCGACCAAATCAATGCAATACTGCACTTTTTCATAAAAAATACCCCTCTTACATATACAGGCACATCGTTAAAATGTTCGCTGTGAGTATGCTGTTAAAATTGTTTGCCAAAACTAAATAAATATTGAATATTTTTCGCACAAGTGCAACATTTTTCACACTTAACCTAAAACTGCCATCAACACATGTAGTGTGTGGGTTATGTATGAGTGGGAAAATTCACGAAATATTATTTAATTGCAATAATTGTGAAATATGTTCGTGAGCTATCGAAAACTATTTTTAATTGAGATTTGTTGCAAAAGTGAAGGTAATAAATGCAGCGAAAAGAAATATGGTTTTTTTTTTAACTCTGCTCTTCAAAATGAGCTTGCCATAAAGCATGTGAGAGTACTTTGAAAAAGTTTAGTGTAGCTTTCATATATGAAAATTTATACAATTTTGATATTCGACAATTGAACATATTGAATTTATAAAAAAATGGTTGAAAATAATACAGTTGGTTAAAAAGTTGCATTATGATTACCAAATTTCACTTCATTTTCATGTAAATACTTTAGCTTAAAATATTTGAAAGCTATTAAAAAAAAATACTCTTATCGACACACTGTAATGCAGTCAGGGAGAGATAAGCAATTTATTAACAAACTGTGAGAATGAAAATCAATCTCTCGAATTATTTCTTAGATAAAAAGAAATAAAATTACTTTCAATTGTCATATAAAAATTGTTCATCATTACCAATACAATATCCATCATTTTAAAAGTAATTGCTGTTGTATCTGTATAAATAAATAGATAACTGAGAAGAAGCTATAAGATGTAATAATAATCGTAGGTGTAGTAGTAAAAAAAAAATGGTAATTTGAATGATAGTGAGTTGAATGTTATATTAATTTTTGTAACATTGTGTAATCACTTTTCCAAAAGTAGTTAAATGTAATGGTACTTGTGGTGGTAGAGCTGATTAGAGAACTTAAAGTGCGATGCTATAAATATTAAATGGGGAAAGTATAGCAATAAAGCAAATAGTAATCCAATTGAACATAATCCTAATTGCATGGTACTTCTGATGTTAAGCGTAATAAAGCAAGAGTTTAAGAATTACAATCGGAAGTATAGTAATAGCAATAGTAATTATAATGGTAACTGAAGTAGTACTGAATTGCAAATTTCATTACCAATTACCATAACCCACATACGATGGCACTAACAGAATCGAATATTCTGCTAATTAAACCAATTACTAAGGAATAATCAAAAATTTAAATAAATGAAATTAAGCAATAAATAAAGTAATGGTATTGGTTATAATGGCTGCAACAGTGGTAATGGTAAATCTTCCTATCATTTCAGGGATTTTAGTGTTCTTAAATTTGACTAAAAAGAGAACAATAAAGATAAAGGTAATTAAATTTGCTTGCAATATAGCTTTGTAATTATAAATGTAATGGAATTATTATTGATTACGTTAACAAACGTATTACGATAGTAGATATAGCAGTGGTAATGTTAATTATTGAAGTTAAATTAGTGCCAATAAAATTAGTAATTATAAAAGTAGTAAGAGTACGAAGTAACTGTATTAGTAATGTATAAGGAAGTGGCGAGTGATATATAGAGCGAGATATATATACATATAATAATATATCTATATATATATATATATATATATATATATAATACATATAAAAATAAAGATACTTTGTTTAAATATATATATTTTTTAAATACCGATGCTAATTTTTTAACTATACATGTAAGGCAAAGCTAAAGAAGTTTAAAGATTTTGAATCGGTTGCATTCGACTTAAACCTCCATTTGTCACAAACCCGCTTTATTTCAACCAACAGCGCATCTAATTTCCATGTCACGATCTGCTATGTGACCAACAGGAATTTCATTAGCTAACCAAGTTATATCATAAGCATTCTTGTAAATTCTCTGCAGCGTAATCATACCGCCATATCCCGCAACAACATGTCGACATACATACATATAAAACTGCATTCGTCCTTCGGGACTTGGACTGGGACAAAATCAACATTCATCAAATGATTGCATGATTGAAATTATGCAAGGCTATGTATGTCGGCTCTCGAGTAATAGAAAATGTTGACGTTAGGATGGCAATAAAATAAAGGCTTAGAGTAAGAGGTGTAGAGTAAGAATTAAGGTCAACTTTCAGTGGGGACCAAAATTTATATGTGATAATATTGGTTATGAGTATTAAAGGGAATTTTTTTTTTACCTTAAACCTTCTTTAAGAAACTCCAATCGGTACTACAAATGATATATACTAACTTTGACCTTTGTAATACAGATTGAGAGCTTGAGACTGAAAATATCTGCGAACTGAATTTTTAAGTGCCACCCTAAAGTACATACAATGTATAATGTAGAACCATAAACAAACAAACTAGGAGCGCCCTTAGGCACCTGTCCCCTTTGAAAGAGAGAGTAAATATATATATTATATATACTATTGATGAATGTATGTTTATATGTTACGCCTAAGGAATATGTTCCTAGTAACTAAGCCTTTCTGGGTTGCAGGTGCAGGACAGCTTACGCCTACAGCGCCACGTGCATAAACAGCTGAGAAGCAGGTTTCCACAGAATTGTTCAACGATCAACAAACTACCACCCAATAGCATACCTGAAATCATACCTATGAACATCATACATACACACATATATATATATATATATATATGTATGTATATGTTCATGAACATCTCCTTTGCAATGCCAACACCAACAGCAACATCCCACAATCGCCGTCGCTATCAATATTCATAATCAACAAATTGAGGTCACATGCGACTCTTGGCTGCTGCCTGTAGGTGGACCTACATATTCACTCACTCATATATATATATATATATATATTTGTATGTATATTTATACTTAGAGCGTACCGGCGCCCTACATATGTATGCCTGAAGGCCAGCCAAAGGGTTTGATACGCTACAAGCAAGACTCTCACATACACACACATACATGCATACCATTCAGTGTTATTGCCCATTCCTTTGGCTCTCCTGCGCACATCTGCCTTCACGTACATACGCATATATTTATTGATATGCGTCCTCAATGGCATGACAGGTGAAAGCAAAATTTAGCCATGCGTCGCAGTGCCGCCGTGCCGCCATCGCCATCGCCATCACAATTTCTCATCACTTTAGGCATCGCAAATTGTTTATGATTTCTTTTTAAGCTTCGCATAAAGTGCCGTGCACCTTTGTATGCCGCTCACTCACCTGTAAACGTTATTTGTAGAGAGGATTTTGCGACTTTTATTTTTTTATTTCCAATACGCTTTTATTACTTCCATAACTTATTTTCACTTGTTTATGGCGCAGTTATTCCCTCATTGAGTGCTTGCTAAACTATGAAATTCTCAAAGCTCTACATGCAATTGCTGCTCGTTTACGTGAGAGTTTCTTCATTTATTAGATTTGTTCATCGATACTTGCTTTTGCCATAATTAAAAGTAGTTTAATGCATTCAATTGCGTACTTAAAAATTTATTGTGTGAACTTTACGAAAGGTCTTAAGGAAATATAGGTATTTCAATGCCGGAAATTATACATAAGTTAAGTTATGTTGAAAAAGTGAACATACCATATCCAGAGTACACCAATTACAATACATATTGAGATACTGTGAGGGAGAGAATGTGGTGGCAACACTTACGAACTTGGAGCGATCTTCTACTGTGTTCAGTATAATCCAATCGCCAATTTCAGAAGTTAATTCTATCATTATAAGACAAGCCGAAGCCAAAGCTTTCCCTTTTGACTCTTTTAAAGTAAAAAAAACTGGTATGAAACCTCTTATATGTATTTTTAATTTTACAACTTTTGAAAAACTTCTGCAACCTTAAATAACAAATTTAGATCTGTGCGGTCCAATTACACTCTTATAAAATGAAATAAACAAGCATGAAACCTCTTAGGCTCAATACGATAGAGAGCTTTCATTTTTTTCAAAAGCTTATGCAAAGTTCAAATGACAATTCCAGATCGGAGAACAAAGTGAGCCAAAGCTTTTCACATGCTACTTCATTCAAGATGTACTCAGGGCTACTAGAGTACTACTACAACTACTAAAGTAAAGCTACTAAGTAAAGAGAAGCTACTAAAGTAAAAACTTCACAAAAAAAACGGAAAACTAGTAATTAATGAGCCATTAGGGGAGCCAAAGCTTCCAACTGCATTCGTACGCTACATGATGCTCGAGACACTTACACTCTTTCAGAGCGAATGGAACGAAAACCCTAAAGAACTAAGATTTGCTCATTATTACTCCCATTGTGATAAAAACTTATCATTTCATCAAGTCCAAAACGGTTCCATAAGCCTTACAAGTATATAGTTTATATAGGATAGTTTTCTACCTGCAGCTCCATTTCGGAGGCACTTAGACCTTTCAGAAGTCATGAATTTTCTACGCAAACTCCTGAAAATTGCCCAAGTCTTCACAGGGCAGGTAGTACACTCTTAAATTAATTTTTCAAATAAATTCAGACTCCGACCCTGTAAGCACTTAGACTGTTATAAGTAGAGATGGAAGGAAGTTGCAGAGCATACCTAGAGGGAACAAAGTTCCGCTATCTATAGTTGTTTTTGCGCTCATTCCTTTACCAAAGTGATTGTTTCGTTAACCAGCTTTAGTTAGGGTCAATCTTTCATGAAGTATCCATCAGAACTATAACTACTGAGAGAACTCAATCTAACCACGATGCCTAGAACTGCTCTATTTCTCAGTACACATGTGAGCTCAACATCAAAATTATTTGAGAGTATTCGACTGGTACTCCAGGTATACCCAATCAATAAGGAACCTGAAGAAAGTAGAATATATATAAATTTATTGGTCCTTCTATTGTACATGTAACTTTAATCCATAAGTTGATTGTGGCCAAAGCTATATCTAAACTTTGAACTGGAAGAGCGAACCTAACTTTAAAGAGCTATTTATATTCAGTTCTTCAACTCTTTTCAGTAGAAAGTTTACAAATAGTGGACGTTATCGTTCCTACTTCCACCTGTCTTATCTTTTGCGAGATTTATTGAGTGTGTTTGTCGATACATTCATAGGGATACCCCATAGATGGGTGATAGTTAGTAATAAGTAAGTTATTCCAACGTTCAAATTTGTTAGTTGGGGTTCAACAGCCAGTTCAAAACAGCAAGACTTGTCTCTTCGAGAGAGTAAGGACGCCTTTTCTCTTGAACACTGTTATGAACTGAAGCATATAACATCTAATTGTGTAGCTTTTCTCTCACTTTTTTCATTCGTGTACTCCGTCTCGAAACGCAGTTCCGACCTTAATGTGGATTCGGGTCCACATAACTTGCGAGTTTTGTAACCCCATCTCTTCCACATCCCAATTTATTGAGTATTGCTGACAGAGAGCAGAAGTGAGGGTATATTTGAAATATAGTAATTATTATCTGGAATTTTATTTTAATTGCTTTTGATATCCCAAATCAAATTCTCCAATGAATTAATTACGAATTCTATCAGCAAAGATAGATAGTTTGCTCAAAGTGTTGCCGAATCGCTTATTGCAATACCTTTAAGCATTTTTAATTGCCGTTCTATACGATTTGGCTTACAAAAAAGAAGAAGAATATCTTTGGAAAAATCAACAAAATACCGATATTGTTTTTAGTGATTTTATTTTCATTCTTATTTACTTTACTCACATTTCACATTTTAGGAAATAGAGATACAACGCCATAAGCAAAGCCAATCAAAGCATATTTTTGTAAATAAAAGCAAACAAGTGGCAATATTTGCTTTTTGCGCTATTAATTTCGTTTGCAGTGATAGCAAGGATTGTAAATATAAATATCAGTGAGTACATTTACACGCATACTAAACAGAAATGTATGTATCTAAATATATAGGGCATATTTTTCTCAAAGCTTGCCAAAATTAGTGAAGTGAAGAAAAATTTTGACTTTATTAGTGGGCAAACTCAAGTGGCACTTATGAAAATCACCAAGTGTCGGTTGAGTTTTGCACGAATTTTCCCGTAATCCCGCCTTATGGTGTCTATAACACATCGGTTCCTCAGAAAAGTTGTCTGACGAAATCAAAGCAAAAGAAATAGGAAACCAAAATACAGGTCCAATTCTTGACCAAGAGGTCATTCCAATAAAGCGGTGGCTTCATGCGCTGTTTGGATTGCTTCATCGCTTACCTAGAAGTATTTAATACTTAGATGATTGATATAAAAATAAGGAACCAATAAGTTTGGAATCATTTACCTCAGCTTCCTATTGACATTAACTTTGGCGTTATCTTCAATTTTGAAAAAAAGAGTAAGGACGAAAACTGTTTTTGGCATGGAATTGACACTAGACAATAGCTTTTGCCAGATTTTAGGGTGACTAAAGAGTTTCATCAGAATTTTTTCCACTCTAAATTCAAAAAACTTTTAATAGCTACGGAACCTTTTTGCCAAAAATGGGCCTCCTCGATGTAACAGTAAATAATTTTAATAGTAAAAATGTAAATATATATTTCTACGATTTTCACAGTTCGTTTCCGGGGCGAAGACTTAGCATGATAATTTGTCAACTAATACTGAACATAAATGCCAAACACATGTTTTTTACTATGACAGCTGTTTTGACAGCTCCCTGCCTCCAGGAAATTTTTCAGCTCTAAAAGTACACCCTTTTTTCACCAAAATCGCGTTAGAAACTATATTCACAATACAAATATGTGAGTTTGTAATACATTTCCACTTCGCAGCAGCAAACAAATATTGTAAAAAAAAGAGAACGCAAAGCAAAGGAGAGAACAACTAAATTAAAAATCAATTTCCAATGCAAATAGAAACCGAAAATAGAAAATGCAATAAGGGAAAATATTGAAAACCGTTTGGCGCATGAGTGAAATCGCATTCGAAAGGCAGAAATCCAGCTAGGCAAAGAGACAGCCAACACAACCAATAACCAACAAGCAAACACAAGCAACAGGCAGATAACTGTTAAAGGCTTATTCGTTAAACGTTTGCTTGAATTGAACCAAGGGATTGATGAATGGATAAATAGCTGATGGCTTGCTTTGTGGGACAGTGTAGAAAGAAGTGTTTGAGTGTGTTGCTGTGTGTGGTTACTTGTTAAATTGAAAACTGGGCGGGCGGATGCAGCTGTTGATGACTAAATATTTTCACAGACACAGCTACCCACACACTCGCCCTTACAAACACAACTATGTAGATTGAAGTGTGCCCACTCGCCCACTCGCCCACTCGCTCACTCGCCACATTTATGTTACGAACTAAAAATAGCAATCGAGTTAAAAACGAGCATATAAATTCATCCCAGTAAAACCAATAAAAACATGAGTCTAAATAAGTTTATTCAAAGGCAAAAGAGGTACAAGTGTGTTTGCCTGAGATGCAATTATATGTGTACATACGTAAATATATGGGTATTTCGTTGAATTTTCACTCGGAGAGAAAGTATTGAAACAATTTTTTATGAACATTGTATCAAAAAATGCGAACGCAGTGAATTCGGATGGAAGCAGATATCTAAGGATCTTTCTATATAAAAAGTCCACATAAAAATTTTGTTGTTATTTATTGAAAGCCTACTACTATACATTTGTTAATTCGAAAATTAACGACTATACCCAATAAATGGTCTAAAAGTGAGTGTACTTAGCTGGATACTCAAGTAAATCTGGAAGCCTAACGAAGAAACCTCGGCAGTATAGATATAATGTGCTCGCTTTCTCTAAATTCCTTATGTGAACTCATTGGTTTATTTTACAATGAGTCCATGGTATAAATCCGCCGGAATCCGAACGATGGCCTGAGTTCTTTTGAATTTACTGGCATTAGTGGGCGTGGACTATTGACAAGAATCTATAACTCAACAGCAAAAAAAGAAGATCCATTCGTAGTAGTCAAATCTCGTGTCTTCTGAGAGATGTCATTACGTCCACATTCAAACACTGTGTAGATCTTGGTCCACCGAGTAGCACATAGCTTTGTCTTTATAGAACCACATATCGCTAGGTCTGCATTATTATATTTGGCCTGATAAAATCTGCAATCATTAGTAAATGCAGGGCCTTGAGAGCTTAATTTTAGTAGAAGTACTTTATGAAAACTCTCCCACCTCCTTTGTCCAACAGTTATTCCAGAGGCTCTACCTGGGTTGCTTTAGAAACTGGCACACACTGGGATATGGACGATATTTATACAGTAAGAGCCCGAAAGTGAGATATTTTTTTGGGTAGTCAGATCATAACTCTCCAGGACAACTAATTTTTTATTTTCAGTTGCAGGATTGCATTATATTGGCCCTATTATTAATACTCTCTATAGAGCAAAGGAGAAGGAGATCCTTTATAACCCTTCCTAAAGTCTGTATTGTGAGGTAACTTTGGTCATTCTGCAAAGACATTCGGTTTGATAGACGCAGCACTTATTCTATAGCAAACTCTTACTCTAGACAAACTCGATACAAGTGGGTGTAATCATAGGTCTCTGTACAAATGGGTTTCTTACATGGTTTCGCAAAGTTTTCACAAAGGTGAAGCTCAAGATATACCACTAGATATACTAGCAGATAGTTATGGGTTAGTAATTTCTCTATGACTCCTTGAACTGAACTTGCAATTTTACTTTTACCGCTGAAGCAAATTTAAGCGCGTGGCTTCCATAGACAAATTCGTTGAGCAGACAGTCGAAAAGCTACTTAATAGAATCTTTCAGCTACGCGGCTGTGGCTTGAGGTAACATCCTTAACATTTCAGACGCCAAGTAAGAGTTGAAGCTCGGCCAAACGTCTGGGAAAGTTGTGAAAGGAACAACTGCTGATCTTTTTATGCCGCCAGACCTTACTGTTAAACTGTTCCCATGTTCTCCTAACTTTAAATGAATTACGGTACTGATGTACCAATATTTTTGTTTTTGTAATGTCTTCGTACTTACTCACAACACAGAAGTCACAACAGTAGAGGAAAAAAGCGTACAATATGCGTGTGAAAATAAGGGGAATGTTCCTCGACTTAAAAGGCATAGTGTATGAACTCTTGCCTCAAGGTCACAAAGTCAATAAGGAGTACTACCTACAAGTTCAACGCTGCATGCCTGAAGTAAACCGAAAAATTTGCTCACTTTTGCTCAATTCCGCTCACACTTCGTTGCTTGTTCTTGAATTCTTGGCCAAAAACAATACTGTAACGATGCCTATATCATACCGCCTCCAGCCGATGTATACAGCCTCCATATTCGCCAGACATGGCTCCGTGTGACTTTTTCCTATTTCCAAAAATAAAGAGAACCTTAAAGGTCCGTCGTTTTACAAGTATAGATAACATTAAAAGTGCATCGCTGAAAGAGAAGAGCTAAAGGCTATCCCAAATATCGGATTTGAGAAGTGTTTCGATGATTGGAAGAAGCACTGGCATAAGTGCGTAATATCGAATGGAGACTATTTTGAAGGCAACAACATTAATGTAGACGAATGAATAAATATTTTTTTTCAAAAAACTAAAATCCCCGTTATTTTTTGAACATACCTCAAAGAATTGCCGCAAAGAATTTCGTCTCTCATAACTTATTTGATAGTTTAACTTAATAAATTCTTGAAATGAAAAGCATGTCTATTTTTTTTTACTGTAAAAGCAAACTGTAGCACTTTTAATTTCCAGTCAATAAGTCAACATATTCAAATGTGAAAATAGCTCAAAGAATCTTTCAATAAATAAAATGATTTTTCAACTTAAGCATACCTTTGGGTATTGCCACTTCAAATCAAGTATAAAATATGCAGCATTATTTGCAATAAAAATCGCAGTTAGTGTGTACACCTTGGCTGCAGCAAATGGCATGCAACAAGCAGCGAATAACTAACGGGAAACTAGGACATTTTGCAATATATCACTTGCACTTTGCATGCATAAAACAACGGTTAGTATAACATAAGCACACAAAACAGCAAATAAATATATTAGAAATGGAAATGAGGAAAGCAACAACAACAACACACAACTTGTATAACAGTAGTATTGTGGCACAGCGCAACAAAAAGTTGCAACTGCAGACAATGCTCAAGGAATTGCTTTATTTCCTTATATTCTGCCAGCCACAGCTTGTTTACCGTTAGCTCATTTTATTTCTTATTTATATTATTTTTTGCTTATTTCTTATAATTTTTTTGCTATGCCACCACTGTTACAGATCTCCGAGCTATTATTTCTTAGAAAACCCTCAGCCTTCGGGCGTGAACCAACGATTTTCAAACTAATTTACAAACTATGTATGTATTGAAGATTGATATTCACTATGGTTACATTCTTTAGTATTAATGGCACCGTTATATACCTTTTCTTCTATTCTTCCTCTTACTCCTACTGTTCATTCTTTAAAGCAGCGCCGCTTTGTGGCGCAACAGATAGAAATTAAATCCGCTGCTTACTTGAATATGAATGAAGGCAGCCGCCGTGGGCTTCACTTACTCAACTAAGAACAAAGCCTGGCCTACAATAAACAATAACAACAACACTTCAGTTGAGTTGAGAAGCTAACAGGTTAAGCATTCACTTGAGGCGGAAGCAGTTTAAAGCACCCGGCTGTTGAATGGTAAATGCTGGTGGAATGTAAATGAGATATATTTTTATGTGACAAAGCAACATGAAGTGGGCGGTTATGCATGTAGCATATTATCGTTAAAATACAAAACATATACCCGCCCACTTGTACACCGTTGAGGTGGAAGCGAATGCAAAAGAGCGCAACCCTAAGGATGTCCAGTTGGAGAAAAATGCATTCAGTGCTGGAAGAATAAAACTAAAATTAGTAAGGAAGATCAGAGATACGCATAATTTTTCTTATAGGAGATGAAGAAAGTTGCTTGCCCACTTTCTTCGATATCGGTGTTAAATCTCACTGTATTGAACACGCAACATTATCAGCTAATATTATTAATATATTGAAATTATTATCAGACATATACGGCATAAAGTTCACCGAAGATATCTTAATCACCCAAATTCGGTAAAGTGGACTGGAGGAAAATATAAGGCACACTAAGCTCAACGACAAATATTCAATTCAATTTTTCATAATATATATCTAATATTGGCCTATATAAACTCGATAAAATTGGCACAAGGGGGGAAGCCAGAATATTCGGTATATGATAGCTAGAGGGAGTTTTGTACCGATTTCATCTGTTTTGGGTACCAAGTAACAATAAGCTCCGCAGCATATTTTCACTTAATTTCTATTGAGTTGTCACACACATTCCCCAATACACACTCGACGAAACTGACGGCTCGGAAAACTATATATCGAGTAAATAGGTAGCTAAATGAAATATATTTTCTCAGCAGTTTTAGTTTAGATACCTCATGCTCAGGCCGACAGAAGTGGCCTAAAATTTACAGTAAGAATGGGAACTGTTACATCCGTTATATAGAAAATAGTAGAAAACATGGACCGATTTCTCTAATTTTAAGTAGCAGATATTATTATTATAGTTTAGATATTATGCTAAATTAAATGCTCAGTCTAAATGATTTTAAGAAATATGGCATACTCACAGTTATATGCGGCTTAAAATCAACCGAAATGAATCTGAGCATCAAATTTGCTATTTGGGTGCTAGGGGAAGTTATAAACGAAGTTATAGAGTTATAGAGAAAGTGGGAGTTGCAATATCCGTTATTAAATTTTATGGCTGTAACATATGGGGATCCGTTATATTGCCCCAGAAAATAAATTATATATTTTTAGCGAAATTTTTCCGAGGTTCACGCTTAAAAGTTTTGATTAAGTATTATTTAAGCAATTTGCATTAACAAAATTTTAACAAAAAAAAAGTTTCAACAATTTTCATGTCAACAAAACTTTTGTACGCTTGTGCAACGTGTTGCTAGGGTATAATAAACGTAATGCAGTTGCAAATTGTGTGGGCGTGGCAGGAGCGAAGTTAAAAATATTCCATATAAAAATATTTCTGGCATTTAGAATCACAACACACCTACACAAACACACACACACACGCACACACACATATATATGCATATAAAATGAGCGATAGTGCGCTGTCAGTTTCTGCCCACTGCACGCACACAAACAGAAAAGGTGAAATACAGCAACAAATACAAAACTCCCAAGCGATGATGAAGTGCATGCAGCCAAGCGTCCAGCGGCTAGCACTCTTCTTGCTCTTGCTGCTGGCAAAAGCGTTCTGCCAAAAGCAGCTGCAAGGTTTTATATACTTTTTGCATTTGCGTGCATGTGTATATGTGTGTGTGTTTACTGTTGTATATTATTGTGTGCGTGCATCATAACTCCCGCATCGCAGCAGACACACTGCATGACGAATGAGTAATGGACCAAGAGCGGCGAGCACATACATACATAGTTAATGTATGGCGTTCTCCAAACTATTGTCTATGGGCCCTGCGGATAGATTCACTCACTTACAAATACATTAAGAAATGCATTAATGTGAAATATTGTTGCGAACCTCTAAGGGTGCTTAGGATTTCTCGCAGCCATGTGCAGAGCGTTTGTTGGGCTTGAGTTTGCGCGAGTGGAGTGTTTTTGTCATAATAAATGATTGTCCAGTTGGAAGTTGAAGTTATACCATATTTTAAGAGATAAGGTACTTATCTAAGCTCATTTGAATGAATTCCATTGCTTAGTCATTAATAAGGCGAAAACAAGCTGAGTTTCATCTAAATAAGTAGCATAATATTAACCTGGCGAATACCTGTTCTCAACTGTAAGAAACCCTTTTTTTGCAGCAGTCATTCTTCGCCGTGTTTGCAGAAACCACCTGAGTGGTTCTTAAAATAGTTCGAATTCGAAAAGAACTTTATTTGTGAGCGAAACTGGTTTAAGAAGTCCAGAAAATCTCGTCAAAGCTATAACTCAATTCAAGAGACCCAAGGCAAAGTTTATTCTTCATAAACATCTATGGTTCCAAATCCCACAAATCTTATACAACAACATCTTATACGTTACTAAATACCAGTTCTACATAGCTTCTCTAGGCCACTTATTGGCCGTTGGCGGAAACATTTCCTTTCAATCATTGAGACAGAATATCCTTCAAAGTCCATTCGACGTCCAAACAAAAAATACTGATGGCTCCCCGAAAAAATTTAAAAATGTTCCGCAGATCTAAAGCTGGACATCTTAAGAGGATATACGAGCTTTTGAAATGCCAAGTGAACTTTCGCGAAAATTATTATTCCTCGAAGAACTTTCAAGATTCGAATTGGTCTTCGGTTTTGAATACTTTTGAATCAATTTCATAATTCTAACAATCCACCTGTCTTCCAACCATAAAGAACATCATGAATCCCAGCAGAAAACTAAACCAAATAAAAAGAAAAATCCAGAAAGTAAGAAGTCGGAGTATATATATATGTATATATATCTTTATATAGATATAAAGTACTTTGATCTAAAAGTTTAACTCGGAGAAGAAACCGCACAACTCAAAAGTTCCTCATTGTCTACCTAATAATAAAATGAGGAGAAAAGACCATATGAGCTAACACATACGATTAATGGACCTGCAGCCTTCGAAAGGCTCTTGAGAAGGATAAGGAACTATACTGCGTTCAGTATCGCTTGAGATGGTTCTGCTGATTTTCAGTTACTTCGAATATTTTGGATTTGACATGGTTTCACTGAAGTAAAGGTTTTTGAGGATTCTAATAAGCTAAAACCGGATTCATAATTATTGCAAGAATATTCGATATGATTTGTACTGATCGGATATGGACTTCGTGGATGCTCCGTAATATTCAGCGACGGTTTGGATACTTACCTGTCATTATCCGGTGGGATTTATTAACTGGCTGGGAGGATCAATCGCAATAGGAGTTGTTTAGTGGATGATGAGTTGGATCATCTTTACTTAGGTCGGATTCAGCTAAATTTAGCTTCAAAATTTTTTACAGGCTCGTTTTGGATATTTTTGAATCCTGTCGTAGGGAGGATTCTGATTTGAAGATCATACTGATGGTCCACTTTATCCTTTCTTTTTCTTTCTAACCTAAACTTGTTTCTGATGATTAGAACATTTTGAGATTAGGTTTTAAGTTTTGAGGCCAAATTTTTAAGGGTAATTATTTCTGGTAACGCAAAGTGCTCGGAAGGTCGACAATAAATGTACCTTTTTGGTAACCCGTTTTAACTTAACTTTATAAAGCTACTAGAGGGGATGACAGAGGAAATAAAAAGCGTTGACAAAACAAACGCATATATGAAAACACATATATGAATGTTAGTACAGATTCCCAAACATAGGTTACATAATCCTTAGAGCCTGATGTTTTTTTTTGTATTAATTAGAATTTGCGATTGCTCTTTTAACTAAATTTTGAACTTCTTTAATGAAAGAATAGATATCATTTCGTGTATTTCACCGAAGAATTTCAACAATCATATCTCTCACGAGCAGCTTTGCCGCTTTTATGTGACTATATGCCATTTCCATTAAGGGCCTGCATTGTTTTCAAGCTTTCTCGACATTCGAGTATATTCCAATTTCCAGGCCTACACTTTATCCATTTCCGGCCTTTGTTTCTATCGGTTCAATTAATCTAAAAGTCACACGTAGAATTTAAATACAGCTAAAGGTGAAATGTGCCCACACAAACAAAGATATTGTAACATATATAGAGTGGTGTATGTAGGGCCATGGGTATTTCTTCTTATGCAACATAAGAATTTTTTCTAAAATAAATTTAACTGCACTTGAATGTGGACTTTACCACAGCAACTCTATTTCCTTGTTGCAAGCGAATGCATTTGTTGCATGGGTCACAAAACCAACAAACGCACACACATTTGCATTTCCTTGCATACGGAATTTCAGTTGCTGTATTCCGGCAAAGTTATTTATTTACAGTAATAAACTGCCACAACCAGCAACCAAAGCTGTCAACAAGAGTTGGACACAAGAGAGCTTCGGCAAACTAAATGAGAAAAAATATGAATTTACCTCTTTTCGTATGTATGTATGTATGTATGTGTGTATATCGCTGGGCTTTGGGAAGTGAGTTTATTGAGGTTATGTAGAATCACAAAGTGAAAACAAAGGAAATCAATGGGCACACAAAGCGATTAGATTGCGGAAGGGTTCATATTTGAAGAAAACTGCCAGGCGAATTGTGCAACTACCAGCGAATAAGCTAAGTGATTGCCGATAAAAGTGAAGGGAAATGAGTAAGACTGCAGTGGATTGCTTCAGAGGAAACAATATGTGTTGTAAAATAATATTACAAATGTCACTGAAGTTGAAACAGGTGACAGCCTGATTATGGCGCAGCTATGCTCGTTAAGCAGAAGGGTTGCTCAGTATAGTAAAGAAAATAGATCTGAGGTTGTAAATAATCTTCTTCGGAGTAAAGACAGAACAAAATAGTAAAATGATTCACCGGGCAATGCCAAAAAAATCCAAATGGAGACCGAAATATTTTCATACTTTTCATCGAATATTCAGTTCATCCTTCAGGATGAGTTGTCATGAGTTTTTCGAGGTTATATGAAGTTTTACTAACTCGACCAGGAAAGACCATATATGACAGCTAATATACAGGGTGTGCCATTGTGTTATAGTGCCTTCGACACTTTAACAACAACACAATTCTAACAATAAATAAATCATATCTCATCAACACCACGAAATATTGACGCTTTACACCGTAAATATTATTTTAGTTCAGAAGTTAGAAGATTGTCAACATGCAGTTTATCAACAGCCAACATGTTGAAAGAATAGAACCTATCCAAAGGGAGTATTGTCCAGAATTCACAAGAGTCGTATCGTGCTTAAACCCAGTATTTTAGTGTCAGTGGAACCAGTTCGAGCTATTAGAAGGACGATTTTAAAATCGTTTCTCATATAAAGTTTTATTAAATAAAGTTGTCGACCAAGCGATGTCGGTCAAACAGTTCCTGAATTTCAGATGTCGAAAGGAGGTGAGAATAACTGGCCACTCAGAACTCCAGATTTGACTCCGTTGACATCTTTTTATCGTCTAATTGAAAGTAAAGTGCAGTCTACAAATTTCGAACCAATGATGGACACAAGTTAACCATTTGTCCCGAAAATGTAGATATACCGCTCGAAATACTCGAAAAAGTAATGGAAAACAGAGCTCAGTTTTTTCAAATTCATTCAATATGGCTGCCTATCTAGTAATCAAGCTAAGAAGTAGTAATTGAAGGTTTAGAACTTTGAACAAATTTAGTTTCCTATCAGTCTTTATGGATCACTGTGGCCATGCGAAATTAGCATTGAATTGGAGTGAAAACACTAACATATACCCTATCTAAAGCTTAAGGCTATTGGAAGTCGATATCTTATCAAGCTTATAGCAATTCTTTTAATAACCGTTAAGCATGGAAATAAGGAACTGTGGCTCCTTTTTTTAAGAATTTGGGAATTAACAATCCACAAAAAACAAAAAACCCTTAATTTTAAGGAAGCTTTTTGTCGTTTTATTTAACTATTGCAACCCTTTAACTTTCTCATATCTTTTTATTAGACTCCATTTAGATATTTGTTAAATTTTGCAATTACTTAGTCTTCAATTAGAATTAAGTGGCAACGCAATTATTTTAACACTCTTGAGAGTGTCAGTCATTTACAGGTCGAAGTGTATAAAAGTTGCTTCGATTCGTCGAAGCTTTGAAAGTGGGAAATCGAACAAATAACTGGTTAGAAATAGAGATATCGGTTTTGTCACTATAATGATGTATCTAGATACTCTCTTTTATGAAATTCAACTGTATACTTTTGTTGCTGCCTTCGCTCGTAATTGTTTGAACTCAAACTTAATGGGCTGAGAAGTGACGAATCGAAGAGGGCTCATAAAATTAACGATTCTCTCTATTTCTATAACCAGCCGGTTTTAATAAAAATATATTATTAGATTCGTTTTTTATACATACAATGTTTATAATTAAATATTTGATAAGCGAATTTTTTAGTAACTTCATACTTTACCAACTATATAAATGTAAATTAGAAGACTTATCGAAAAATTACATCAACTAAGAAATTGTACGGACTAGCTAAGTAAGTATGACTAAGCGGAAAATTGTTGCACAAAAGATGAATACCCCTACTTACTGCAAATTTTACGAGAGGCAAGTAAGAAAAAAAGAAAAATTACACGCCAGTGTTAAAAATGCTTTACGCCCACTTCACTTGCCCTACCGCCCACTTTTCCAACTGTCATTAGTAGTAAGTGCGTTTGCGGTTTGCAAATGAATTTTCCATTGCTCAGAGAGTGAGACGAAGCGTTGCAACACATATTTTACGCCCACAGAAGCCGCAAAATGAAACCAAGGAAAGAAGAAAAAGTCAAAATTTCTTCAACAAGTGAAACTAGAAAATAAAAATATTCTATGAAAAACTGTTAATGATTATGACAGTTAGCTGCGTGGGTGTATATGTGTCTGTCAGAATTTTTGCCAACATTTATATGCTGTCTGCGTGGCTTTCTTGTTGAAATTTTGGTTTCCTCATTAAAGCTACTCAGGAAGAATATAATTATTCTTTCAACTAAGCTTTTTCTTGTTTTCTCTTTTCTTCAATTGCTAGTTATGCTCTTTAAGTTTTTAAGCACTTTAAGTGCTTTGGGAGTCATTGAATATATCTTATTATATCACTCGATTGTTGCAGCTTATCTCCAAAGCATGAGAATCAGTTGAATATTATAAATTACAATTATTTTCCTACAACTTTCTTGGATGTTTGAATTTCTTCTGATCTTTCTGTCTCCGTCTTTATCTTTCTTTTAAGTAAATCACCAATCAACAACATTAATACATTCGAATATTCGATATTTAAGTACTGAATAAAGACCTACTGTAAGCTCAGTTCAAGCCTGTATTCGTATACGTCCTTCAGTGATCATTAGCTAAAGCGCTTCTTTTTTCCAGACCCTCGGTTCGGATATATAGTTCACGTCTCTTTTCTCTTATGGAATAAACTTAGTCAATCTATGCGAGTACTGAAACAACTTAGTAAGCAAATTCGATCACAAAATTACTTATTAAGCGATCTAAGCGAAACTAAGGGATCGCTGGAAAAATTGTATGTCACCTCCATAGCCGGTTCATTGGCTTACAAATTTACACTTATTTAAATGAAATCGTTTATCTTCAAAACTAAATAATACAAACACCGACTAGATGTGTTCCATTTTTTCCGAGATACTCCCTTGTAACATTTAGTTAACTTGGGAAAAGATTTGCTTTAATACGGTTGGAAGTCTAGTGCAAGGTTCACACATAAATCAGTATTCAAATATAGATTATGCTGCAATAAAGAAAGCAGCAAATTTCGACAACCTTATCTTAAAGATCCTTTCGTCGACCGGAATTTTTATAATCATACATCCACCACCAATAGCATGTATCCAAAAAAAATATAACTAATATAAAAATATCCGTGGACAATTAGGAGCCTTCGATCGGCGATATTCAGTATTATATATTTCAACCCTAAAGAAAAACAAACAAAGCAAGGCTGGACCTATAAGAGAGTAGTTCGAAGTTGAAGATTTGAATACTCCATTGCGATGGCATTGAACTAATTGTCCCAAGTCTTAAGTCTGACAACCTCTCCTAGAACTAATTAAAATATATTTTTTAATAAATTAAGAATCAAGTTCAGGAAATGAACTAATTGGGTTTGAGTAAAGAGATAGAAAGCTGAAAAAGCTGAAAAGTTTAAAAGGAGAAAAAGAAAAGCTGGGTTGGTGGTCTGTGACAATTTGGTGGTCTCAGACGGGTTCGAAACATCCAAGTACCGTGAAGCACGTCAAATACTTAGATGTTTACCATGATTAGCAGTGGGATTCAGTTTTCCGAAGATTCTCCCAAGGTTTCGCTCACGCTCTTGGGTATGCCGCAGAGACTAAATTTGCTAATTACTGTGGGAATGTCAAATTCAATTTATTTCTATTAAATAGGCGAGAACTAAAAATATTCAAGCAGAAGCTTAATCGCTGCTGTAAATATCTAGCCACTCCCTACTTATGTACTGGTATTTTTTAAGGATTTCTATTTTTGCGCCAACAACTTTCAATATCAAGCCACATTTCCTGCTAAATGAATTGCAAAGGACAGCACTAATGACAAAACAAACTGCCACAACACCAACAATAGCAACAACAATAAGCTACCCAATGTTGATCAGAGCATCGTTGAAGCACTGAAGCACCAGGCAGTCAAGTCAAACGGCAGAAGAACAGCGAGAGTGCACAAAATCACTACAGATAATGACGATAAACGCGATAATGATATTTTTACTGCTTGCAATGCTGAAAGTGAGTAAAGGAAATTGCAAAAGAGATGGCATAAAAAAATAGCAAACCCTTGCAAACACCTACATACCACAATATACTAGAGTGGGAGAGCGGCAAATATAGCGTAACAACTGAAAAAAAAATCAAAGCTATCAACTGCATTGGCCGCAGAGGATTTCCTGTTGCCTGGTTCACCAACTAGCCTAGGTCGACACTGAGTGGCACCAAAGAAAACTATTTGAACAGCAATGACAATATGTGGGAAGAATACGCAGGGGCAGGGAGATTATGCAAGGCGGGCTTTGGTACACCACAGCAAATATATGTATATTTATGTATGCAAATTAGGGTGGTACTTGGACCATCAAATATACGAGATTTTCAGTCTCCCCTCATCTCTTGGCAATTTAATTTATATAATATTTGACTACCGATTGGAAACTTATATAATCTGAACCGTAATTCATGTGTCACACGCCCTAATCGTATTCAGCCGGTACCAGTATTACCTATATGTATTATAATGAGCAATATATACTAGTAATAATTTGAAGTACTAATCAAAAACCATACAAAAAAAAAAAACAGTTTAAATTGTTTGGTCTCTAGACACAAAACTCGACCACTGCACGACCCACTTTAAGCCTCTTTAATATTAACTATATTTCGTATGTCATATTTTTTACTATAATATTATTTAGGTACAGGTCATGTTAACAAAAATTTTTTAAATTTTTTTTATTATTTAAGGATCACTCTTAGGTTAGAAATCATACTAAAAAGTTTTTCGAACAAATTTTTTAATTTCCTCTTTGTTTTTATGGTCCACCCTGCGACGTAGAAGCTAAGTTTAAACACCCCTTTTAAGTTATTTCTATTATTTAAGGACCACCTTAAGGGTTAAAATGTATCTGGAAATTTTTTTCAACATTTAAAGAGCACCCTACGGCATAGTGGTTAAAAATACATTTTTAAAATTTTCGCAATATTTATGCACCATTCTACGATACGTCACATCTATTCTAAGACGCAGATATTATTGCTAAAAAAAATATTTCTTTTAATAATTTCCTATGTTTATGAACCACCCTTCGACGAAGTGGTTATGCTCAAAAATTTGCTTACAATTTTTTAAGAACTTTATGAACCACCTCAATGCATATATGAGGATGTTATAGACAATATGTTGGAACATGGTGTGATTTCTGGTCTTGTTTCTTTTGTCTGTTCGATTTATTTTTTTTTTCAATTAAATTTTTTTCTAATTTCTTTACACTTGGCAAGCAAAACCGAAAATTGGCTGACTACTGCAATCTACACATAGTACCAACCTCTCCCAACTACTGCTGCTAAGCTTGTTGACAATGTAAAGCGCTTAAAATCGACCAGAATAAGCGCCTAAGATTTTTCGAAATTTTTTACATTTCTACTTGCCTCATTTGTAGTTTCTTGTTTTCGAGATGTTTTTTTATTTTAGTTTTAAGTTTCCTTTTTTGCGAACTCTGCGTTTTGACGAAGTGACACATACATACAGCGTTGCATTTTCAGTTTTCCAGTTTTCCAGTTTTTTATTCTTTTAATTTTTTATTTTTTTGTTGTAATTTAGTTTTTGTTATGCTCCCTCCTTTACGAAATTATGCTGCCAGTGAATTTGATTGGATTTACGTTAAATTAAATTTTACGCTTGCACAGCAACATTGCCGAGTCGCCACTGTGACACCGAGCAAATGTTCGCCATATATGTGACATACACACATATATACCTATAAATGTACCTATGTAGTCACATAAGTAGATGTATATGCACTCAAACCCATGCCAGTAGAGCGATAGTTATTTTACGCTGTGCGTTGTAGCGCTCGTGGCGCTGAGCGAGTGCTGTCGCTTAAAATTAAACTCGATTGTCCACTTGACATCTGCCGGACATGTTTGAAATTGTCAAAATTTAATTTTTGTAGTTTATATGTTAGAGCAAATGTACTGCCAGTGCATATGTATACATATGTTCGAACTATGAGCATTTTATGCACCCAATAAAAGAGTTAGAGTTGCCAAATATATACTTCACTATAATTCAAAAACTATTCAATAAAGTCAAGACAGACATCATTTAGCAACGTTGAGTTTCCGGAGGATAATTAATAAATGAAAAAAATTTAAAAAAAGGCAACAGTTATTAATGTCATTTACCAAATTGAAATGTCTATTTAGGAATCCAAGGTTTCGAAATTTCTCTCATTTTACAAAAAAAAAACACAAATTTACACTCAAAAAATAAAACCATATATTTACATTAAACTTTTTAGCTAGTACTATAGCCTTTATTTTATTATTATTTAGTACCAATGTTGTTGATAAAAACTTAAGGGTTACCAACTCCTGTTTGCGTTATAATACTTTTAATGTAATGTAATGCTTTTATTTTTGCCAAAAAACAAAAAAAAAACGTTTAGCCATATCATATTTTTAATATTTCATAATTTGTATTTTTATAGGTACAAATTTTTCAGACTTTTTGAAAGGCCTTTAAAAAATGTGATAGTTGTCCAGCCATTCTCGAAAGTCTACAAAAATACTAAATTTCTTCTTACTAATCAAAAGTTCTTTATGAGCACCGGATAAGTGCTTCATAGTGGTAACCCTTACTTAACCTTTACATAATTTCCACTCAAGTGGAAGGCCCTCAAGTGAATTAATCTACACAAAAGTAAAACTAAAATACGTCAAAAATGTGTTGCTATGCAATGAGATATTTGAATTTGTTAGACCAGCAACAAAGAAACAAACAACCCCTAAAACTTGCTCTTATTCTGGTGTATTATACAGCACCGAAGAAGAAGTATTCTGGTACTTTCCAGTGGAGCTGTACCAACTTTACAATGACACGGGCAGAACTCAATGTATTAGAAACCAGTGATTACGTAGAGTAGATGATAGTTCACGATGTTCTATTCCAGAAATAAAATACTAAATATTTATAAAAGCAAAGATCATATTTGTATGAAAGACCCAACTTTGTTAGAGGTTACCTCACTTACTGTTCTTAACATGCTTTTTTCTTTTCCTACAGCATCGATTGAGATAAAGTAAAGAAAACATTCGGACAATAATTTAATTTACCGCATTACCTTCATCTGGTATTATTCGATATAAGATTCCCCTTCATCTAAAGACTATTATAATATATTATTAATTGAGTTGTGAAAAGCTGATATATTTCAAGAAAATTATATAAATCCACAATGAAAACTGAAACCCCTACCAAAATTTTTAAAAATATCGGATCTATAGCAGAGAGTGATCTTAGATTTCTTAGAGCAAATAAACTTCGAAACTGTTTTCCCTTAAGAAATTGGTGCTCGCACTTCCATAAAGTTTTAAAATTCATGAAAACGTAGAACCCTTTAGGTGCTTTAATATATTTGGAATGAAATATATTCCATTTTGGCAAATCTTTTAGTAAAAAAGTGAAAGCGGTTACTTTAAGAACCAATCATGAAAAATCAATGAAAGGCTATTTTCAAATGACATGCTTTATACAAATATATAAAAGGTTTCTCTGAAGATTTCTTAAAGCAACATAATTTAGTTCAATATTTTTTTGTTTTTTTTTCTAAATATCTTACCTAGCAGTGTTGCAATTTTCTCGACTTCTTGCCGACTTTTCTAACTTTCCTATTGCTTTTTTGGTTTTCCCAAGATCATCCACTTGCTGTTAGTAACACCAAAAACACTTGCTTTTGTTGTTGCAATTGTGGATTTTCACTCGAGCGCGCTGTTGTTGGTTCCCACTTGTATCCCGCTTGTTGTGGTTTAGCTAATTTGAAAGCAACATTTAAATGAGAACACAATGTTTGAAATGATTGTTCCATAATTTCAGTTACGATTTTATGATGGAAAGTTTTTCATGTGCTAATCGAGGCATAAAGTTGTCATATGACTTATGAGATGTTATGAAGTATTATTTCTATAATTTTAATTTTTAGAGACATTTATGTTATGAAACATGAGAGTTGTATTTTTGGAGAGTTTCTGTTTAAGAAACGAAAATTTTTAGTACATGATTTTTAGAGAAGTTGCTTTTTTTAGTTGAATTTTTTTAGTTTTTCTGATGGCATGTCATTTAATTTATTACTTTTTTATGAAAGATTTGTGTTAATATTTAGTGCTTTCGTTTAGAGTGTGTAGAGCTGCATTTATGGTAGTAGTAGAATTGTATTTTTAGAAGCCAATTTTTTTTTGTAAATATTTTTTTGCGAACGAGCTAAACGAAAGTTGACGAGTGAGTATTTCTGTATAGGATTTTTGCTATAAATGCTTCTAAAAGAATAATTTTTATTTTAAAAATAATTCCCATTATTTGCTTGCATTATTACAAATGACAAATTTATTTACAACTATATTTTGATGAACACGCGGTTGCACATGATTCTTTACATATTTGCTTTAATTATATTTATGGTTTAGTAATTTTGTTTTAGTTTTGTTTTTCCAATAATTTAGTATAGTTTTTGATTTTATTTGCATTTATTTAAAATGTATATTTTATGACATACTGTGCGCATATTTTAAATCCTTTGATTTATGTATGTTTTTAAATGCTTTTTTTTTTTAATTTATTTTGGGGTTTGCGATATTTACAGGCGTATTGATGAGTTGTATGCTATGGAAGAGACAGAAAGAGAAAGGGAGCGTTATGAATAAGAAAACAGTAAATCATTTTTTAGTGGTGAATTGATGATTTACTTGTTGTTATTGTGACAATAGTCGTTTGCGAGTTTTATTAATAAATAATGTATTTATTTTCGTTCATGAATATTTGATATGTGTTAACTATTTATTTACATACATGCTTATATAATATACGTAATTGTGTTAGGTGAAAATTTATGTTGTTTCCTTATTTGCTGAGGCGAAAACCGAAGCCAAACTCATAAATTCTAGATGACAAATGGCAAAGGCGAGGAAAAATCACAAAAATGCAAAACAAAAGTGTAAACAAGGCAACAAAGAAAAATTCAATGTCAGCAAAATTGAGAACTTTGAGAAATAAAAGCAACAACAAATTAGCAATTGAAATTACAGTGTTGTAAAAAAAATCCAAATGCAAAAAATCATGTATTCCAAAATACTTGTTTCAATATTTACGCTTCAAATAGTTTGGAAAAGGTTTAAACGAGTTTAAATATTCACAATTCCGCACGAGAAAAACTAGTAAATAGAAAAAATTAACTACAAATTAACGGTTAGAAAAAACTTTAAAGCACTAAAAAATAACAAAACAGACTTATTCCATACTGTAAACATGATATTATATCTAAACATGTTTATATTACCAAATGCTATTGTAGAAGTTCTTTAGGATCGAATCTGTGAAAAAAATTTTCGAGGAAGAAATCAAAAATCATTAAAATTAATAAAATGTATTCTATAATGTAAACGTATTATGTATATTATAATCAAAAGGTTTTCACTATTTCTAAATTATGTGCCATAAACTGCATGTTTTGAAAGCACTTTGGAACACTGAATTGGTGAAAAATACGTTTTGAAAATTATAAAAATCAGTTAAATTAAAAAAATTTATTATATAGTGTAAACCTGGGATTATATTTGTTCATTATTATAGTTTTAGTTTTTCTAAAACATCTGGGAAACGCTAGATTTTTGAAAACGTTTAGGTTATGGAGAAATTTCAAAACTTTCTTAACTAGCGAGTTAAAAATCAGACTATTCCAAGTGATTAAAAAAATATCTGTCGCTCCAGGTCTTACATGAAAGTCCGAGTATGTTTAAGAAACAGAGGAGTTCTCTCAAGTTTTTAGTTATATATGAACGGTATTTTTCAGTTATGAGAGTAATTATGATATGCCTCTTTTGAAGAATTAGCATAATGCCTAACAGCGGAACATTGATATCTAAGTTTGAAGAATGTTTGCATTATATGGGATGGGTTTTCGTTCCAGAGGTAGAAAAATATTTTATAACTGAAGTACCAGTTCAAAATTTGTCAACGTTAGCTTTCCATGGATTATAATCATTATCTTTTTGGTTTATAAGCATATTTGTACTTCTCAAATGGATTAATCATTAATAAGTGTATATAATATATTTGATCGTATATCAAGGCTATTTTCAAATATTTTTCGAAACAAAGTGAATACAATACAGAAATATTTTTATAGATAATAAATAAATACAACTTGCGGATGGAAAGTGATTTTCTCACCACTAATTATAAACTTCTACCCAACTAAGAAAACAGCTTTCAGTACTCTAAAGCTTTTGTAAGCTTTTACAAAAAGTTTTATTGCTGTATGCTCAATAGATTAGCTTTCCACAAAAATTGCTATACTTTTTAATAAAGTATCTTAATTTCGATTACTAATAAAGTAAAAAAAATCGATTTTCACTTTTTGCAATTTTTTTTTTAAATACCTCAAAAAACTGCGTCGGGCTTTCGGCTCATGCTTTCCTTACCACTAATTACATACTTCTATCCTAGGTTAAGCTTTCACATCTCTATGAAATGCACGAATGAAGCTTTCATGAACTTTTACCAACAGTCTTAGGTACCGAATTTTGCTGAAAATCGTTATGACTTTTTATTAAACTCGGAAATCCTATATAATTTCTAATAAAGGATGATAATAAATAATGATTACTAAAAAATAAATGATTAATAATAAATTTTTCCATTTTTTTCTTGCAAATGCCCCATAATTTGGTGCCAAAAGTATTAAAAATTTCATATATATTCGCAATATCGGAAAGCTGTCATTGTCGCCGAATGCTTTATCGCTTTGTTTATGTTATTTTGACTTCCCTTCGATGCATTGCTGCAGCCAGTTTTCTTCAAGGGCACACAAGAACACCAAAGAAGTTTCAATCCGGATGCAGGTAGCAACACACATCCATAGAGACATGCTAACTTCCTCTAAAGCTGCGCACTAAATCTACAACAATTTGCACTTTTCAACGCAAGCAAACGCAACTATTTCAAGGTTCCTCGTTGTTTTTGCCGACTTGGCAAAATGCTTGAAAATATATTGTCATATTGTCATGGAAATTGAAGAAAATTTATGGTTTAACTTGTGAAGTGAATGTAAACAATAACACGTTTAAGCGTGTGACCTTTACACCTTGACTTGTTAGCAACGAATTTTTTACATTGGCGGAAATAACAAATAGTATGAAAGATTGCGTAGTTTTCTTATCTGCTTAAAGGAGAGTGTTTGTCTGGAGGGACAGTTTTGATAGATATAGTAAATTGCGATTCATTACTTATTTTATGTTGTTTAAGACTTTCGAAGAACAATAAGAAAATGGACTTTTATCACATAGTGTTTTGAAGTATAGCCAATTTTTAAAGGAAATAAGTGCTAAGGAATACCAATTGTACTCTTCTGATATCCCTTGACTTATGGTCTAACTCCGATAAAACGGCTCATTTACTAGAACTCACGATACTCGTGTGAATGGAACTCATTACTTTTAGACCAAAGTAAACTAATTATCACACAGTGCTTTCAGCCAATTCCGTTAGCATTATAAAAATCTACAGACCGGACTAGTCCAGATCTACGTACTGTATTATTTGCACTGGTTAATTTCAGGAATATAAACTTCAGATTTTTAAACGTTTACATTTATATCTGAAACTCACTGCAGAACTCATGCAGTACAAACATAAAAGTAGTATAGTAGACTATACAAGACACCTTTGGGCCTCTTTTAGTCAACAGTTCCTAATTTTCCACACACAAATAATATACAGTATCACCTATATTGAGATAAGCATTTGATTCCCATACTCTAATGTACTCAACCTGAGCCCAGTACCTCGACAAAACAAAAAGTGAATATGGTCATGGCTTCAGCTTGTGACTTTGACCTATCAAAGTTTTATCTTTACTATAAATTACCGTGAATAATAAAATTATTTGAACTTGGTTCATCACACAAGTATTGGTCGAAGAATTTTTGTATCCTATTGGAAGAAATCCCCTAAATCGCGTAGCGTTTAAGTTAAAATTGACTTTTAGCATGTTTTCAGTGTTACTTTATAAGATCTATTGAGTGCTCATATACATTATTATACACGGTAATTGTATTTTAGATGAGTTTCAATACACTGAAGTGTTGCTACTATTCACTTGCGTTCTAATTTCGAAAAGGTCGGATTCCGAAATCCTTATCAAAAAAATTAGATCGATATAATAATTTTTAAGGTCATGAGCATCTTGCAACCAGTGTCTTATCAGAAGTAGATAGCCGAGAATCTCTTCTTCGCTTTATTAAGATAAGATTTGGCTACGGGGTACTAAGAGTTCGAGTTGTCGTGCACTATTACAGAAGTTTTCTCCCTATTAAACTAACAGTGTATCTTACAAAGGCTCTATACAAAGCGAAAAAGTGAATCGCATTGCAAGGTTTGCTCAACTTCAGCTCTTGGCTCTCATCTTAGTACCAAGTTACTTTCAAAATGTTTCTTTTAAAGTATTCACTTATACTGATTTCGGCGGATTTGACTTCGTGTACTTCGGCATACACTTTTTGCATCTCACATAAAAGATTCCAGATCTGCCAGCAGAGGTATGAGAGAGGAATCGGACATTTTTTCGCCGTTATTAAAAAAAATATGGGACGCTATAACTTAGGCACCAAATAAGCAACGAAAATCGAATTTGGGTCTTATGTGGTTTAAACTTTTCTGAAAATTGGGCTTGCTCCGGGCTCTATTAGAAGAGAGCATTCATTTTGACAATTGATAACGAAGTGCGAAAAGTAAGGAAATTGGATAAAACCACGCATACTTCCCACATAACAGTTATGTTCGAAACTACTAAACGTGTAACAATATCTAAAAACTAACACCAGAAATGCCTGGTGATTAAGTGTCACAGCAGATTTTCATGTGGATCTTTTCAAAACTTGGATATTAGTTGAGTCACCGCCCTCTTTCCACAAATTTCATATTTCACAAAAAAAAACTTTAATCGGAAGTACTCTGCTAGTTCCGATATTGCCTGGCGATTGAGAACCGTGATAGCTATAAAGAAATATTTAAAAACTTTACAATCCTGAATTTCGAAACGCGAAACTTCAATCTCGTAGGCCTATTCTCTACTAAATCAAAAATTTTGCTCAAAACTGGTTAGACTCGGAGATCAAAGACGTTTAAGAAAGTATTCGCTGAGCTTGAAAATCTTCATACTGCAGAAGTTTGCGCACTACCAGTTCCACAACTTGGAATTATAATACTTCGCAACACTTACAAAAATACCAAGAAAACAATGCTGAATAATATTTCAAATATTCACATAATACACAAGTGCTTTATTATAAAAGAATGCAGTAATTTCAATGCCAACAGGTGTTTCAACGCGCTCTGAATGAAAGAACGATTGAAGAAAAGCAAACATATGAGTACACGACCGAGCAAAGGTAGCATGCGCTTAAGGCCGCTTCAAGTGCAGCACTTGGGCGCTCATTGTAACTGTACATGCGGATATGTGCATGAATAATATTTTACTTAGTTGCATAGATATTTTCTTTATGAATTGAATTCCAAAGATTCAAAGTCACACACATACACATGGACTTACATATACATACATATGCAAGCATATAAATAGACGAGTAAACCTACTAAGCCACTTGAGTTACTCAATGCACAAGTAAGCGACAATCGCCCACCTTTTTTCAGTCTACATCCACTTCGGCAATATTCTTTTGAAAGTGAATTCTTTAGTTTCATTTAGACAGACGGACATATAGTACGGTATGGCAGTATAAGCGGTCCATAAGCCTAACAAATAACGCAAAAGGATATTTCATTTTCTGCTTGAGTAATCCTTTTTCTTTTCGCTTTGCTCCACTGCCTGACCGCCAGCGTACATTTTCCTTCGTGCTTTTTATTTTTCATTAATGAAAGTCAAATGAGTGACATTGGCCTAGAGCCGAACGCAGCTGGAGACAAAAGGTTGAATATGAGTTTAATGTGCTCGTAAAAGCTTTGGTTGAAGGTGGCTGTTGTTGTTGCTGCCGGCAGCTAAAAGCTATAAGTTAAAGTGTAGATGCTTAACATTCAGTTTGACTAAATAAATTTTAGTCGATAAGAAATTTACCCTTTTCATTTGCAACATTTCTTTACTTTCATTTTTAGCTATTTCCTACTTTTTCCAGTCGAACTTCTCGTAGTTAGAAAATTTATGTGCATGGCAAATTGCTTTTGGATAGGTCAGAACTTACAGTTATCAACTTATGTGGGCCGCAAGACAACTGATGCCAATTTAATTTGCCATCAAAATAATCAAAAATAGTTGAAATAGGCAAATAAATTAAGGAGAACAAACGCAAAAAAAATGTACGAAACAAAATGAAAAACAATGGGTTATATATAAATAAAAAAACTGCACCAAATAGCAGGAAGCATACCGCCATAAAGCAATATAAGGAACCCTAATTATATGAATTTTTTTTTGAAGACCCTCAATACTCTAATACAATGGTGGTATAATAAGGGTGCCCAACAGGAAATATTTTATTATAATAATTGTAGAAAATTTTTAAAGAAAAGTAAAAATAACCAGTAGGAAATATTTTACGACAACAATAGAATCAAATTCTGGTTCAGGCGTCAAAGCTCATATGCCCAAAATCATCTCACATTTTAAAACGATTTAAGTGTTTCAACTAGTACATTGAGTACAGCGAGTTCTCGCCATTTTATATAATAAAAGCGAGGCATTTGAGTGCCTCACTGAATGTGAATAGATCAGCTGATCATAGTATGCTTGGCAAAGCTTTTACATAAACAGTCCTCATTTCATAGCTTGGTAAGCTTCGCAGGCTAAGCCAGAACAACTACCTTATAACGATCTTGTTTGAAATGAGCTCTTTAACCAACCCCACTCAGTCCAACATAGTCATAGCAAAATTATCGTTGCGTGAAAAAACTGGAAACTATTCTGCATAGTTCTTACTCGTGACAGTGCTCTACCTTGACTATTTTGACTTATAACTCTCATCGAATATCATCTTCTTTTTTCCAGTATAGTATGGTAACATGAAATACACAAGAAATTAAGTGTTTGGATCCTAGAGGTAATCTATTATATAATATATAAATAAATCGGTTATAAATCACTGCGTAAACTCAAAGCTTCTGTGGAGTAGCGGTTTAACATCTCCAAATGCTTCTCTCTTGCAGTCATAATGTAGCAGTAATGTCTGTTATAAGTTGTGCCAATTTAAAATATCATCCCGGGTCTCTAACTAGCTAAAAAAAATTATTATTTCGTTAGTCAGTCAGTTTCTAGTTTGATGGAATTTTCGCACAATATGTTATCTAGATTTGCTACCTTATAATTTTGCTAAAGATTTTCAGAAAACTTATCAAACATATCCGATATTTAACCCGTCAAATATAGCTAGCAGTTTTTCCTTTACTCTCTTGGAAGTTCGAGCTAACGAATCTTACATTGACCACAAGTGGACGAAACAGGTTGGATGTAAAGGTTTTGGTAAAACGAATATCCTCGGCTTCAATTTTATTGGAAAATGCTATCGATAATTCCAAAGTTATGTAACAAAAATTCATTGAAATCCGCAGAATTGGCTTATATCTTCGAGTAATAAAAAATATAGACAGGAACTCGAAATTATTCCTTGGATTAATTTCAAGTTCTAATTATGGATTAACATACAGCGTAATGGGTTACTTAATATGCCCACTACCGACTGCGAACAGAATGTGAACTGTGGAGGAATCCGTGTAAAAGTAATGCAAATTAGTGAGATGACTTAATAACCGAGAGGAGATGATTCAAAAATATAACTGATCGGTCACGATCGCTCAAAAAAAAAAAAATGGATTTTAAACAGATGCCTTGTACTATTTACTTAATTTTGAACCGTACTGGTAGAATATAAAGCCCATGTAGTATAAATATGAGTAATTATTGACTCCATTTGTGATCCATAGTTTTATGAAGCATATTATAGGGAAGAAAGGGCCTTAAGATCGTTTGGTAGTGTGCGAGAACTCTTCGTCAATCGGTAAATACTTAAATGTTAACTTTGAAGTTTTTGAGAATCTTTGTGGAAGACATTCATATACCTAAAAAGGTCAGTATTGTCCGAACTTGCGACTGATAGCACAATATTTCATAACCTTCGTAAGACTGTTGGAAGTTTCTTTTTACTAACTATTTGTATTTTTGAGAATTATAATTTGAGAGAACTATATTAAGATCTGTATTGGGAATAAGCATTCATTGAATCAAAGGATTTATATATATTAATTCAGCGGTTAATTTGCCTCGCCTACGATGTGTGTGCAATTAATCAGAATTTAATTTGATCCGGGCCAGAGTAATCTGACTTTGACATAGCGGTTGGTCTCATAAACTCAGAATGCTAAGGAATATTAAAGGTAGACCTACATACTCTCAGGTTAATGTGACAAATTTATATAGAGAAGAGTTTAGAGTGGGACTTTTTCGACTCGAAACAAATTTGTCCTCTACTGAGAGGCTAACTATCACCCGACATGAGTATGAGAAAGCACCAGAGTTTTTAAAATATTCACTCAACAGTGATTGTCACAGGCATTCATGTTTCTATTTTGAGAAATATGATCGTTAGAAATTATCCGTCAGTTTGAAAACCTTTATTGGAACGAAATAAAGTGGACTACTATCAACATGAACCGGATCTATATTGATTTCAGAACTAAGCACAGATTCACATCTAAGAAAAATCAAATACATCCTCTTGATTAATAGGTAGCCTGTTACTACTTCCCTGCTGCAAAAGAAGCTCTCGAGCAGAAAACTATTGATGCTGGTGAAAAGAGAGACCCCAGGCAACTACTTACAGTGAACTTGGCTGCAGTACTTCGCTACAAACAAATACATAGTAAGTAAACAAGCAATATTTGTGAATTACGGAACAGCAGCCGACTCCAAAGGGAGTCTCAACCTGCTCCCTCTACACACTAACACATACACACATACATCGAGTGTTGAAAATAAAGTTTGCTAACGAATTTAAGTTGCCCTAATAGCATTTGCAAGCCAGTCGACGGTTGGAAAATTAGGGCCGTTACGTGAAACGTGTATTTTCATGCCAACTATGTGCATGTGTGTGGAGTTACAAACACAGACGCGCAGAACATAAAGAGCAGACTAAAACTACATGTTTGAAATGTGACGTGGAAGCGGGGCTTAAATGGGAAACAACAACTGTTCGGCATTTTTTCTAAAGGATGTACGAAAGGTAAAGGAAGTGAAAGCAACACAAAGCAATGTGAGAATCTGCATGTGAAATAAATGGTAGAAAAATCGGTTGAATGTGTACAAGTTGTTATATATATATATATATATAAGTATATTTTTAATATTGTGTGTTGCTTTTATTTTTGCTTTTAACTACTTGCGCTTAATTTCTGTCTGCAGCTCCCTTTTGCGCATGCAATTAAGAAAGCAATTGACCTGCGGCAGGGGTAATTTAAAAATCTGTTAAAATGTTGATTTTGCTTGAGTGAATTAATTTAACTTACAGACAGGTAGTTTTAGTAGCTAGACGTTATAGAGGCTTCGTAACACATTTTATGGCTGTTATTTAGTTTTTAAGGTTGTTGTGTAAAATTTAAAGCTCGTGTGTTTTAAGTATTGAAATAGAACCGACGGGGTAGGATGCCACTTAAATAATTCTGTAGAATTTGCGGTAGTTAGCCTACGCTTGGGTAACACAAAAGCATACATTAAAGCGAAAGCCTTATTCTAAACCTGGATCGGATTCGGATTCACTAATTTCACGGATTTACGAAACCAGAGACTCGAGACTCAGCTCAGAGACTTGATCTAGGGAGTAGCAGGTACTTTTACGGAAAAGATCCCCTCACTACTCACTATTCACCTCACTGTAACCTAGTTGAGAAGCTTCATTAACGGCATTTATTCGTGGGAGAATTTGCTCTTTGCTCACCATATCATTTTTCACTCACTCTTCCTTGCTCCTAGATGTATTGAAGCAAAGAAAGAAGGTCTAAGTTTAGTTCCAAATTATGCAAGTCTCCTTCTAAGTCTAAAAAATCTTATAAGCATTTAGACAACACTTTAATTTTGTCAATTAGCATATTTTCTGCCATAGGAATTGTATTAAGAATAGCTAATTGACTCAATAAGAGATTCTATATTGGCTACAAAGTCACTGATTAACCCAATTTGTCGTTTCTTCTTTTTGAATTGAAATTTTCATACTTCAGGTTTTCTCATGTTCTTTCTTTTATACATCTCTGATAGACCGAGAACACGTTTTGGATTTCATACAGCAGTTTCCGGCAGAGCGGCCGCAGTTAAGGTTTTAAGTACAACCAATATTAATGTTAAAGAACTCTATTTGAGTCCAACAGTCAGTTTTTAGTTGATGAGTTTAATTTTGAAACACTTCGATTTGATCCTAACACCACGAGAGATCTCATCCTTTTTCAACCTGTTGGAGAGAACTGTACCGGGTAAATATACAGTTTTAGACTGGGATAAATACCATAGAGAGCTTAGATTACAGCTGAAAATAATTAAACTAAAATGAAACAGGCATCTAGAGGTAGTCACTGGTACTGACATCTCTAAATTAATGGTAAATGTCACCTAATTAACACCCTTTGCAAATCTCAATTTACAATAGCAAAAACAACACAATAAATCCCAACGAAAACTTAACACCCACACATTTCATTTACTACTTTTCTCTTATGCACCCCTGATAGACCACTGTCTGTGGATTGTTCGCAGCTATCGCTGCCCGATTATTTGCTTCAACTACGTGTAGTAAATCCAATCAGTTTGACCCACGCTTGTGCGCCTTTACCGCCATCAATCGTTCAAATAGCCGACTGAAGTTTCGAAATTGACGCGTACAAAATAACGGGGGCAGATGATGAGAGATGTAAAGTATATAGGTGAAGGTATATGCATGTATACTTAATCTCTTTTGCTTTCGAATGCATCTTATTTTAACAGCTTTCCAGTTTGCTTAATTACATTTCGCCATATTGAATGAAAGTTAAACTTGGTCTGCAGGAATTTAATGTAGGTGTGAACTATTGCATACTTTTCGGAGCCAATAAGTTTGTAGCGAAACTTTTGGTGTGATCAGAGAAGCTTTACAACTGTGAGCTTCCATGGAGATGATGGACTAACTTTTATAGCAAAATCGAGTACAATAATGCCAGAAAGATATACACAAGTATTACAGCGAGAGGGTTTGAAAATAGTTGTGATACATATAAGCAATTTCATTTCATATCATTTCAGACAATAAGACTGAGCTAAAATTTGGTGAATTAGAAAACTGCAGACAAATAGATGTTGAAATTAACAGAGCAACATGAACCAACCTCGTATAGGGCCAACCAGACATGATTCATATTTCACATATGCTCTGGTAGATCACTAGACTTCTAACAACGCGTTTTAAAGAGATTATAATATTTCTTTTTTAATTTTGGATTTGGTAAGCTAGAAAAACTTTTGCTACTTTATTGAATAGTAGAAATCAGTACAGTGATCTCAGTTGATTAGAGTTACAAACACTTTCGTTATTAACAAATGCATTTTCGAAGTTAAACTTCTGAATTTATTATACTTTGCATTCTAAACTCGAGTTTTTTTTTATTTTATTTTAAAAATTTTTGTTTAGAATTACAGCACTGCTCACAAACTCGGAGTTTACTCTTCAAATACATCATATCTAACTCTCCCACAACCCCACTATAGATACAACCCTGTAAAATCCTTTTGTTATGCACTTTTTCACACGGTTGAGAAGTTTGGTCGCACAGCTCCCTTTAGACTATAAAAATGTTTTAAATTAAACTCAGAGTTTCTTAAACCGAATGAGAACCATCAAAAGGTTATTCAAAAACGCAGGAACTTAAGCACGAGTATATTATAAAGTGTGAAGGTCTATTGAATACTATTGAGAGTTAAATAAAATTTTAATAAGTTTATTAGACCCTATTTGTAATATATTGGAACCTGAGTTACAACATCATAGAAATCAATAACGTTTTCAGGTTTATCCCTTACATTATGGAGAACATTTACACAATGTATAACATAATATTTAAAAATATTTGCTTTCAAAGTGAAATCGGTTATAAAAGTTTTCGCTTGCAACACGATGTCTGCCTCATCAGTATCATCTCGTTGCTATCTCTTATTTTCGGCACGCTTCCCACGCACGCAACTTTTCTTAACTCTGCACGCGCAATTTTTTGCGTGACATTTCGTCGGTCAACATACAGTTTTTTGAATTTATTTCTTTTCTCATTTGTGTCATAGGAAAGTTTCAGCAACTTGTCCGTCGCAGGGTCCGTTCATCATTGCTGTTCGATTTGACGGGCCGTCATGTTGACTTGGCCTTTCTCTAAATTTTTTTTCTTTGTATTTTTCTGTTATTCTTTCTTCGCATGTTACTGCCGCTGTCTCCGGTTGTCATCTTTGTTGGCGCTCTTCATTTCTATTTACGCAGTCCTTTATTTATTTGCCATCCTCCCTTTACAGCCATATTTACTTTATACATTGTAGAGATGTGTATGTACGTTTTTGTTGTTGTTATAGCCTGTGACGAGTCAACACTTCACATCGATGTTCTTATCAAGCGTTTTCCACGTTGTTAGGCATTTTCTCAAGCATTTCACACCTCCGCCGGCGATGAGTGGTGCTTATCCATCTGCGTGTCCTTTTGAATTAGAGTATTTTTGTTACAACTTTCTGTGTTTCTCTTGGCATTTTTGTATAATTTCTCTAACATTTTTATTTGACTGAATTTTATATCCTGATGCTTAAACCACTAATACCAACGAGTTCTTCCACAAGCAGAAGGTTATGGTGCAATGTAAATTCATCCTTCAAAGCTCATGAAGAAAATTCCAGTTCTTATAACAAAGATAAGTTTTCGAAACAAATAGTCGTAACACATTAGTAAACAGGTGAGGAACTTCTTGAAATAACCGGTAACATAGTACATATATATATGATATCTTGCGATTGATTCTTTAATCTCAACCAACCTGGTTTCCATAAGATCGTATTTCAATTCTCTCGTAGGCTCTTTTCTAGCAGGTGGATACTCAAGACAGATCAAACTAAACTTCTTGGCTCATAGCAACACGCAATGTAATAAGAATAAGAGAGAATCCCCTACTTGACTTCCCATTGGCAAAGATAATAGCGTGGCATGCTCTCTCAACAAAAAAATCCAACGAAAGTCTACAAAAATGCGTACAGTAACGGCTGTCGCTTTCAAAAGAAGTGAGAAGTTATCTAGTTGCCACAGGCTCTAACATCACTACCCACAAGCCAACAAAGTAAGAAAATAGGCCTACTTATAATCACGACTAGCGCCTGTAAGAATTCTGGTTAAAAATATAGGTTAAGACTGAGATTAGGATTAGGAAAGATTAGGAAAGTAAAGAGACATCCAGAAAAAAATAAGTCATGTTCCTTCAAATTAAGAATTTATTGACATGGAGCTTGAAATAGGCACATCTTTAGTATAGTGAATATTCTTGTTATTTTTCGGAGAGATATGTCAATAAAATAGTGAGGAGCATTGAGAGGCAAATAGAGGCAAGGGAACATTTCTCCAGTGTCACGACTGCAGTCAGTAGTCAGTTTAAATTTTGAACTCCCTTAAAAAATATAGCCACTTTTTGTATCTTCACAATATGTTTTGCAAGAATTTAACGCTTAACGGTTGCTTTGTTTGTTTGTAGTATCTTCAACTAATTAGGATGAATTGATTCCATGACATCTCCCTGTTCGTCCGGCATCTGTCTGCATGACAAACTTGACAGGTATGTTTTTTGGTACCCTGAAAGCTTTGGTATTTAAAATTAGTGGAATCGGAATCTCGTTTTCAGACCAGTTTTATTTTTGTAACTGAAAAGCGAATGTATAATTACTAACTATAACTAACATATTTAAAGTTAGTATTTTAATAACTAGCAGAACTATCTCAACCAAGCTTTGTGAGAATATTTTATTCTCTATTTTTAATATGAATGAAATGAAAAATGAATATATTCATCGTCTCGGAAGGGCGACAACTGTCTAAAGTATAACGCAGAAACGACAAATTTGGTGGTGAGAAGGATATAGAAGGTCTTCCGACAGATAAGTTCAAAAGCTAGATAAAAGGGATGACTCCGCTCAATATTTGAAAAAATTTCATATATCTTAAATTATTTTACGGATTTAATCGACATTTGACACATAAAATTCACGTAATGGCGCTTTCCCAAAAATTAATGAAATCTACTACCAGCCCCAATACACTGGAAACGAGAATATCTCTGTTGTTGTTGTAGCCTGAAAGTTTGGAAGAAAAATTAGATTAATTGTGATTGAAGTCATCTAACGGTAGGCGCAGAAAACGAGCTGTTTCGACGGGGTCGGACTTTATGGAAAGGGGTGTTCGTTGAGTATGGGTATGAGTACTGGGTATGCGAGCAGGTGGTCAGTGTTATGCGGGGACTCGTTGCATGTGGGCCATATTTTGAGTATGTCAGCTTCTAGACCAGAAAAATGGAAATACAATCTACAACAATATTCAGAACGTAGTTGCACAAGGGTCATTGAGTACTGTAATTTTGAGAAACTCCTCTTCATAGGTGGCTTCATACCGTACATATCAGCCAGTGTAGAAAATAAATTAATGAAGTGCGGTAAAAGCGTTACACTTGGCATTGGGTTACGTAAAATGGGCAATATTTATCTACTTTTACCTTATCTTTATCTTTATCTTTATCTTTATTTATCTTACTTTTCCTTATCCGCTATATGACAATTTAAGTTAAATCGGTTAGTCTTTAGGGAGATACTATGTAATGTGTGTTCTTGAAACTAAGTAGGTTTGCTACCACTGTATTTGTTAATTTATTACTGAAAATTTATGTCATTGGTTATAGATTAAAAAAAAATTTTTTTTTCTAATGTTAATTGAAATTTTAATCATTATTGCGTAACAATGTTCTGATAATTATTTTTTATATCCACATATCACTCTTTTATCTCTTTAATTTTTATATTCAAACTTATTTCTAAATGTTTTTCATTTATTTATTTTTGTCCATTCAGTATCTATACTCGAGAGCTTCTGTTGTCATGTATTTTCTTTTCTCCACACAACTCCTTCCAAGTTTGTTTGCATGGTTTCCACAACACAGCAGTCCGTGTGTATCCATGTTATCGTTATCACTGAATTTATCTATGTGTTTGTATCTGCCGCTGCTCAGCTGCTCATCTGGTGCCGTCGTTGCGCTGCTTCTACTTCACATGTACATATATAACTGTGTTTCGCCATACTCCCTTTAAGTCATATAGAGGCAACCGTTATCTATTGGAATGCGTGCCTCTGCGCTCATGCTCTTTGCCTCATCCACTTTCGCATGTCCGCTCTGCCGTTGATTGCCACTCTCAAATCGAGCATCAACTAGTTGTTGAATGAAAGTCAAATAATAGCTGCCATAGCAGGCACACATACAGCTATTTCTCTTCACCTCACCCAGCAGTAATTTCAACATTAAAAAAAAAGTTGAAATAAAGTACTCAACTCAGTTCTCGTACTCTCTTCATGCTTCTGCTCAAAATATTTAAGTGAAGTCACTCAAAATGATTGCATTATTTACACTTTGATTCCACGGGAATTTATGTTAGTGAAAATACTCAATGAGCTTATACTCAATCACAGCACTCCATTTACTCTTGAGTGTGTTTTAGACATCACCCAAGCAATTTCACTCAAAACCGACATATTTAATTAATTTATTTTCTACTCACAATACACTCGCTTCCATAGCTTTTACTACTTTTTCTGCTATCTATCAGCATTTGAGTGCTTTTTCGTACACAAACTCACTCTCGCTCTCTTTTTACCACATCTTTCGCTGCTATATCCTGAAGCTTGTTGTTGCGTAGGTGTTTAGCGCCGTAGCTTCATTCGTTCCCGCTGCTTACGGGACATTTGTTTAGTATGCACAAATAATGTTTGAGTGCATGTGTGTGTGTGTAAGTATGAGTATGTTGGAATTTTCGCTGCCTTCCTTGCAGTTTGAATGGCTCCACTTGCTGCTTGTGTGCCTGGAATCTGCTGAAAACTGCCAATTGTTGCGAATTGAGCACTTTTACACACACACACACACACACATAAACATTTTCGCTTTGTTCATATACTTGACTTCGCTTTGATTTACTTTGAGTGAAAGTTTTTACGCTGCTTCCATTCATGGCGCCGTAAACTTAAATAGTCCACTACAGAGTTGGTACAAAGCAAATGTAGCTTGTTTTTACTTTCTTTACTGCTTTCTAATTTTGCTAAAATTTAAGTTTTTTCAAAAGCGACAAATATTTCAAACAATATTTCAAAATATTTTATTAGAAAATTTAGTGAATTTAAAAGTTTTTGTTACAAAATTGAATGAATTTTTAGAAAGTAATTTTTTTCCATAAATATTTTTCTGTAGATTCAAAAATTGAGTGAACTTAAAATTTATTTTTTTAATTTTTCTGAATTCAGTTTTCGCGAAAAAAATTATTTGAGCTCCTAACGTAACACATACCAAAAATATCATATTCTCTCTATTATCAAGCAATGTTGCAAGCACGCTGTGCTGCGTGTGGCAACCCACTTTCCGTGCCAATGAACAGCAATTCAATTACTGGCCATGAAAATTTACTTCTAACTATATTTTCTTCGAACTCAGACGCAACGCACATACACACATACAGACCAATAAATGCGCATGTATGCGCTTATCGCTTTGTGGGGGTGGAAAAAGTTTAGATTTCGCTAGAATTTGCTGCGACAATTGCCAGATATGTACAATAGGTAGCACATATGTACCTTGACATATATACAGTTATCATGTTTAACTGTTTTTTATGTGCACATACGATTATTACAACAGATTTGCGCCTGTTTGTAGGCGCTTGCCTCACTGTTTGTCAACTTTTCCTCTAAACCATTTGTGTACGCGTCTATATTTGGGTTTGTCGTACTTTCTTCATATGCCATCGTGCTTCATAAATCGTTTTTTGAAATTGTCATTTAAGCGTTTTATTGCTTTGTATACAATCACGCCAGCTCAGTACAAACATCACACACATGTGCTCACTCACACACACACTCACACATATATAAACAACATACAATTTTTTGGACCGTAGCAGCAATTGAGCAATGTAGTGGCTACTGCTCATCGCCGGAATGCTTTTTTGTATCTGTGAGGATGTCAATTTGTGGAGCGTGTGGCGCACACACACAGCTAAATTGTTTATGCGTGACTCTAACCCCATCTAAAGGCATGCGGACGCCGTGGCATAAGCTTTTTTTACGACACTAAATTTTTTTAATCAAAAGGGAGTGCGCTGAATGCACTGAAACCGTAATTGAGCTGTTCTATAGCTAGAAATTTTAGAAGTCAGCCATAGGAATTGGCGCGCGTATTCTGAGTTTAGGATTTTATTGCCTACACATTAATGCAAGAGGCATTCACGTAGTCTTTCCTACATAAAAACTCTTTATAACGGTAAATCAAAGTTTAGCCAGCTATCTCGTTGTGCCTTCCAAGCGTAAAAATATCTCACAATGTTAGTTTTTCTTGAACTGTTCTGACTGGAGGTTTTTTAGGTCCTTACCATGGATAGCGTCTACATATAATATTTATGGAAATTTTTTAAATATCGTGCATAATCTTTTTGATAGTGCTCTTCTCTTCTTAATTATTCTTAAATCAAATTCCGTTGTATACTAACTCTAGTTTCCATTTGGAAGATTCAAAATTTAACCGATCTTTTAAAACCGAATCCTCTCGAACAATTCATAGCTATTATAGCTATCTATTATATACTCAATGTATCCTTCGCATCTTTTTTCATTACACTAAGTGAAATTCTCATTATTTTCATTCCTAATCCTAATAAAAAAGGATCCGTCAGCATGTTGACCACTTATTGCCAAACTAGAAAGTAGGAAGTACATGCAGCTCCGATCCTTCAAAGACTTCATCTTTCATCTTCTGCCTAAAGGGCTTTTACCTTGCATTGTTCTTTCGTTGTTAACTTAGTGATACTGACTTTATATCATTATATACCGAATTCAAGTTTTATAACTTTCTCATTTCACTTAGTACATTCCTCAATTCCTTCCATTTGTAGTTTATCGGTTGGCAGACCCTATGGTATATAGGACACATCTACTAACTTCCTCTCCTTATAAGTGCATTAATGTTGACGGTCTTCTCAGTATTGTGATATTAGTTAAGATTAAGCAGTCCACAATGATCTGAGTATATCCAACATGCTTATTCGTTGACTACTAAGTTTCGTTGGACGTAAAGCTTTCGTTCAGTGATTTATTCCAAGTTTGTAAATTGCAACGAGGTCTTGAACATATACGGCTAGGACTGCACCGGTATTCTTGCGAGTATGCTAATTTGTTCAAATAAATGAATACAAAAGTCTGCGACGTACTGCAAGCTCAAACGAATGTACCGAAGACATTGGATCTCTAGTGTTCTCTCAGTAAGAAAACCAAATTTAGTACATAGGAGGCTTAATTCATACTATTTCATTTAACGGGAGCAAGAAGGCATAATCTATGATATATTTAAGTCAATTTCATGGTATTTTGATCAAACATTCCTAGCTTGATTATGATGGTGGCGGTCTAATACAGGGTCCTTTTTTAAATCATAAAAAACATTTTGCGGAAGATCATAAATCTTATGAGTATTAGATGTGGATTGAACCCATCGAGTATAGTGGTAGTTAATGACCCGGAAGACTATCATTGTCTCTCTGTCACTCTCATTTAGGCAACGAATCTTTCCGCGAAAATTTAATGTATATATATATAACCATTGGAAACGGAGAAGCATCTCCGGGAAGGTATTAAAGACAAGCTCAAAGCCAACGATCGAGAGTTTTTATGAAATGCTTCAACTACATTTTGTACTCATAACCTAACGAATATTATAAATAGGCACAATGCATACAGCTGGCAGCATGGGTAATGATTGGGATGTTGTACTCAATAGGAGTTGATAGACCATAGTGTATAGGTGAAGGTTTCTGTTATAACAGTATGCCGTGCAGACATCAATGTCACTGAATAATCAGTACGTCGAATGCTGGGTTGTTATAGTAGTAATACTTTAGTGCAAATATCATTTGCTTCAATAACTTTTAGAATACTGTGACTAACCTTTTATGAGTCTCTCTGAAATAGAAGAGATTTAAGAACTTTTACTCAAATAAGAGATACATACACTTCTAAGGGCTTGCGCCATTTCTTGAAACGAAAAATCCAATGCTCTGTGATACAAGAACAAGGTTTTGGAAAAAGTAAATGCGATACTAATAATATATTTTAAAATTAGCACAGTTTAAAGTTTCATGCTCCACAAACTTTTAAAGTCATCTAACATTTTTTTAGATAAAAAAAAACCATATACAGGGTTCAACGAGGGTTGAATAATAAAAAATCGAAGCTTTAGCAAAAGGAAATGCGCTAATAATAAATTTATGCTTAAGGATTTATCACTACGTTAAAAATTTTGAGTTTCATAAACTTTTAAGACCTAATGCCATTTTTGAGACAGAAAACCCTGATACACTAGGTGATTCAATATTTGAAAACTAAAAAAATTAAATATTTTAAGGGGAGTTGTACATGCATATATATGTTAGTCAAATGTTTTCCTTTCTTCTTAGTGCTAAATCACTCAGTCCTTTACTTGAACGGAGAAATATTTTTTATATTTTCCATTCAAACAGAAATTTATTAAAATTTCACGAAAATCGCAACCATTTCGAGAATAAAAGAATATTTGAAATACTCTTGTTGTTTTTGTAGAAGTTTCAACCAGTAAGGAAAAAAAAATATAAAAATTCAGATCTTTAATTTATTGCTCAACTTCAACTATCGCTCTACTAGTTAACGCAATGAAATTCCTTGAACATTTAGCATGTCGCTGGAGTCTTAAGATGTGGTTACTATTGAGATACTTTTATTTCATTTTTATAAATATATTTTCCAAATTTTTAAGGAAAAGAATAAATTTTCAAATCATTTTGCCATATCTTAAGAATAAAATAAATAGATTATTTTCCAAAAAATATACCAGACTTCAAAATAAGAATGGTATAAAAGCCAATCAATGCTGCTGCAGTAGCAGCAGGAGCTAGCTGCCTCGGCTAACAAAGTTTAAAATGGAATTTCTTGGCAGACAAACACACATACCAGAATTTCGGAATAATATGCAAGTATTGACAAGCAGCTTTCTTCAACTGAGCGTGCACATTTCTACATGTTTATGAGTGTATGAGTTATATGTATCTATGTGTATGTGCAGAAGTCAAGTGAATTTCATTTAATCAATTTAACAAAAATTAAATTACAACTCTATATACAAATGTATATATTGTATATATATATATATATGTATATGTAGCAAAATCAGCTGTTTGCTTTTGTTTCTGCTGTTGCTGTAGTTGCTGACAACAACTACAAACGTTTTTTTTTTCCTTCGAAAAATATTCATCTCGAGCTTGATCTACTCAGCGTGTTATCAATCATGCCAACGAAAGAGCATTGCAGACCCACATACCTACACACATACACACGTATACAGATATATATATTTGAGTATAGCAAAGAAACATGTGACACACATGCGAGCGACAATTTATGACAACACTTGTTGTCAGCCTGGAAAATTATGTACTGAGGCATGACTAAGGCGTTGCATACTTAAATACTTGAGTAAGAGTTTTACGAACAGATATATATATTTGTATATGTATGTGCGTATCTAAATATGTATAGAAATTCGTAAAATTTCATGCTTTTTTTGCTGACACATTAAATTTATTATATAACAAAATTAGGTTACAAAATTTTTTGTAAAAATATGTGTCATATTCACGAAATATCATAATCATCGAACTGAAAATATTTTGGGAGGCACTTTTAATATTATAATAACAGGTGCTTTAACGATATTTAGTAGCCATGCGGCTGCTTAGCCACTTCTCATACAAATTTTCTTTGGTTTCTTTGATTTATAAAGGACTTAGATAACTCTAAGCTCTCGTTGCCTTAGACATCATTAGGTGCCAATTGTATGAAAACTTTGTTTCCAAAAAGTCTCAATTTACCTTACGACAATAGGTTCCTCAAAAGAATTTAAGAGTAAAGTAAAACAATTCACAAGAAGGGCAAAAATCATTGCTGAAGTAAGAAAATTTAAGCACGCAAATTACCACCACTTTTACAACCCTCGACAAGCTTTAATGTGACCCATTCCTCACCACTTCAAAAAGTGGGTGACTTTGAAGCGAATTAACAGTGTAACAACAGGAGCATACGTTTGTTTGTGTACAGCTTAAATAGCCTGCATAAACACATGTATACATACAAATATACATACACATACACAAATATATAAATATATATATATATATATATATGTACACTATATATAAGGTTGAGTGTGGGAAACGAATATGTGTTTGTATGTGTTTAGTCTGCATTTCGTTACTGCCACAACCTATCCACAGCGTAAAGCAAATGTCTATAACAAGGAAAGCGGCCGAACGACCACCAAACAACAACGATTACAAACAAATGTGTTTACACATATACATGTCCGTGTTTGTGTGTGTACGAACTTTTTGTAGTTGTATACGTCGCTTTTAGCTGTTCGTAAGCATATTTAAAAGGGTACACAGATTTATTTGGTGAGTAAGTGTATGATGAATTGGCTGGGATTTGGATTAAAAATAGCATTAAACTGGAACTCAGCACACTTCGTTGAAATTTAGACTGCTGAACTCTTTTTATGGGAGCGAGCATTAAAGCTTTTAGAATAAACGAAGTTAACGAATGGGTTGCTAATGCTCAGATGGAATTAACAAAATTTAAAAATTCGTAAGTGGGTGGCTCTAAATCATTTCCATAGAAAATTAACTTTTTTGATAAATCAAAATTTTTTTCTTAATTCAAGCACAGTTCAGTTCCAAAATTAGCGCCATGAAATCTAGTATATGATTAATTTTTCTTCGCGGTATATTTGGGGAACATGAAAGACAGTTTTCGTATAATGCCTTTCAAATGGCCATAAACAGTTGAATTCGACAAATTTAACCTCTCACCGATCTCTCGTGTGGTGATTCGCCGATTTGCATCAACTAATGCCTTTATCGCATCGACCGGCCTTCCAGACCGTGGTGCATCTTCGACATCAAAATTGCCGGATCGAAATTTTGCAAACCAGTTCTGGCACTGGCGTACTGTTAACACGCCTTCTCCATACACATCCGTCAATTTTTTTCTCGCTTGGACAGCATTTTTACCTTTTCTGAAGTTAAAAAGTAAAATATGACGAAAATGCTGCTTATTGCTCTCCATATTTAAAAAGGCACCAACCAAAAACTACTGGGTAGAATTAATAGAACTTTTTCACACACAAGCCTTGCAATATCAGCTCTCATGACATATAATGGTTATGGGGCTTAAGTGTGAAGTTAGTTTCGAAAAAACGTAATTAAGTCCTCTGGCGGGAAAAAACGAAATGACTTTCCGAACAACCCAATAGTTACTAACCAGGTGCACGCAAGACAATGCGAAATTTCAAGACTACAATGTGGACACATGAGCATATTCCTTCTTAAAACGAGTCTTTATCGGTTTCTCCAGGAAAAAAAAACAAGTAAGGAAGGGCTAAGTTCGGGTGTAACCGAACATTTATACTCTCGCATTGCGCAAGGTTCAGAGGCGGGGAAATGCTTTCAGGTGCTGGCAAAACTTCATATTAAAAAATGTAGCAGAATAATTCAACATTCATTATTTGACGAAATTGTAAATGGATTGCAATCATATTTGGTATCTTACTAACTTATATTACAGGACATAGACTCATGTACTTTCATTGCTATATTTTGCTTCATGTCAGAGATATTTATTTTAAAATCTATCAAATTAACTCAAAAGAGATATATGCGATATAAACTCAACCAAAGTGGCTTAATTGAAAATATTACGTACATGAGGAAAGAGTAAACTAGAGAAAAGGAAATCATTATATTAGGAATAAGCGGTTTAGACCATGGTTTAGGCCGATTTCTTTCATATTTAGCGCAAAATCATATAGTGTTTAAGAAAATATATCCACTGAATTTCATTAAAATATCACACATCACGGTTTAAAGTCAGATGGAAAGTCTGGAATTCTTATATCGGGCATTTTTATGATAGAGGAAGATCTGCACTGATCACATTAACTCTTTTCATTATTCAAGTATATTATGTAACATGTTTTCACGCAATTTTGTGAAGGTAACTCACACAGCGGTCGACATATTCGGCATAAAGTCTGCTAGAATAGTGAAAATCATTATATGTAGTATATGGGAGCTGGTATAATTCGCGGACCGATTTCACACATTTTTGGCAGTAAACTATGGTATATCCGATATTACACGTTCACTTAATTTTGCTAAGATATCTTACATATTGACCGAAATATATGGTATAAAGTCTACCCGGGGGTTGAAAATCCTTATATTAGGTATATGGAGGCTAGGGGAAGTATCTACCCGATTTTTCCAATTTTTGACACAAGAGCACATTATTATCATGGAAAGATAATACTCTAATTTCATTGCGGTATCTTACAGATTTACCGTTATATATGATATAAAGTCTACCGGAAGGTTGAAAATCCGCATATTAGGTAAATGGGGGCTACGGGCAGTACTTCCCGATTTTCACCATTTTTGATACCAGAGTACACTATTATCATGGAAAGAGAATCCTCCAATTTCATAACAATATCTTACAGATTTACCGATATCGGTAAAAAGTCAGATAGAGGCACTGAGGTCCTAATATTGGGTATCTGGTGGCTTGGAAAGTTATAATCCGATTTCGTCTATTTCGACGAATGAGATGACATATCTTGAAAGCACTATTTGTACAAAGTTTGATTTTCATATCTTAATTGCTGCTCGATTTATCTACTTTAAAGTGAAAGGATCAGATGAAACTTAAAATTTTGTAATATGAGAAGTAGACGTGGTTTTTATCCGATTTCGTCCATTTTCATAATGTGATATAACAATGCAAAAATAATGTCATATACCAAATTACGTTGAAATCGGTTAGGGGTTCTTGAGATATGTGATTTATCCTAAAAGTGGGCGGTGCCACGCCCGTCGAAAATTCACATGGATCCCTATGCAACTCTCACATTTCATATTTGCTGTAAAATTTAATGTTTCTTCAACGAGTTAAAGCACTTCTGGTAGTTTTCAACATAACTTTTGTATGGGAGGTGGGCGTGGTTATTATCCGATTGGCTCATTTTCTCAGTATATGAGGAGATGCTGGAAAAAACTACTCGGAGCAAGTTTGATTGATATAACTTTAACGTTTTCCGAGATATATATATTAAACATATTGGGGGGCGGGGCCATACCCACTTTTACAAATTTTGCCCCCAGATGCCCACCCTATTTAGTTATAGCACATTATCTGTTTTCGATTAATACCAATGCCGATCGTCTTACTTTGACAAGGAACACGTGTACAAAGTTTCATCAAAATATCTTAATTTTTAGTCAAGTTATCGCTTGCACGGACGGACGGACGGACAGACAGTCACTCGGATTTCAACTCGTCTTTTCATCCTGATCATTTATATATATATATATGTCTATATCTAACTCGGTTAATTTTAGGTGTTACAAAAAACTAGTTACTAGTTACAAAAAACTCTCTAGCAACATGTTGCGAGAGTATAAAAAAAACTCTATAATGAGGTCTACATGCTCACAACAATACTGAGCAATAATAAGCGATACTAGTATGAAAAAGACAAGCACCATTTCAAGGCATATCCCCTCTCAATAACATAGAGCTACGTAGTTATACTAAATTGCAGAGACTTCCTTTGACACCAATCTCTCGTGCTAACAACTTCGAAATATACATTAAATGTCATCACGAGTGCCCATATTGTAAAACATAGAAAGGCGGTGATGAAGCAAAAGAAACAGAAGACAGAAGCATCGAACCAAGAAGGCTTATTGCGAAATTATCACCGCATATCTCTTTCTTGGAAGAAAAGTTTCTACTCTCTGATAAAGAGAGGTAGCAGAACTACGTGTATACTACAAGTAGTAAATCAATTCAAGTTTTGAAACTGCGGAAAATTTAAATAACTACCGAAGGTTGTTCAACGATAACCGAAGTATATTTGGAGCAGTGCTTGCCAGAAAATTATGTTTCTGTGCAGCAACATAAACATTAAAAAATATTCCCTAAATGAGAAATACCGTCGAGTTGATAGTCCATAACCGGATATAAACTCTATTTGGAAACGGTGACGAATGGTGAGAATGGTTCAAAACTAATCGATCAACGACAAAGCGCTTTGAATCTTTCAATAATCTATTGCGACTAATTTAAATTTCGACTAATTTACATGGATGATTTAAGGTATGGCATTTAAAAAATTTAAACTCCGAATGGTTCTCCGAAAGCTGTCAGTGCAGAAGAAATATTCTACCACGTTCTCTACTAGACAACTAGCTTCCGGCAAAGTTTTTAGTATCACGGCATGGATTATCATTCGTCAAAGTTCACTTAAAGCCTCAACAACCTCAACAACTAAGGCACTGACTCGCAGAAGTTGGACAATTTCTAAAAATTAACGCAGTGAATATTAATGTCTCAGAGTTGCTTCTAGGTGTAAATATATGGAGTCACTACCTTCATGGTGAATTATTTGTTGTAGAAAATCATACAAATTTTCGCATTTTGAATTTTTTTTTGAAAGTTTGCTCAAAACAAAGGCTTACCGCAACCAACTTCTGTCATTATGATCTTGAAACTAAATTTGGATCTCAGCAAATTTCTGTAAACTTAATGCATTGCAATAAAATAACTGAGCTTGGCACAAAAACCACGCACACACATACACACATACATACATACACACAAAATTATAATTACGAAACTAATGCCGTTATTTATGTGCCAACCACAATGTAATGAAAATAACTAAGCCTGCAGCTGGTGCAAAAATGCTTGCGAATATACCGCAACACACAAACACACAGAGGCACATACAAATGTATGCACCTAAAATGGCATGCCATTGCAACGTCAGTTCGAAAGTATGTCAAGCGTTTCGATAACTACAACTTTAAATTAAAGTTGTTGCTGCATTTTCGACGCTATTCATCGTCGTCGTTATTGCTGCTGCTGCTGTTGTTGTTGTTGCTGTTGTTGCCATTGGCGATGAAAATTATTTGAGAAAATAGTGTTTTGGAATTTTTATCCAAACATTGTTGTCACTTCATTTCAATTCCGCACTCGGCGCTGCACTTGTCGCCTGCAAGACACGTACACACGCACATGCATAGCGGTTGACAGCGCCTTGCCAGCACACATCAGCAGTTGGCAGTTGGCAGCTGGCAGCTAGCAGCTAGCAGCTTGGCATCTGTTAGTTGGCTCGCAACAATTCAGTTGGAAAAAAACTTGTTGACAAAATTTGCACTCGAAAAATTTTCATATTAAATTCAATGAAAAGTAAAAGTGAAAAGTTTTTAGTTAAACGCAGCAAAAAAAATAGGAGAGACACACAAGCAGCTAACGATACAAAAACGCTATGAGTTAAGTATTTGTTGTTGGAGTAGCTGTGGTGTTAGAAGAGTAAGTGTATGGAGAGGCGTAGGAGTGCAGGTAAGCAGTGGGGTCGATTTGTTTTGTTCGTGGAAAACGCTACCAGCTGTTTGTTGTTGTGGATTGCATCCTTTGTGTGCAACAACAAATGGTATGTTTGAATATGGTCGTATGAAAGACCTTTCATGTGTCCCCAGTGAACTTTCAGGTTGTAATCTCTCCCAATAATAACCAATATGGAAAAATACACCATATATGATGGATTAATCTCATAAACTTTCAACAAAAACAAAGCCGATAAGAATTTATCCAGATAATTTTGAAAGACCTCGATCCTTTGGTCCGATCTAGTTATCTCTCTAAAGTACAATGGCTATAGCTTCTGAGTAAAAGATAACAAGTAGCGACTTTAAAGTGGCTTTTAAAGGGACTAGAGTCCCTTTGTGGATCGACCGTAAACGAAGATTTCGGAGCTTCTTATAGTTTCGTTTCGCAACGAAAGTAATCCTAATGTCTTGACCCCAAGAGAAGTCAGGAGACCGACCGTCTCTCTCTGAATATTGACTATAAATGAAGGACGAAGGGAAATAAACCAAATGGTTAAACTCAGAAGATGAAAGTCTCTACCCTACTCTTTGAAAAATTCAGCAGTTATAGAACTTATCTTGACTACCGTGGAATCAAGTGAGTTATTTATTCATACGGGAGGGGATGTTCCCATGAGAGACGGTTCTAGGCACTAAAAGTTAGCAGCATTCCTCATTCCATCCTTCCCTACATATTCGTCTGCCCTGAAAAGTTTCCGGATTGGTATTTCTTGGTCAAAAGCAACTACAAACTGATTGATTATTTTTGGTATCTAATATAAAACAAATGAGATTTTAAAACAATTACTGTCAAATATTTGAGAGTTAAGACCTCATCTGTCTGATGAGGACCTTAATAGGATTGTATTAATGTTATCAGGCTTTCGCTTTACTATGCGCTTCTGGGGGAGCTCTTGCACCAAGCGGTGTAGGCCTTCGAGGCACATGGTATTCAAAAGGAAGGTTGAATGTTAAAGAATATTCACCTATACAAGTATATAAGAGCTTATGATTAGTTAAGATAAAATTGTATATATGAGCGGTTCCCTCGATCCTTAAATGCCAATTAAGACGGCTGGGTGACAAGAAAGAGTGCAAGACCCTTTTACATTTGGTGAGATTTAACATCCCTTTTAAATTAATCTTTCTTAGCAAAGTCAACGATAGTGGAAGAGTTTAGGTTTAAACAAAAGGAATAAACTAGTCGGCGGGTCGTCTCCTCTCCTTTACTTTTTACCTTTTATTTACCAACAAATGATGAGTGACTTTCGAGTGGAAAGACACTGATAATGTATTTCCTCACTAAATGAGGATACTGCAAAGGTCGAACAGGTTAGTCCAGTGTTCTCAATTAGAACATTTAATGATAGTCGGGAGTTTCGAAGGTATATGCCTTTTCCAATCATAAATGTAGAATTCTACATCCACCAAAAGATGCCTTTTTGTTTTTTGGATTATTGCTATATAAACCCATGAATAATTTAGAGGAAATCAGAAGACTTGTCCGTCATGAATATTAGAGGGGATATATCTCTCGAGAACATATATTTTCTTTCAAGAAGAACATAGAAATTTTATTTCGGCTACGCAATATCTTCCGATAGTAGTTCCACAAATAGTGGAGTTTGAGTTAATCATTTTAAGAGCTAGGAGGTATCCAGCGCACTTGTACTGAACCTCAAATAAGTAGTAAAATATTAAATAACGGGAGGTTCTGCAGGTTTCAAATACAAATCAGGATACCGAAGTAAAGCGAATACTTCGGTTCTATACTTTAGAATGGTATGTGTTGGAATTCGATGCTTCCAAAATTTTTATTTTTTTTTCACTCATATCTTTGCACACTCTTGCCCTGACCGCCTGGTTATTGAATACGTTGAAGTAATAACTTTTCCACCGCAACAAAACAATTTGAGCTCCAAAGTTGGGAAATTTCGCAAAGTAACCTGAAATTTTGTAGTATTTACTATGTATGCATACGAGTATATAACGGTAAAAAATATTCAATATAGGCACTGGTGTAGGTATGTGTATGTGTAGTTGGAGTTCTAGCGTGTTTGTTCTACTTTTATTGTTATTTTTGTTGTTGCGTAGACTAGTGAAAATGATAGTTGCAAAATTTACTTACAATATATTATATAATATATGGTTGTGTATAGTTTTGTTGAGTAACCGAGAGAAACTCCAATGAATGCATGCAAACATACGATGGGCGAAATCTATGTAAATAATTAGGAAAACCCAATTCAGGAAAATAAATAGAGCACAAATTTTTATGCCAAAAGCATGAGTTCATCTATTTTGTATGTCGGCATGCTGTAAAATATTGGGATAATATGGAATCATGGTTTTTTTTTATACGGAATGGGTTAGCTATTTCATTAGATTAACGAAAAAATTGTAGTCCAGAAACACTACAAATAATTAACAAAACGGTTCGAAAAGAGAGACTTCTCTTTTTTTTACCTCTCATAAGCTTTTTGCTAGATCTAAGAAAAGGAAATTAACTTATACTAAGATAAAGAAACTATTCTAACCACAAAACTAACAATAAAGTTATATTAAATTGATTACTTATAGATCTTAAAAACTCTTGTAAAGGTTCCTCGGCTAGGGTTAACACGAAGGAACTGCTTCAGTAAGCGTTTTGCTGTTCAGTACAGTGTCAGATATATCCCTCTGGTTTATATCGAGCGCATTTTCCGTACTTTTTCGTCTAATATGTATGTGTAAAATGTAGTTGGAAACCATTTTAGAATCTGTATATGGTTAGTGGAATCAGATAGATATTTTTAATAATTCATTCGGTTTATTTTCGAGCCATAAATGAGAGAAATGTAACACTATTTTTCCCCTGAAACTCGATCGGCTTTCCTTTCCGTGATTACTCAAACAACAGTTTCCAAGTTAGCCTTGAGCAACACTTGCAAAGTAACTGTTCTACTATAGCTACTCTTCTAACATACTATTAGATAGTCCAAAATCCCGGGTACACATGGTTCTTCTTTATGATAACACTACTGTAATTAAGCAAACTGAAACCATCTTCGATTCGTCATTTTTCTACCCGTTACTTTTGGGCGCTGCTCTCAAAGGTAGTGAATTGAATTCAATACAAGAGAGCAAGCGGATACCTCACTAAAGTGGTATTATCGCTTTCTTCAGTGCTACCAGGTTTTGTTTTATAAATTTTAGATCAGTTATACTATTGGGAATGGTTCAAATGACAAATTTCTGTCAAAAACTAATTAGCCTGTTCGATTCGATACTCTCTAACGCTTGCCGAATCGAAAACAGCTTAAGATTATAGAAACAAAGAGCTCAATTGGGTTTAATGCTCAAAATATTTATCTTAAGGTTTTAATGATGACTTTTTTGTTATTGGTGCCAAACCAAGCTCTTATTGAGGAAGAAGTTAATTACCTATTATAAATACTTCTCATATTTTTCATCCTCTTAAGAAAAAGAGTTTTACTTTATTCTAATTATGTGTGAGTCCTTTCCATTGCACCCACATTTCTTGCCTTCATCTTATGGTACCAAGATAGTTGAGGAGTCTTATAGTTTTATAGATTTTCAGAAGAAGATCACAAGATTTTTCTCTTCAAATCTAATACATCAATATGTCATTTGAAGTCAGTGCCTTATATTTGTTTGGAACTAAAAACAATCATTGCAATCCGTCTGGTAGCATCTGGTATCTTATTATAACCTTTATCGAATCATTTTTAAACCTGCTATAACATATTCTTAAAATTCTCCGATTTTACCATCTCTTATCGAAGAACTGACAAATGAAATATCCTATTTCCTGCAAATATTAGAATATGGAACTTCTTAATAATTTTTTTGACACCGCCCGACTTTCCCCATACAAAGTGTGATCTGATGTATTACTTAGACGGCTGGGTTCAAAACTATGCTAAGCCAAAACTTTTATATATACAGATATTGTATAGGGCTCATCCTATGGTAGGCAATGTAAGGTCTCTGTGGGTATCTCGAGCGTAATAGAGTTTCTCATAAAAATATATCTCAATCCTTCAAATAGGTAATTTACAACATAAAGTGCTCGCCTTTGACAAATGAATTTAAGACGTATGAGATAAATAGTGGGAACAGTTAGATGAAACAACTGATAAAGGTATAGCCGCCAATTTTATATGCATTCATATGTATCTTAAAAGTATAATCTCGAAGTTGGTTGTTCTAGTAAAGACATAGTGTCAATCGGTAAACATCGGTATTGCTCGTCGTTAATGACAATTCGGAAACCCGAAGTTTACGCATCGGTGTACAGAACAACACAACTCAAAGGGTACGTAAATAGTTTGAGGTCTGTTTTTCATATTTTTTACTTATCAGAAAGCGTTTTATAGAATTATTTCATGGCTGTAGATAATCAAAGAATAACATTAGTAAAGTAGTTGAGACATAGGGTGCCTAGTAGTAGAGCACCTAGTCGTACCTAGTAGTAGTATGATTAATATGACACTTACGTACATTTAATATGTACGATATGTTACGAGTATTTTAATATTTAAAGCACAAAAGGTCAACAGGGTTGCTCTTACTTAAGCAAAAATGAAACTGGGTATATATATTAAACTGGGCGCTATATATTAAATGAGTTTCAACGATATTCAACTAATATGCCTTTGAAGAGGCAAATATGGTACTGTCTTCAAATAAAAAAGAATGAATGAAGTGGGGCGATCAGTGGCCCTACTTATTTTGAGTCGTTTGAGGAATTTGACATTCTCTGGAGCAAAATCCCTCCAGGTTTTTTTTTTTTAGACAAATAAGTTTACTCACTAGATTTAACGTTTTCTTGCTTAATTTAAGCTTTCAGCAAAAAGGGAAAAGGCGCCTTGTGTAAGAAAATTGAGGTCAAATGAAGGGCATTACTTATAAAATGATTTTTTCGAGATCTCAGAGGAAAGTTGTTGTTTTGGAGAGGTAAGCAAATATTTCACAGGCCTTTACTAGATATCTCTAACAAAAATCTCGAGTACGTAATTTTTTTTTTTAGAAAGATTAAAAATGTCCGGAAGGTTTAGCTACTTGGTGGGAGAGTGAGTACCTATATAACATACCCAAAACAGTTTGAGTTATTAAACTCAATTCATATAAAGTTATGTATATGTACGAGTATATATTGTATGTAGAGGTATACATATATCAAAATTTAGTTTCTGGAGGCTTATAAGTAAATTTATCCTCATTAATTAACCTCACAAATTACGATATTAAAACCTTAAAAAGTAATCACCAGCAAAAGCTAGGCTGTATATTTGAGAGCAGAGAATAGGATCTCCGCACTAACGGCTTTTTGGGGCAGATTAATGATCTATATATGTGCATATATGTATATATATTGGGTGGTTCGGAAAGTCATTTCGTTTTTTCCCGCCAGAGGACTTAATTACGTTTTTTCGAAACTAACTTCACACTTAAGCCCCATAACCATTATATGTCATGAGAGCTGATATTGCAAGGCCTGTGTGTGAAAAAGTTCTATTAATTCTACCCAGTAGTTTTTGGTTGGTGCCTTTTTAAATATGGAGAGCAATAAGCAGCATTTTCGTCATATTTTACTTTTTAACTTCAGAAAAGGTAAAAATGCTGTCCAAGCGAGAAAAAAATTGACGGATGTGTATGGAGAAGGCGTGTTAACAGTACGCCAGTGCCAGAACTGGTTTGCAAAATTTCGATCCGGCAATTTTGATGTCGAAGATGCACCACGGTCTGGAAGGCCGGTCGATGCGATAAAGGCATTAGTTGATGCAAATCGGCGAATCACCACACGAGAGATCGGTGAGAGGTTAAATTTGTCGAATTCAACTGTTTATGGCCATTTGAAAGGCATTATACGAAAACTGTCTTTCATGTTCTACAAAAAAAACGAAATGACTTTCCGAACAACCCAATATATGTATATATATATATATATATACATATGTAAATGTACACATTATTTATATACAATTTGTGTATATTCCACACAATTAATACGCTCCAACTTCGCTTATTAAGGTGAGTTTCATAACGGCAAACCACCCGAAGTATGCATTTACTACGCAAAATTAATATTGGCCGTAACTTGAAGTAAAACTTCACACCACACACCCCTGCCACCAATTAGTGGCGCATTCTTGGCAACACCGATAAATAAACTAAATTTCATATTCTGTAACATTTTTTGCTGCCGCACCGGTTTGAGCGGCTGACTTCCGTCGTGTGTGACCTCAACAATTTCGTTTTTTTTGGACAATCGTGGGTTAACGGTAAAACATATTGCGTGCGTAGACAGCAAAGACGGACCCTTTTTTCTGCTGACGGCTGGAGTTGTTTTTATTTTATGGTTGTTGTGGTTGCTATTGTTATTTTTGTTGCTGTTGTTGTTGTGGTTATCATAGTAAAACTGCTAAATATCCGAATCTCTTTTTTTTATTTCTATATGTGAAGGTATGAGAACTTTTTGGACGACAACTGTAACGGCAGCAACAACAATAATAACAATGCGAAAGTTAGTTTGAAAATAGTGTGTATGTATGTGTTGATTTGAGCGCTAGATTGCGTTTGCGCGTTTATTTCTGTGGGTAGAGAAATGGTTAAAGGAAATATGCATACATACACACATAAATATATAATATCTGCATACATATATATATAATATATACATGTATACGATACATACATACGTAAACATTTATACTTAACATTATACGTAACATTTATTTATGTATATATTATTTGTATATTTGTATATATGTATTTATATAACAATTTTAAGTACCTAACTGCGTCTGCCGCTACGACGACAAGTATATAAAAAAAATTTTTGTTATGATGTCTACGCTGTCTTATCAAAAAGCAACAGCAGCCAGCCAGCATAGTCAACAAACGCCGCAAGCGTAAAATAACAACAAGATACACAAGTTGCAGCCGTCTGAGTATGCGAGCGCATAATTCGAGTAATAGCAGCAAAAACAACAGAACAACAACAACAATTTAATAGAGAAGTGAGCTTGATGGAGGCAGCAAAAACGACACAAAACTTAAAAAAAAAAAAAAAATAGCAAAACGAAATGCAGACAAAGTTGCCACCCACCAAACCACATATTCGCACACTTGCAACCGCACACTTCAGACTTGATAAAATCAAACGCTTCACAAGAATTGTTGAAGGTGCACAAACAAGTAAAGAAGGAGGCAGAAGAAGCGGCGTCAACGAAAAATTGCCTTGAACAACCGAGAGGAAAGCGGCGCTAGATGAAATTCAGCAACGAAAATGCAACAACAACAAACTACTTATTTCTGCGTGCAACAAAAATTTACGAAAATTCCACCATAATTACAACAACAATATTTCATTGGCGTAGTGTGTCAGAAATGTCACACACCCATGCTAACAAACGCTGGCGCTGCGTTAAAGGCTCTGCGCTTTAACATACTTTACGGCGCTCATTGTTTCGTCTTTCCAAGAAACTTTCGCCTTGCACCTTCGTTTCGTTTTGTTCGCTTGGTAAATCGTGTGCTGTTTCTTCGGCTTGGCGTTGGCGTTGACGTTGGCTTTGGCTTTGGCTTTGGCGGTGACTTTTTCATTATAATTACGTCTCTTTTGAGACGCAACTTTTCTTTGTTATGTTTCTTTTTGTTGTTGCTTTTTGTTTGCCGAGCTTGCTTTGTTGATCTGTTTCTTTCTTCGTTCATGTATCTTTTTTGCTACTTTTTGCATACAACTTTCGAGTGAATAAATGTCTATAGAAATGTCTACCGAAGCGTGTTGACGCTTATTCGCTAATTTATTAAATCAATTTATTAAAAACAGTTATTAAATCAATAAAGTTGAGTGCATGTGAGCATGAGATTCGCACGTGTGTGTGTGTCAACATTGTTTGTGCAAGCCAAAACTAAATCAGAATGTATACATAAAAATGTCATTTTATTGAATCAAGGCATCTTAATCAGAAATATTTGGTAAAAAATACAACAAAAAAAACTTCATGATGCAAAATAAAGACACAGCCTTGTTTATTTGATTATAATATTTTTCTGCGCTTTTTATCTCTTATTGACTGCCAGCCTACAGCTGAAGCGAACTGATTCTGTTCACAATGTGAAAAATAAATAATTAAATTAAATTAAATGAAAAAAAGAGAATTAAATTAATTTAAATTAAATTAAATAAACTTAAATAAAATAAAATAAAATAAGAGAAAATGAAATATTAAATGAAATTAAATGAAAAAAAATTTCAATTAAATTAAATTAAATGAAAAAAAGGAAATAAAATTAAATAAACTGAAATAAAATAAAATAAAATGAAATGAAATGAAATAAAGGAAAAGTAAATGAAAATAAATGAGCTGAAATAAATTAAAATAAAATTAAAATAAAACAAAATAAATTAAAACAAAATAACTGTATTATGATATAATAAATTAAATTTAAGTAAAAGTATAGAAAAGTAAACATATAATAAAGCAAGTAAGGAAGCGCTAAGTTTAGGTGCAACCGAACATTATATATATATATTATTCACAATTTGACCGATTTATACGGCATAAAGTCCGCTAGATTAAGGGAAATCGTTACAGGTAGTATATAAGGGCAGTGCTAATTCCTGAACCGGTTTCAATAATTTTCCCGACAAAACTGTGGGATATCCAAGATTATACGTTCACTTAATTTTGCTACGATATCTTGCATAATGCTACAAATATACAAAAGTCAAGGTACAAAGTCAACCGGATGTTTGCAAATCATTATGTTAGGTATATGAGGGCTATGGATTATATTGGCAAAATTTTATACATATTTGATACAAGAATACAGCATTTGCAAAGAAAGGCGCTGTCTCAATTCCTTTAAGATATCTCATTGACCGATATTTTTGGCAAAAAGTGAGTCATACGCAGAGAGGTCCACATATTATGTATGAATATTTATGGTAGTATTACGTCCATTTTCACATTGTATCATAAGGATTTCAGGTTCTTATTCACCAAATTTGGTTGAAATTGTTGAAGTGATTCCTGAGATACGTGATGTGTTCAGAAAATAAGGGGAATGCTCTTCGACTGTGTTCTTCGACTTTAATTGCATAGTGCATCATGAATTCTTGCATCAAGGTCAAACGGTCAATAAGGAGTACTACCTACAAGTTCGACGCCGTTTACGTAAAAACGAGCGAAAAAACGCACGGATTTGTGGAAAAACAATTTATGGCTTTTACTCACTTCTGCTCAATTCCGCTCACGCTTCGTTGCTTGTTCGTGAATTCTTGGCCAATACTATAACGATGCCCCAGCCTCCATATTCGCCAGACATGGCTCAGTGTGAATTTTTCCTATTTCCAAAAATAAAGAGAACCTTAAAAGTCCGTCGTTTTACAAGTATAGATAACATTAAAAGTGCATCGCAAAAGAGCTAAAGGCTATCCCAAAAATCGGATTTGAGAAGTGTTTCGATGATTGGAAGAAGCGCTGGCATAAGTGCGTAATATCGAATGGAGACTATTTTGAAGGCGACAACATTAATGTAGATGAATGAATAGATATTTAAAAAAAAAACGAAAAATACCGTTAGTTTTTGAACAAACGCAGGCATTGTCCAATTTTTATACTGATTTTTATGAAGTCTTTCTTACCATTTTTCCTGCGAAATCTAATGCTTCTGACGAGTTTCTTTAGCGAGTTATCGCACTTTTGGCAATTTTCACCCTGACTATTATATCGCGCGTGGGCGTGGTTATTATCTGATTTCACAAATTGCCGCACACTATGTGTAGGTGCTAGAAAGACTTGTCCTCAGCAAGTTTGGCTGATATAGCTTTAGAGGTTTAGGAGATATGTATATTAAAAAAATTAAGGGGCAGGGCCACACCGACTTTAAAAAATTTAAACCACAGATTTTCCTCACTACCGCGACTTCTTGAACAAAATTACGCCATATAAGGCGTGGCAATGCTTCCGAGGAATATATTACTTGTGCCAAGTTTCATCATGATATCTCAATTTTTATTTAAGTTATCGCTTGCACAGACATATGGATGGACAAACACATATTTGGAATTCAGCTCGTCTCGCCATTCATGATAATTAATATATTGGGTTGTTCGGAAAGTCATTTCGTTTTTTCCCGCCAGAGGACTTAATTACGTTTTTTCGAAACTAACTTCACACTTAAGCCCCATAACCATTATATGTCATGAGAGCTGATATTGCAAGGCTTGTGTGTGAAAAAGTTCTATTAATTCTACCCAGTAGTTTTTGGTTGGTGCCTTTTTAAATATGGAGAGCAATAAGCAGCATTTTCGTCATATTTTACTTTTTAACTTCAGAAAAGGTAAAAATGCTGTCCAAGCGAGAAAAAAATTGACGGATGTGTATGGAGAAGGCGTGTTAACAGTACGCCAGTGCCAGAACTGGTTTGCAAAATTTCGATCCGGCAATTTTGATGTCGAAGATGCACCACGGTCTGGAAGGCCGGTCGAAGCTGACAAAGATGCGATAAAGGCATTAGTCGATGCAAATCGGCGAATCACCACACGAGAGATCGGTGAGAAGTTAAATTTGTCGAATTCAACTGTTTATGGCCATTTGAAAGGCATGGACTTAACCTCGAAGCTCGATGTGTGGGTGCCCCATGTCCTTACCGAGCGAAATTTGTGTCGTCGTGTTGACGCGTGTGATTCGCTCCTCAAACGTCTAGAAAATGATCCATTTTTGAAGCGGATTATTACTGGGGACGAAAAATGGGTTGTATACAACAATGTTAAACGCAAGAGGTCATGGAGCAGAAAAGATGAACCGGCTCAAAGCGTGTCAAAAGCCAACATTCACCAAAAAAAGGTGATGCTCTCCGTTTGGTGGGATGTCAAAGGAATCGTTTTTTTTGAGCTTTTGCCGGACAATACAACGATTAATTCAGAAGTCTATTGTCATCAGCTGGACAAATTGAATGATTCACTTAAAGAAAAGAGGCCCGAATTAATCAACAGGAAGGGTGTAGTGTTCCACCAGGATAATGCGAGACCTCACACAAGTTTGGTCACTCGCCAAAAACTTTTACAGCTTGAATGGGACGTACTGCAACATCCACCATATTCTCCAGATCTGGCGCCTTCCGACTACTATTTGTTCCGGTCCCTGCAAAATTTTTTGGATGGCAAAACCTTTACCTCAAATGAAGATGTCAAAAACCACCTGGACGAGTTTTTTGCCAGCAAGGACCAAAACTTTTATGAGAGGGGAATTATGTTACTGCCAGAAAGATGGCAAAAGGTGTTGGACCAGAATGGCCAATATATAATTTAATAAAATATTTATTCATTATACGAAAACTGTCTTTCATATTCCCCAAAAAAAACGAAATGACTTTCCGAACAACCCAATATATATACACATAACTCTAGATCCACCTCGATTAGTTTTAGATGTTGCAAACAACCGTTAGGTGAACAAAATAGCTTGTAACATTAAATTATCATACAATCTGGCAACCTTTGGCTTGCCTTCTTGAATTTCTTAAAAAAATGTTAATTTAATAAATATGCCTTTTATATATTACAAATTTTATTTTAAATAAATGAAGTCTTCAAGCTTACAGCTTATTATATATAAAATAGTTCGTATAAATTAAATGACACAAAAAAATGTAAAACAAAAATTAAATAGCAATTTGTCAATTATTTAAATTTTATGAGATTTTCGTTCAATTAAGCAAACTAATTGACCTCTGAAAGATTTATTGACCACTCATAGTAGTTTTTTTGGCGGAGAAATAGAGCCGACAGTTTTATATTGTATGATTCACCGCATGTATATTCCAGCAGTACCATTTAAAATTAAATTTATAAATTTGATAGTAATTAAATTATATTTGTTATTCAATTTACAACAATAAACTGGAGCTCTATATTTACAGCAAATTTTGACGAACTTTTCATTTTTCTAATACCATGTAACCCCGTGATTCAATTCACTCTCCCTATTCCATGAGAACCTCAAGTACTTACTGGCAATTTTTATGATAACTGTAAATTAAAATAACAATTTCTATTTGAGTGAAATATTTATTTAGCGAATAAATTGAATTGCCCTAAATATTAGCCACTCAATCAAATTAGAACTAATTAAAAGGCTTTGTTTGCCATTACCATATAATGTTTATGATGTGAAATTCAAAATAGGAAGATTCCGCTATTTACGGTTAAAAATCGATACAATTTTATCACAGCTAAACATTGGAGCGCTTACACTTCCATTTGCATGAATACATTATTTTCGTTATCATAATTTTAACAACAAATTATATGCCAGTAGAGGAGGCTTATGAAAATCTATGTAAATATTTAAATAGACGGGTGTGAGTTGTTGGTAGAATAATTTCGAATGTTTCGTGATTTTACTTTGAAATGATTGCTTTTGGGAAATAATAATGTTCTTATTTCTTTAGGTTTTTGATTTTTTCAACTCATGCTTAACTGAGTTTCTCAACGAAAGCGTTAATTGAGCTTCCAAACAATATTTCTAATGATTGATTATGTTTTTTCTAAAAGTTTGCGAGTTCTCAAACATTTTACTCAAGATTTAGAGGTTCTCTAAGAATCCCACAAATCTTTGAGCCTAAATTCTTATCGTCCTACAGATTAACCTACAAATTTTTTCACTCGTTTTGTATTATATCTAAAATAGGTGCTCACTTGGCCCGAAACTCGAAAGGTGTCTATAGTAACCAATATAGACTTTAAGAACATCTTAAGATTTTGAAGTTTAGCAATGAAAGAGCTTATACTAAACACATTTTCTTTTTCAACAATAAATCTTTAGTTTGCTGCAAATCTTATACCAGATATTATCTAAATGGACCTCACTGGACTATTTATTAATATTTTCTCAGGTAAAGCAGCATTTTATTAATTAAAAGGTGGCATATCTTTACCGGAAGCCTAACCTCAAAATTTGTTATGAAACCTAGCCTAAATGATGGACCCAGGGAAGAGATGCGTTTTAAGTCACTACACAATTTAGTGACCTTTTAAAAAATTTTCGTACGAACTCGCTTATAAATTAATAATTGGTCAAAAAATTTAAATTATTTAAAAAATTCGTTACTCATCATTTATTAAAAATGCAAATACCTGACTTCAAACAATAAAATTTGCCTCAAACTCCACTTCTCAAAATTTGATCATATTAAGTTCAGTTTTTTACAATATCTGCGCAGTATACTTAGATATATGTGGCTTATTCAGAGATTTTAAAATTAAAAGTCTATTTGGAATTCAAATATGTGTGCGCAATAAAAAAAAAAAAAAGAAAGTTTACAAATTTCAAAATTTTGTGAATTCAAGATAGGCTGTTTCATCAGTTAAGCAGGGTATATTTTATAATTCACCGTTAATTGAATGATTTTGTAATAAAAAATAAATTCCAAAATAAAGTATTTAACTTCAGTCGCAAATTCGTACAATTGTTTGTTTTGCTCCAAATTTACCAAAACCGTGTTGGTCTGTTTTTGCTTATATACGCATAGAATATATTGAAAAACTGTTTTCAAAGTATAAAATCAATTTGAAATTAAATTAGCTGATTTAAAATACCAAAATGAGTTATAAAAGCATATTTTTGAAACTTGTTGATATCTAGCTTGCCAGTTTTACCAATCAATAGACAAAAGCTAGTTTAATAATTGATTTATTAAGTGAGTTTAGAGTTTAAAATCTATTTGAATTCAATTCACCTGATTTTAAACCAAAAAATGAAACTTTAAAAACTCCTTTCACAATTTGTCAATATCTACTTTGCCTGTTTTTCTTCAGCGAAGAGTATAATTCCAGTTTAATACAATTGGTTTATCATGTAATTTTAAATATAAAGAAAATTATTCGCAACATGCAATCGCATCTACAACTATTTTGTGAACTTAATTGAAATTAATATGCATAATTAAAACTTATATTTCATCACACACACCTAGACCATCAATCATTAATTAAACCAATTACGCCGAGGGGGGAATAGGTTGCCGTTGTAATAAAAAATGGTTGATAATTTTTAAGATCCACACTTGCACCCTGCATACTATAATAAAGCTGTACTTGTACGAAAAATTAAGAATTACAAAAATACAACAACAACAACAACAATCACAAAAGCAAATCAAAAATGCAATATAAATCCAGCCACTTTGTGTCGCACATAATTACAACTAATTTGCAACAATTTGCAAAGAGGGTCGCGCGATTTAACCGATTAACGGTGGCAAGGACACGACCAAGCACACACATACACGCAAAATAAAGATGCCAACAAAAAGCAACAACACCACAACAACATTGTAAGCAAATACGCCAAATGAGGCTTGAAAAGGAAATATGCGCGCGCGTTCAGTTGGCGAAGAGCGCGCAAGTAAATAAAAAACGAAAGAGACACACACATGCATACATGCATGCATGCAAGCAGCCTGTGAGACAAACAGACAGACAGACAACTAGAACTAGCAACGCGGCGGATAAATAGCTGCTTGTACACGCTTGAGTTTGTGCATATTTTTGGTAAGCGGAGATTTAATGCCACACACACATACATGCATCGGCAGACGCCCGCTAACAAGCACACTTGTAGGCGCATTGGCGCACACGCGAGTACAATTAAAATACAATTTTTGTGCACAATTTCAGTAGCGTAATTAATTTTTAATTTCGACTGAACGAGTAATTGCACAATGCAATGCAACAAGCATGCCGTACAAGCTGAGCACAAGTTGTGTTGACACGCGAATATCACGGGGCGCGCCAAAGAAGTCGGGAAATTGTGCAACGCGCGCCTCCACCGTCGCGGCAAAAGCGCCTGAAATGCAGGCCAAGTTGCAGTTGTATGTGTGAATGTGTGTATGTCTCTCTCTGTGTGTGTGTGTGTAGCACTGCCAGTTGGCAATGGCGTGTGCTGCAGTCAGCGAAATGAAAATATCGAGTACATTCGAAATTGCGCACTTGACGCTCACGTACCAACATATATTGGCGCGCCACAAAAACTATAGCATGTACACACACACACACACACACACACACACTTATAGACATAACGAGCGAACAAACAAGCTGGCAAGCAGGCAGGCAACAGGCGCAACAACAACGACACGCATATAAATAAACAAACTACAACGTTGTCAGCGGCGCAAGCAAACAGAGGAAAAGCTTGCATGTAAGCAGCACATCAGCAACCAGTAACCAGCAACCAGCAACCAGCAACCAGCCAGACATGCTAGGCAATAACGGTGTACCTGCCTACATTTGTACATTTTGGGCATTGAACGGGGATGCACGGCGTATGCGCAATCACGGCAGGCAGGCGAGGAGACTCAGTTGTATGTGTGTGTGTGTTTGTAGACTGCCAAGGCGAGGCTGAGGTTGCCTGGCTGTCAGTTTGGCGGCTTGGCACGAATGCAGACATAATGCAACGGTATACACGATGTTACATATATGCATGTTTGTGAAGGTGTGTGTGTGTGTGTGTGTTTTATATGCATATATATGTGTGTATGTGTATGTGTTTATGTGGCACTCACGCGTTGCAATTATATGTTGCACGACATCATAGTTTCATTGTGCTGTGGGTAGCATAAATGCATATATTTGTAGAAAATAGTTAAGAAATAAGTTTATAACTAAATGTATGTACATAAATTGTATTTAAAACAAAAAAAAAATATTTATAAATTTTTTATTTTTTCTTAAATTCATATTCTCATGTGATTGCTATGCTACATAGTTTTCTTACACAAATGTGTAATTCTAAATCAAATTTGTATTAAAAAAAAAAGAATTCTAGAATTATTTTTGTTTTAAATTTGTCATCAACTGCTTTTGTTGTAGATATCTAGAGAAGTATCTTCCTATGATATTCTTCAAATATCACAAATTAATAAAATTTTTTGTACATTTTAAAAGTTAAAAATTTTATTTAAACACTTCGATTAGGAAATTTCAAAATTTTATTTAAAACTAAAGCTTCAATATGGAAAATATTTTATTTAATTATAGATTGCATTGGTCTATTAACATTTTTTAACATCTGTTTTTAATTTTTTCTGCTAAATATTTCATAAAACTCCAAATCTTTCATAAAACTTAGCAAAAAAATTCAACTTGGAATATTCAAAAAAAATTCCGTAATGATATTAGTATTTGTTAAAAAATATAGAACTCTCTTGACGCTTCCTAAGCAACTGCAAACACTTCAATAAATGATTTTTCGAAATCAGATACAATATATGGGTTTGTCATGCCAAAAAATTACTCAAGTGTGTGCTTAATCCTCTAAATCCCATAAAAGACCTGCTAAGACGCTAAGACGAAAACTGAACATTCGCAAGGAATTGAAAGTGAACTCAATTGTAGAAATGTATTGAAACATGGTACAAAGTTATACTATTAGGCAGAATTTTTTTTACTATATTTAGATCTCAAGTAAAAGTGACCCTCTGACAAACTGCCATATTAAAATTATCATAAAAGTTCAAAAGAAGGTTTGAATGGTTCTCTCATATTTAATGCGCCTCGAAATTTTATTTCGAAAAGAGCACCCTATAAAACCCTTTTTGGTATGCTCTCCACTTATAAAGAAAATACATGCACATAAATTGGGTATATATCTATATTGTAAATGTTAATATATATAAACAAAAATTATTACAGCAACTCTTGCCGCGTATTTGCCTGTTGCTTTAACAGCTTACAGTTATGTGACACCGTTACCGTTGTATACGCTTACACCGATACACCTACACCTACACCTACACAAATGAGAATTGAAGTACGCGACATAATCTGTATGCGCTCAAGCGTTCACTTGCTGTCTGTTAAGCAACAACAACAAGGACAATGTCACAATAGGCAATGTAAATACGAATCAATTAGCAACCGTTAAACCGTGTGCATTGAAATTTTGTATTCACTTTTTGTTCGCTATTTTAGCTTTTTTCTTACCTTGCACATTCAGCGAATTTTATTGAATACTTATGGTTGTTTATAAAAATATACATATTTTTAAATGAAACCACTACATGTATTTATATATATATATATATATATGGAATTTACTTTTTTAGCACGCAGTTGCCAAAATTTCTTTTATATCTGAAAGTAGCCCAACAACTGCACAACCAATGGCAAATAATAAGCAGAGAGCAAAAAACAAAATGACTTGGAATATGAAACGCAGTGTAATGGGTGTAGACGCCTACAGGTCTGTGACGACGCAATGTTTATAAGCAATACAAATAGCAAAAAATGCAAATAGCCTTTTGTATGCATATGTGTGTGACTGTCTGAAATTAAAGCGCAAAAATATGTGCACGGTCATGAATTTACATATACATGTTGTACAAATATACATTTTCGAAATCATTTGACAGAATCTTCATATTTATTTTCATTTCTATATTCTTTTAGATACATAAATAATATTTTCTCACATTTTAGCATTTTCACACAAAGCCACAAAGCCTACATTTAGGCGCATATGTAAATGCAAGTGATGAGCAAATTTTTTCAAAGAACTCCAGTGATTTTTATAGTCATAAGGGATCTTCCGGACCTGCTTCTCTGTGCAAATTGTGCAATCCCTTTAATTTTTGTGACTATTTGGGAAAATTACTAGTGAAGAATTGAAAAATATAGCTCCAGAGGTAACTGTTAAACTTCTTACTTATTCTTTCATTTACTTTTGCTAACTTATTCTTTTATTAGTCCAAATTGAAGGCCTGTACTAATAATAAGCAGGACTTTGGTAAGAATAAATATTGTTTAAATTTTCTCCGAATAAGGAATTAGGTTTGGTACCTCACTAAAGCATAAGTCCTTATTGATCTTTCTGCATCAAAAAAATTTTTGTCGAATTTTATTGTACGAGTTATAATAGTTTGAGCCTTGGGGGGAGGCTTCACTATTAGGACGAGCGCTCTGGCATGTTATAGATGCTTAGTTGAATGTCATAAAGGATTCTCTTAACCATACTGTGCGTCTAGCGGTAGCGCGGGTTCTTTTGGGAAGCCAAAACCCACAAAATCATGGCCCAAGTCCATGATTTTCAGTCATAAGCACATTCGGATATTTTTGAATTCCATCCTGTCTTTCTTATTATGAGAATAAATTATCAAAGTTAGGCCTATTTTAGGCTTGTAAACTGTCCTAACCCTTGAATGAAATGGTAATACTTCGGCATTTTCATACAAATATTGTACTGTGCATTAACTTGATCGGATAATTTGTGAGATATCGATTTTTTCCAAAATGTGTGCGTTTTTACGCCAATAGCTTGTATATATTTTTATGTTTTTGGCGGAATTCTTGTAACTAAATTTTGTCGCAATAGCTCTAACAAATAATGAGATATGTGTTTTAAACTTTATAGAGGGCGGAACCGCACCCACTTTTCCAAAATTTCAAATAACAAGTGTATTTTGCACCAACTTGCTGTGTTATTGCGTTATAGCACATTAAGTGTATTTGAATAAAACCGTTATGTGGGCGTGGCAATGATCCGCTTACCCCCATCTTTCAGTTTCAACTGTGTGCCGAGTTTATTCGATATATCTTAAGCTTAACCAAACAAAAAGACAGAAAGAAACCAGTTCGTCTCGCCTTCAAAAACGTTCTGCGAGATCTAAAGATATACCCGAGAGCATAATTTTCTACCGATATCTTAAAACCTCATTTTTTAAATTTTTTCGACATTATTAGTTTCGTGAGTTTATTGACATCTTAGTTTTGACATTTATTTATTTAGTTTAATAAACAACGAGCTTCAATATTATTAACGATTTGATAATTTCATAAATATTTGTAAGAAATTTTCTCATATTGTCAATTATATTCACCTCTCGAATGTCTTTAAATATGTTTTCCATTAAATTTTATGTGTGTGACACACTTTTAAACATACATATAAATCGACCGATATAACCTTTTGACAGTATAGATAACATATACTCATTCACTTAACTGTTTGCCAGTCTCTCACCAGCTTCACCGCAATTGGCTAAGAGAAGAGATGAGTGCACTTTTTATTGCTATGTTTTGTATCCAGAGCAATTTTATTTGATGGTCCTCATACTTGTTTTTCTCTAACGGATTTCAATTTAATGTTGTCAGCCAGTTTCACATATAATATATACAGTAAGGGTTTATATATATTGATATGCGCAAACATATATTATTTTTGATTTGGTTGCTAGGTTGTTAAGCGCTCAGCACACACGCGGAGAGTTAGTTATTAGCGTAGACAGCAATAATCATATTGACGAATAACAACATTTACATGTGTGTTTATATTACAAACATACACAAAAACGTCTGAGTACTCATATCAATATCAAGTGAAATTAACTACTGCAGAAAAAGTAGACGTCTAGTCTATAAATATTATTGTATATAAACATATATATGAGTGCGCTTATAGACCTTGGAGGATAATTACATGTGAGAAATAATTGCAGAGAGGCCAATATACATATTAATGTATGTATGTATGTAGGTGGGTATGTAAGTATGCAGAAAGGCGTGTGATTTAAGTTTCCATTATAATATTAAAATTAAGTAAATGCAGAAGAGTTAAATTATTTTTTATATGAGTACGAGAGAAAAGTAACTGTAAAGCAAAAAATATTGGTATTGGCAGGACTTTCCGCTTAATTGGTTTATGTTGAAATAATTTGCGATCGATTTCTTTGTATTCTTCTGACAGATGCATATCTCAGAGCGGTTAAATATTAGCACATCAACACTTAAATAGAACCTACCTATATTCGAAGGAGATTCGAGAGTTCGAAATTTTGAAATTTGAGTGGAGTGAGAATGTATTACCAAGGAGCTTCTCAAAGAGCGCTGCGAAACAGATCCAGCTTAAAAATGTAGTAAGTATTTTTATTTTATTTATTTATTTATTATTTGAATATCTAAATAATTATAATTAAATATATAGCAGAACAATATTTTTTGTAAGACCTTTTATTATAAATATATTTCTAAATAGATAATTCCAAAATATTCTGTTCAAGTTAACTTCAGAGGGGTTTAAAGAGTACCATTTAATAGATAATTAGCCTGAGATTTTTAAGGAATATCTCAAGCAGCTTTTAGGTGCACCAAAGTCACTCACTTAGGGGGTTGGGCCAGTCTAGAGACCTAAATAAAAGGACCTACTTTGTCAATTTACTCTGGGAGTAAGAAAAGAGGAATCAAATTTCCTTCTTCCAACCTTTGTTAAATATGTATTTAAGTATGTAAAAAAAACAATTATTTTCGACTTTAAACAAAAGTATTAAGTTTTCTTAAATCCAATCCCCTTAAAAGACACTTTTCTCCGCCAGTGTCATTAAATTTAATGTTAATGATATTATTGGATATATAGTTATGTTTGAGTAGTTTCGCACATAACCGCTATATGGGAGGTGGGCGTGGTTATTATCCGATTTCACCCATTTCCCCAATATTGTTTTATATGGTGATGTGAAATGCTGATAATGCGTACGATTAATACAACTTTAGCAGTTCAGGAGATATGTTGTTAGAGGCCCATACTTTAAATTCCTGAAAACTATACAATTGCCTCCCAACAGTGATCCTTTATGTCCAAAATATTTTAGAAACTGAAATTGTGAAATTTTCCCACGGCCATTAGTCACTTAAAATGTGAATTTATTACTAATGATTGCTGAACATATAAATTTTTTCACAATTCAAAAGTTATACTTCATAATGGAAAATAAATAAAAATTTTAAATATTATAAAAAAGAAATAAAAAATATTGTTACTTATTTTTTAACATTAGTCTTTGTCAGGAATCTGCCAGATTAAATCTCAATTGTTTTTCATTTTCGTTTTCCTTTTTAATTTTCTTTTTTTTTTTTGTAAATAAATAATTTTTGCACTGCATTTTTTTTTTTCTTGTACAAAAACCAACAAACCCAAATATCACATTCCACCGAAAATTCCATCAATCAAAATATAAACTAATATTTGTATTGATACATTTTGCGATTGATATTGTTGCATTGAGTTACAAAGCCACAGAGCAGAGTATCAAATTAATTATTAGTTGATTGCAAAAGATAACAATACCCAGGGCGCCTGTGAAAACGTGTAACTGTGCAGATCAATTGGTATGTAAATATTTCTAATGTAGTTATGTTTCTCAAATTTTAAATAAAAAATTATTGCTACAATATATATATTTAGAATGCAAATGGACTAGTAGAATTGATTAGAAGAAAATAGATAAAATTTTACTATTTTATATAAAGAAATTTTATATTAAGAAAACATATAGGTAAGTTTAATTTGAAAAGATTAAGAATTAAAAATATTAAGATTAATTCAAAAATTAAGAATTAAATTAAGATTAAGAAGATTCAATTCAAAAATGTAAATTTAAAAAATATAAATATTAAAAATTTTAAATTTTAAATGTGAATATAAAAAATGCTTACAATTATTTTATATTAGAATATATACGAAAGTTTAGTTTAATAATTGAAATTTTTTTAATTAAAAGTAAAAAATTTGAACAGGTTTTATTTTTAAATTTAATATTTGTTGAACATGTTTCAAATTAAATTAATCGCATGGTTTGTGATGTGTTAATTTTTTTATTTTAAGTTTTAATTATTTTAATAAGTTTTATTATATATTAAAAAATATAAAATTTTCTGCAACAAACCAGTTTTTTTTAATATTTTCATATTTTACTTTCCTTTAAAATAGATTTAGTGAACTTATGCAGAAGCGAAAGAAAACGTTTAACCAAATGTTTTGTTGTTAAAATATGCAGAAGCATCAAAGATAAATGTTAATGATAAACTTGTTTGCTAATTAACTGAGCTCTTCGTTTTATTTAAATTAATTATAACTAGTTTAACTTGCCTAGGAAAAAATTAATAAAAAAAGTATTAAAAGAAAAAAAATTATTAAAAGAAAAATTTATGTGTGATATTTTAATCAAATTAAGTGGATATGTTTTCTTAAACACAAGGTGAGTTCGCGCTAAATATGAAAGAAATCGGTTTAGACCTCGGCCTAAGCCGCTTATTCCTAATGTAATGATTTCCTTTTCTTTGGTTGACTTCTTCCTCCTGTATCTATTATATTCATTAGGCCACTTTGGTTGAGTCCATATCGCATATATATTATTTGAGTTAATTTTATAGATTTTAATATAAATATCTCGGAATTGTATGACCTGTAATATAAGTTAATAAGATACCAAATATGATTTTTAACCATTTACAACTTCATCGAATAATAAATGTTGAATTCTTGGGCAACATTTTTTAAAATAAAAACTTATGCCAGCAGCTGATGGCATTTCCCACCTCTGATCCTTGCACGTTGCGAGAGTATAAAATGTTCGGTTACACCCGAACTTAGCCCTTTTTTACTGGTTTTTCTATATCTTCAGTCCGTGAAACAAAAAATTCAAAGTCGAAGCAATTCAAAGTCGTAAATTTTCACCACTGTCAATTTTATTCAATTGAAACTTTATTTTAAAGCTTATTAATTTTAACAATATTTTCCCAAATGTCAGAATGAGAAAAAAATTAATAGAATTAGGAAAAATTTTGAAATATGTTTAATCGAACTTTATTGCATTAAAATAAAATAAATTTTTTTGCAGAAAATTATTTTAAAAAAATTATATTCTTATGTTTGTTGAAATTATTTGAGAAAAATAATATTAAATTTTTACTAATTTCCCGCACTTAATTTTTAACTTCATCTCAAAAATAAATATTTCGTTCACATTTATCACAACTCATATATCATCTTTGTAGACGCAAATTTTTGCTGCCACCAAATCACAAATCACCCACTTAATCAAAAATGCTGCTCACGTTACCAGTGATAAAAAACAATAAATCAAATCAATATATTTTTAGCTAACACAGAGAGCAATTAATCAAAAACGCAACGCCTACGCATATTTACACTTGAATAATCACCAGTCAAAAACAAAAAGAGAATAAAATAAAAATACACAAAAGACAAATGCTTTATTTACACAGTGAAATTTGTAAGCTACAGGAGTTTTAAATGTTTTTTTTTTTTAACTTAGAAGAGTGTATGTATGTGTTTCTAAGTATGTATTTATGGCAAGAGAAAAGCATGCACACAATTTTTATGTAAAAAAAAAATTTTAGGTTATTAATTGTTATGCACACCTTTTCCTTTTAACAGCGTGGAAGCCTTGCGATTGCTGCGAAATAAATTTTTACGACTGCTGCGATGAATTTATGTTGCTGATGACAAGCTTTTGTGATTTGCTGTTGGCATAAATTTTAAATTTTTTTTCTTGAATAATGCACAGATTTGAAAACAATACTTCTTGCGAAAAAATTTTCAAACAAGCCTTTTAAAGATTTAAAATTTTTGTTTAAAAATTTCTATTTTTCAAAGAATTTTTCTAATTTTTTCAAAAAATGTTTCAAAATCTAACGTTTTTTCAAATCATTTCAGATTTATTATTTTCAAAACTTTTCCAATGTTTTTTCAAAATTATTTTGAAACTTTTTCAAAATTTTTTCATAATTTTTTTTTTAATTATATTTTCAAAGTTTTCTTTTAAAATTTTGTTACGCTATAAATCAACTTGTCAAAAAACATACACCATATTTAAGCACCTTTGGTCTATAAAATTTTTTTGAAAATTTTTAATTTTTTTTTTCAAATATTTTTTTCAGTTCTCACATATACTTTTTTCGCATACACTGCTATTTTTTATACAAAATTTGCGCTAAATTTCTTACTAATTTGACTTTTCTTATTTTTCAGCGTTTAATTTTCGCCCGATTGGGACATTCGAGGCTACGCAAACACACACTGAGTAACTGCTTAACTAACGTCTCGCTGCCACGCGATTTGCCTAACAAGATGCTGGACACTACATCTACACGCTATGCTGCTACGGGGCTGCTGCTTTGCACTGCTTGTACAAAGAGTTTCGACACTTGACTAGCTACTTGAGTGCCTGTTATCTATCTGCCAAGCAACACTTGCAAATAAATTTCATCGATATGTATGTATGTGTGTGGGCTTGTGTATGTACGCATAAACACCGCGCGTACCAGCAGACGGTCTGCCGCAGCAACGCAGCGAAATTGTCGAAATCAGCAGAAATATTGTGGGAAACGCAGGAATATCATGGGAATCGTGTATATTTTCGCAGCAGGTTGTCGTCGTTTTCACTCTACACAGTCGTAGAGTGCCTTTTTTCACTGCTTTTTGCTATATTTTTGCTGAATTTTCACTTTCTAATAATTGCACTGTATTAACGCATTTGCTTGCGAAATTTTTTATTTACGACGATTATTTCGTTAAATTTACGCTGATTGCTTTTATATTAAGTATTTCGTATATTAAACGTTGTTTCGTGATTTGCACTAACTTGCGCCGCTGTAGCACTCTACTCTGACTTGTTTATGTGTGAAAATGTTTGCACGCACCCCTTGAAGTATGCAATGAAAATGCGACAAATTGCTGTTTCACTGGCTTTAAAGCAAAAAAAATTGGTTAATTTCATACGATACCGTTAGAAAACGTTTAAATTTTTATTAAATATATACTTTTCGCGAAATATTTTTCATCTAAATTAACGGTAAATTAGTTAAAATTTTTCAAAAACTACTACGCTGCTTGGCTGTGGACGCGTAAGCTTCGACTTAGCTTTTGCAATTTTCGCACTTTTTCAATTGAACAACTTTTGCCGTTGCGTTCTGCTCGGTGACTGTGCAAGGCATGCAACGCAGATTTCAAACTTTAGCAAACTTCTGCTTCTTCTTCAACAACTACCTTGCTTACTAGACTTTTTGCTTATGTGTGTGCTTTCTTAATTTCTTCTTCACAACTACTACATATGTATGTATGTACAACAACAGCTACAACAAACAAGCTACTGTGCTACAGCAAAAAACCGACGTAGTCAACCGTTGCATTACACAAAATGCGTCCTTACTCGTTGTACCCAAACGACTTAATGCGCTCAGCATCGCTTTCCAGCCGTACATGGACCGAAATCGTGCAATGCCAGCAGCGCTGCCTCGTCTTGTGGCTCGTTGTCACCCACACACTGTTGTTTGCGCACACACGCACACACACATGCAAATGCTGAAAAAGCACTTTCCCAAAAATAATAAAAGGCAACAGACAATAGACAACAAACAAACAAAAAAAACGCAAAATCACAAACAACTCACTCAAGTTGCGACTCAAGCCAGCCACTGAGAGCTTTCCATACTTTATTTCACCAACAGCAAATTATTGTTGTGTATCTGCCTGCCGATTGTGTGTCGTGTTGGTCGTTTGACAGGCGCTAACGCGCGAGCCTCTTGTCCGAAATGCCAGGCAACGCTGCGCAGTCCGCGTCGCAGCAGCAGTGATAAAGACCAAGAGCAGCAGAAGGCAGCAACAGCTATGCAGCAACTCACCGCAGTGGGTTAGTGGGTCTCAGGCGCATGGTGAAAGGTGTATATGTGTGTGTTCGTCAAAAGTTAGCAGAATAAAATGTAAACAGCAGCAACTTGCGGACTTGCGGTGAGTTTTGGGGTGGCGAAAAACCGCTCATAACGGTATTGAGTGATTTTTGAATGAAACGCGCGTCTACAGTGAGTGCTTAGAGTGCGTGCGCTCTTATGCGTGCGCTCATTCTCTTTACTGAGTGCATTCCCAATGTGTGATGCTGTGATGAGTTTGTATGAGCGCAGCTAAAACAATTACTCAATGAAATTTTGCTACAGAAAGCAACGCGAAAAAAGGAAAGCGAAAACAATAAATAAATTTAGTAGCAACCTTCCCTTTCCTGCACACATATATATTTTATATTTATATGGTATACATGCACTTATATGTCTGTCATTTTGTCACATTGTAAAGATGAATGAACTTGAAGGACAATAAACAGTAGAGATAATTGCATTAAAAAAATAATAATAAAAAAAATATATATTATTTTTTGATTTAAAGTACACTTTAGAATTCTAAAACCAATATTCAATTAGTAAAATAGTGAAAAAAGATGCTTGCATCAAATCGGACAACGATGGTAGTCGGAGACTATCGCTCGTAGACACTTGATCGCACTTACAATTTTAACACTAGTTACATAGTGGCAATAGGTGTGGCACCGCCCACTTTTAGGTGAAATCTCATAACTCAAGAACGACTTCACCAATTTTAACCAAATTTGGTGCATAACAACATTATATCTTGAATCTTTATCTTACAGTTTGAAAATGGGTAACATCACAGTACAACCACCCCTACTTCAAAAATCATACAATTTTAAATTCCAGCTGATTCCTTCACTTCACAATATATAAGTCAAGCATCAATGAAGACATTGGAATAAAACTTCGACCAAATAGTGCTTTCAAGTTGTGGTAGCTCTCTGGTTCAAAATGGTCCAAATCAGAATACAACTCTTCAAGACCCATTAAATCGAATATAAGGACCTCAGTGCTATTGGCCGAATTTTTACCGAAAATATTGGTCAAAATGTGAGATATCTTAAGGCAATTTATATTTTCTTAATAATAATCATAATAAATAATGGTATGCACTGCTGCCAAAAAGAGATAAACTCGAGTCAAACTTCCGATAACCCCTAAATATAGCAGATATAACAATGAATTACCCCAGTCCCCATATGTTATATCTAATGATTTTCGCTGTTCTAATGGATTTTATGCCGAAAATATCGGCCAGTGTGCATGTTATCTTCATAAAATTGCATGGAAACATATTCCCAAGCATATCTTAGTTATATAATATGAAGCAGTTTTATTATTTTCGTATAAAGTTGTGCCAACACCTGAAAGTATTGACCTGCCTCTGATCCTAGCAAGTTGGGAGAGTATAAAATGTTCGGTTACATAAAATGTTATGTTAACAAGAATTCCTAGAATAACCGTCGCTCGCAGAGGTCCTCTTGGAGTTATGAGAATAAGTTGTCAAAGTTAGGTCTTTTTTAGCCTTCTACACTGGTCTAACCCCTAAATGAAATGGTAATGCATCTACATAAGAGTCGCCGAAATTTCATACAATTTAAATAGCTAAGGCAATCAATTTGATATACTCTGAATAAATGAATGTTAGTCTACAACTGACTTCGAAGGGTTCTATCTCATAAAAACTAACTCTAATGAAAACGATATATGAAAGATCGTTTGTACCGACACTTTGGCAACCCGATTTCACGAACTGCAACTGATTGCTTTCTGTGGGCGCAGGAACCATTTTTCCAGCACCATTAAGTTGATATCTGAAACGGAAAAGCTACGAGCTAAGTTGTTCAAAGTTCGAGTTCGTAATACTTGTGAACCTTCTGATGGATCAGTAAGTGTATGATAAGCCCCGATCACTGTGTACGAGAAATCTGAAGAGAAGTAGAAACTCAAGAACGTTGTAGTAGACCCCCCTGATTGTTTTGACATAAAAAAAAAAATTTTTGGCATCATAATCAAGTCTGAATATACTTTGAAATTAGAAATATGCAGTTTTATGAAGCTTTAAAGCACAATATAGCATGTCAATATATGAAACTTAATAGGAATATTAATTTTAATCCCGCATTGTTTAGTTTGCTGCCACAAGTGGCTGCTTTAAACTCACAAATACACATATATAACTCATATATATACAAAAACACATTTTCAAGTACGTATGTACGTGCAATTACATATACACAAAATATATAAACATAAATTTTTCATACGTGAAATAAATACTCTCTTAAAGTCAGCTCTCCCGCTCACTTTTACAGCGTGGCTTTTATTTAAAGAGTGCCACTCAAATTTCTTAGTTTACTCTAATATCTCACTCATTAATTGTTCAATAGCTCGGTATTTGCTTTTTTTGTGTTTCATGATATCTGTATTTATACATATACATATATACATATAAATATATATACATGTGTACATTTCAGCCTAAAGCATTGCGTATACGCACTGACGGACCTATTAAGTGGCTGTAGGTGTTCAGTGTGCATGTTTACCTTTAATATGTCTTATGTGTAGATAAATGAATTTGGTATAAGTCCAATGGAAATAAATCTTCAAGTTTAACCTGCGAGGCTACTTTTAACCAATCAAGAATTAGTCAGTGCTTCGGAAATTTCTCAGCGGAAATCTACAAAGCTACGTCTTATGATAATAGCTTCCCTTGGTTTGCGCGAATTTCGCTAGCTGCAGTGGTGTTTCAGCAAACTGAGCAGTTCTTATAGTTATAACCTCAAAATTGACTATGTATATATATATATATATGAATAAATATATATAATCGATATTATATATGATTAACTCTATGTATATATGGAAGATCTATTTTTTAGAATCTAACAACTATTCCATTTTATATAATATTTTTATCAATGCCCCAAAATGTAGGCAACAAAAAAGGTGATTCCAAATGTTATATAATACTACATAACTTCAGGAATCATTTCATGCAATTATTTTGGAAACGATGAAACCATTTTATTTCAGCTGAAAATATTTATAAACATGTGATACAAATTAAGTTTGCCCAATTTTTGTGCTGAGTATTAGCTCTTATGAAAAATTCCCTAAGGAGAAAAGTATCAAAAACTATAATATTATATTTGTTATTTAAGCATTTCTAAAGGAAACACAAACAGATATTAATTTTTTAATTATTTTGTAATATTTATGATAATTCTAAATATTTCAAAATTCAGAGCGTTGGTATATACTGTTATTAAATTTCTTAGATTTAAAAAAATAGTATTTAATTCACATTAAATATAATGAAAACATTTTAAGCTTTACTTTCAACTGCAGTTATAAAAAATGTCCTTAAACAGTAATAAAATTCGCAGAATTTGTCCAACACTGCTGTCCTTTGCGAATGGCACCAATACATTTACACATACAAAAGTACAAAGTGTTCACATATATCCAAAGACACAATCACAACAACTGTCAAGTTTAATAAATACTCAATATATGTATGTATGAAACAAAAGCGCTGCTTTGAGTGCTAATTTCCCGCGCACAAGCGTAAGAGCAGCTTTACCCATACACGCAAAGAAATAAATATATTTAAGTGTATTTAATATTTTGTTTTAACAGCGACGTGTTAGCCGCCAGCCAAGCAGCCAGGACACTTCACTGCCTGTGGGCCAGCTTCAGCGTGTGCATTCAGTGTGCAAATGCACGAGGGTGTCCGAAGATATCAATGGAATAGAATTTTCTCACAAACAAAATCGATTTCATTGTCCATACAGCATACCATTAAAACAATAACTTAAATTTTTTTTTAATTCCACCGAAAGCATACACTTAACATATTCTCTCGATTAACATTTCTTTCAGTCATTCTTTATTCATTTGACCCCAATTTCTGGCTGTCAAACTATTTTACACATTTTTGAAATTAAAAATACTCACAGGAGCCTATACTTTTATTACTATGCCCTACGGCTGTCGCTTTCCGCAAAAGAAGAGAGAAAGAAAAGTAAGACGTCTTCCGCTTTTCAACGACCAACTCTAGAAGAAGTTGGCTCCACCAAAACACGAAGCAATTACATTGCCAACAATGAAGCAGAAGTGAAGAATGAAGAATAAGTAGCAGTAATCTAGAAACGTTTACATTTAAAGTTAAAACTACCACTAAAGTTACCGACTTATCAAACTTCTCTCGTATGAAATATTACCTACATTATAACAGTTTGCCTCTTCTGTCATTTTCTTTTTCATTGAGTTTTCTTTCATTCACTTTCTGCTGTTAAGAGAGCATTTCGAGTGTTACTTTACCTCGACACTCAATGCAGTGTTGCCAATTTCGCTGTTTTGGGCAGAAATTTTTTATGTCATGCAAATGTAATTGTAAATTTGTGGGTTTTTTAGAACAAAAATATATATGACAGAGAGTCTTTAAAAAATGAGTTATAAAATTAAGTCGTATTACTTGTTAAAAATGTGTTAGAACTACTTTAAAATATAAAATACAGGGTGAGTCATAATTGAAGTCGGCATGTAAACATTGAATAAATGTGAATAACTTTAAAGGAAGTAACCGTCTTTATATTTAAGTTATATTTTATGAAATTAGCCAATTGAAATTTATATTTAAATTAGATAAATTTATATTAGCTATCCGTTAAAAACAACAAAAATAAAGTTTTCAATTTATTCGAGCATCTCTGGAGTCAAAACAATGATTCCAGCACGAATTTTTGCCCTGAGCTCCCCGATGAACAGGGTATTGCTGATGTACACTTTGCCTTTCAAAAAACGCCACAAAAAGAAGTCAGTGGGATTAAAAGCTGGAGATCTCTAAATCTCAGCTATTTCTGACATCAGATTTTCGAAATGTGATCTTGTTGAAATCAGTAAGCATTCAGTTTTTTTTTTTCAGGCATTTGTGAGTAGACACAATGAGCCAGTATTCATCGATATCGATTGTCATTACCGGTTCCGCTTTGTTTGAAAAATATGTGGTCCAATGAAGACGCAAAGGCTGACCCAAATAGTCAGTTTATGGTCATGCTTGGAATTTTATCGATCTCAAATGAGTTTTCTGTGTCAAAACAATGGACGTGTTGCTAATTAAAGTCACCAAGCGAAGTGCACCTTTAATTAAGAGGTTAGTCTAGAGTCGCCAAAAAAGGCCTAACTTTGATAATTTATATTGGAAAAAGGAATCGAATTTCTCTCTTCAGACTTTATTTTACATTTTGACATAAAATGGCTGCTACTGGCCCAATCTTGCGAATCACTTTTTTCAAACGAGCCTCTACAGGCAACAGCGATTCGAGAAACTTATGCTATCTAAAGCAAAATAAAAAACGGAATCGTAATCTACTTAAGACGTGCTAGTAAAGTAAGTAAGTTTGTTTTTAGCTTTACATCAATTTTTCGAAAATTGGCGAACTTGTAAAAAAATTTTCAATATTTAACTGAAAAAAATTAGTAGTAAATTGTTTATAAAAAAAAAATTTAATAATAACAAAAAATCGTACGAAGTTTGCCAGATAATGTTACTTAGCAACTACAGTAAAAATTTCAAGTGGATGCGTGCGACAGTTTTCGAGTACCATCATCGCTTGATTTGAGAGATAATGTTGTTTCGAGAAAGCAACTCATTTAAATAAATTTAAAATACAGAGCAGATTTATAGGTTTTACCAAGTATGAAGGCGAAATTAGAATATTTAATGTATGATTTCTATAGTAATTGAGGCTGCTGAATCGAAATATTTACCGTAATTTCTGCTAACAGAATAAAGGATTACCAGACAGCCACTTAAAGTACATAAATAAACATATATAAAACGGTATGTATGTACGCTTCAATGCATCGCACGCGCATATTGTCTACCAACACTTGTGTGCACATGAAATTGTGCACCTGCATGAACTGTATGACTTGAGCACATGGGCCAAGGATAAGTTTGGAGCATGTCGGTTTTATTGTATTTGCAACAATTGTTGCCATATGCAGTGTTAAGCGCACTCATACACACAAATACAGGTCTATATGAAAGACTTAAAAATTTGTGCAAATTTTGTAAGTATGTCTGTATTTTTATGCTTGCATAAAAATTTAAAAAATGCACACGCATCTCGCTTTTGCTTTTGCATTTTGTGTCATAAAATAAACAATAACAATGGCTGAAATAATGCGAAAGTCAAAATCAAAATATAAACAATAAATTTGCGAAAACAAATAAAAGAAGAGTTTCAACAAAGCTGTAAATGCCCTTCTACATTGAAAATAAAATAAACAACAACAAATGCCACCCTCTACTACTCGTATTGTTTTGTTTTGCAGTTTCACTCATTCATTCACCTGTTCTCTCATTTAATTCTTTATATACATATGTACATATAAAATTGTATATTGTTGTGGTCAACACTATACACCTACCCAGTAGGAAATTCATTATTGTGTTGAGATGGCAATTGTTAGTAAAATTCATTAAATACAGTTCGATATTTTCAGTCCTATATCTACTTAAAATCTTTATTTTTTTAGGAAAATAAAATTTACAGTTAAGCATATGTTTTTTTAAGGCTTCAAAATGCTAAAAAGGCTAAAAATCTAGAAATGAGAGTTAAATATCAATATGCTTGAGAAATCTAAAATCTATAATGAAGCTTCAGCATATAAAAAATAATTACTTCATTTCCTACTATAAGTAGAATTTGCGAAAAATATTTTCCTCCCGACATTGGACACATACTTACAACCCGTGATAATTAAAAAAAAATGTAGCTCGTGATATTTAGCTTGATTGGTACTGTGTCTGTCAGTTATATCGCTTATTCTTTATATTAAACAGCTTAATTGAGTATATACAATACTTTAAGTTACCTTAAAGGGTTAGGTCAGTCTAGGATTATCAACAAATCGATTATTGCTTTTTTTCGCTTAAAATACCCTTAAGGGTCCTAACAACAATTGGCAAATTAGTGAAAAAAATTTTTCTTGTCCAATGAACATCAGCATATAGAACTTTCAACTTTGTTTTTCTCGGAACTGTATTTTTACAAAGCGCGCGAGGGCGACCACTTGAAAAGGTGTTTCTGAAGACTGACCCTATAGTCGCCATTTTGTATCAAAATCTCAATATAAAATTCTTTTATACACTCAAATACATTTACTCCCAGAAATAGTTGTCAAAGTTAGACCTTTTTGAGGGCTCTAGATCAGTGGTCGGCATGAGAGGAACTGCGACTGTGTGAGTGAGCACAAAAGGAAAGACACCCAGTGAGAACTATGTAACGTTAAATTTTGAGAATTTTTTTCATTTCCTCGTGAAACAAGTATTTTCGTACCTCTTTATTCGTCTTATATATTTTACGATTAAAAGGAACCTTAACTTTATTGTATTTAAATTACCTAAAACACAAAATATAATTCGTAATACCAAAAAGCATTCATAATCATAAATAATTTCGCGCAGGGCACATTTGCCTTAGCGGCCCGTTTATTACGCCATGTTATTTTGTCGCTATCTCGACAACGACTAAACGATAGAGCGTAAGTGAATGAAATGCCGACCACCGCTCTAGATCTTAACTAACCCTTTACTACTAATTTTCTCGCAATGAGCTCAAATTTGTTGTAGGGAATAGTTTTATATAAGTAAGAAAAAGTTTGTTGTCCAAATATTTTTGTACGTTACTGTTGAGTTAACAGTCTTTGGCCGGTAGAAATTAGGCTACGGAAAGCCGCCTGTAGCGGAAATATTTAAGGTGTCAACATTTTTTAAGCTATGGGAAGATATGTGATCTTCTATCATTTTAGTGAGTATTTATAATTGAATATTAACCGAAAATAACACCATTTCAAAACTTTTGATGAACATCGATCCACTGTTTAGACAGTTCTTAGACAGTTTTCAATACAGAACAAGATCAAATTATATGCAGAATTTTAGAGCAGAAACTTTAACTTGCATTATTCTACTTGCTGAAAATAATTTTTCCAACAATAACCAACTAAAACAGCTAAATAGTTATTTCGTACTGCACGATGCGCTTACAAATATTTTTAAAACTCCTACGAGGCTCAAGTACGATTGTCTGCTTTCAAAACTGCAAAAAATAACCTATTTCTTACACCAGCTTTTAAACTATTACAAAAGGTTCGTATGTTGAAATTCCAGGACAAGAACTTAGACATGAGTTTTGAAACTGTACCAGATGTTTGCGTCATTTACATTTAGAATGCCGCTGCTGTTCGCCTTCAACTGCAAAGCGAATGAAAGTTGCTATTAAAGTCAGCTTAAAAGTTGCTATTACCTCAAGATGAGGATTTAATGCTATACACTACATTATGCTTCGTATAATTATCGTTTAATTATAGTCTATTAAATTTAATTGTGGTAATAATAAACTTTTAAATTAATTTTCATTCACCGAAACGAGGACGTTCTCCCCGGAAGCTAGAACACACTGAACTAACCGGATACTTTTTAATAATGTTGCGAAGTGTTTGCTAAAAATGCTATATATATATATCTATGATAATTAAAACAAATAAATTTAGTTAATTTTGCATTTCAGGGCTAGCTAGAAAGAACTTGAAAATATTTCAAATTATTTAAGCATATTATAGAAAATTATGAATTTTCATATCTACTTCGACATATTCCCAGAAAGATCGCTACAAATAACAGTATTATTGCAACTGTATTGCTATTGCGAAATACATCAGAAGAACTGTATAAATATCAATATAAAAATTTGGTTAATACATATATTCGTAATAAATTAATTACCAGTTCATACGCTTTTCTCAATCGAATCGGCTAAATGCAACAAAAAAAAAACGAGAATAGCATGTATTACAAAGTATGGCAATACGTCTAAACCGCAACTCCATGACAAGCGTATGCGTGCGTCTGCATTAAGCTTATTTGAATACCACCGCGCGTGTCACAAAATTACGGACTCTACAAATAAACCTGAACTGTTTAATGCAACAGTAAAATATTCGTAGACCTTCGAACTAATAAATTAATATAATTAATGTATCTTTTGTTATAATTATTCAAATTTCCACATTATACAATAGCTGCACTCGTAGCTTTATTGCACAATTAGTTTTCAATTGAATGTAAATCGAATTAAATCTTTTATGCAACCCTGTAAGATTTGTCTTTGCTTGGGTAATTAAAGGCCAATCGCTAATTGCTAGTTCAATTAAGAAGCAAAATGAAGAGTGAAAAAATGACTTGTGAGTAAATTAATAACATTATAATAGATAAATATTTATTATAAAATGACAAATTTGCTATTTTCAACAGCGCCAAAAGCAAAACGGAAGAGATTGGCATGGACTGAGGGTGCAGAGCTGGCCATTCTGGACTTATGGGCAGAGCGCGTAGTGGAGCTCCGTGGAGTACGTAAAAATATGCATATATATGAGAATATATCAGAAGAGTTAGCAAAGTTGGGATACATCTATAATGCACGAGAGGTGCAAGTAAAATTGGCCAATTTTTCACAGCGTTATCGGTATGAATGTGGTATTTAGTACTTATGTTAGTAAGAAAATAAACCAAGTAGATTTCAAAAATGTTATACCTAGACACGAGAAAGCGTATTTATTAGAATCTGGTGAAACGAGATCATCATGGCCGCATTATGGAAGAGTTCACCAGATAATCGGTCGTTTCAAAGTGAATTCGTTTTGTGATTCAACTCTTGAAACCATCCGAAGTATGCAATGCTTTTAAATATAAAATTTTTATTATAATGCGAATCTGTTAATCTAATACTTAATAGCGGAATCTTCTGGTGCATCACGTCTCTCACCTACCGTACCGCCGTCCGCACCGTCATCGCCTGTCCCTTCGCCGCCAACATCTCCACATGCCAGCAATTCCACGCCATTAGGTGTCCCTAAAAAGAAGAAAGGAGTGAGTCAGTTCCAATTGAAAGTCTTAGACAAATTTGAGGAACTATCGACGGAGATAATACAGTATTTAAGGAATAGCGAAGAAAACGAAAGACAACTAATTGAAGTTGAACGGCAAAAGGCGGAGTCAATACAAAAGTTTAATGAAGTTAACGTGGAGTTGAAAGACGCTATTATAAAGTTTTTGCAGAAAGAATAAAAATTTTTTATTTACCTATTTTTATGTTAATATAAAAGAGTCATATTATAGTATTCTAAGTGTTGCTTATTATTTGAGAGAATGTAGAGGTCAAACCAAGTCGTGATTAGTATTTCATTGCTGTAGTTTCGGTAGATACAACTTGAAATGACGTGAAATACAAAGTGAAATACCACAATCTTTACTCTGCAATAAACAAAATTTAATGAAAGAAGTTATTTCAGTATTGCTATAAAAGAGTTTCCCAAATTGACTTAATCTTCACAGCGTCAAATTATAAACACAAGAATTTTACTAATTCTTACAATCTTTTCAGTAATTAAACTCATTCTTAGTCTTACTTCCACAATATGTCTGCGATGAGTTCTCGTATAATATATCAACAAATTTAAAGCTCAACAACTATTCTGGCATCGTAAAATATTATCGATAATAAAAAAGTATTATAAATCGAAAGTCTTGTGAGATTTTTACACATATTCTTTTCATCTAATCTTAGCCAACACATATTATTCATTTGTTATATTATGGTCGTTAAATATTAAATTGGTAATTTTCCGTTTAATATTTTTCGAATTGGTATGATTATGTTTACAAAACGGATTTAACCTGCAAATAAACTTCCCTTTAGCACTGTGCGCTGCCGGATCGATGATTTTTATATATTCATATGTAAAATATGATTTTAAAATTTGTGTATGCTGCAAGTTTCTCTCGACTATTCAATTAATCGGGGAGATATAGTGTCTACGTTACATTATTACCAAGTTTTCAACTAATTAAATGTTAACAATTAACTGTTTCACTATCTTAAGTAAATAAGTTGTGTATTTAGAAATGACTAGCACTTTATTAGTCATGTAAATGTTGGAACGCTTATAAAAGTTATTTTTCTAAAAAAAAATAATTTAAAAAATATATTTTTTAAACATTAAAAGCATTTTAAGATATACTAAAACATTTAGCATAATATTGAACTTTTCAAATAAAACAAGTTATGCCCACACCATCTCTCTATTCACTGGTTTTTGAGGTTGTGGCGTTGAGCTCAATGTGCTGCGAATCTGCTGCTTTTCTTCTAGGCGATGCTGTAACTGCACTTTCCGATTTGACATTCGTTTGCTTGGGCGATTTAAAACTGGCTTCTTCCTTTGCATCGTCTTCTTCAGTTTCCGATTCATATTTCTGTAAAGAAAAACATTGTGTAATCGGTATAAACTATTAATATTGATATAGTGAAATTCACTATTTACTTAACGATTAAGTTCCATTAAGTGGTTGTGCAATCTTTTGTTATTGTTTAATTTTTTGTTTTCTTTTGGTGGTTACTATTAGTACCTAAATTTGAAACGCTTTACGCACGTTACATATACATTGGCCATAGTAAAAGCAATGTTAATTAACATTTTAATTGGACATTTCATTTAATTATATATATTATAATTAATCATTTGTTTATTTTGCTTTCACAACGTCACATTCTTAAATTACCCTTTGCTCGTATTGCGCTCCTTCACGATATGGGAGCATATTTAGGGTAATCCTGTAAGATGGAGGAAAACGGATGTGTATTTACAATTTAAAAAAAGTTAAGATTTCACAAAATGAAACCAAAAAGCAGTGCAACAGTCGTAATCTAGATTAAAACTAAACAATAGTTAGAAAACTTAATATCGATATTCATAATTTTTCATTAAATAAAAATACAATTAGTACGTATTATTCAAATATAAGAAGCTTAAATGGTAAACTAGTAAATACATTTTGTGTTTTTAAGTACTATTTAATTTGGGTAACACACACAAAATGCATCTACCATTTACAGCGATATATTTAACTTTTGCATAGCAATATGCGAATTAATTGTTAGTATTAAGTAAAACAAAAACCTTTGGGTTTTTACGACGAACACACCTTTTGTATATATTGACGACGGGCGGGTATAGCCAAATGCAAGATACAAGTTGATGCATCGTCAAAGATGCACGGTATTGGTTCCTGGCACACAACACCGCTCTTCTCCACCTCACAGGCATGGAAAAGTATCTGTTTTTTGTCTTCCATAATATGTTTGCGGCAGTATTTACAGCATGGCATAGCGCGTTCGCCGCACTTAACACCACCCTCAGAGAAAGCACATTTAGTAAAACCCGGACCTTTATGCACATAACCTTCTGTAGCGCGCGAACGCTTTTCTTTAAATTTCTTATAGAGCACTGCTTCAACCCCGTAACGCCGATGATATGTGTTAAGTGCCTTAAGTTGATCGTAGAGTTTTCGCTCACGTGGCGAGTCCTTCAATTGATCATGTATGCTGCCTAAAGTTGATAATATACAATACAAATTAATTTTAAATTATACAATTTAATTATGCTGCAAACAAACTTACATAACATTTCGCGTTCCTTACGTAAGGCTTGTAAATAGCGACGCCGGCGTTCTTTGAGTGTGTGATGCAAGCTATTTATTTGGTCAATGTATAAACCTTGCAGTTTTGTAAGTTTTGCTTCAGCAATTCGCACAGCTTCTTCACGTGTGTAAATACCTGCATGGCTGTAGTGGAAGGGGTAATGTTAGCAAAACATATTAGTTAATATATGGCAGCCAGCAATTTACTTCAATAAATCCTCAGGTGCTGAGTCTGCACTATCATCGTCAGACTCATTGAATTCATAACCACGCGTGGTATTGTTGATACTGGCCGGTTCATTATCTTCACTAGAGCTATCAGAGGCATAATCCAGGATGCGTCTTCTTTTTTGCATGCTCGATAGGGCAGTATTAAGACTATTTACCTGATCGTATGCAACTGCAAAATATATTGAATGTTAATGGCAATAAATTTTTGTATTCTGTATCTACATACCAAATGGCGCCACATGCGGCGACACCACATCAATTTCTTCATCTTGCTCTGCAATTGTCTCCTCTGGCTGTACATCCTCAATATTGATGTGATGTGCCAAATTGTTTAACAATACTTCATTGGTATCAGTGCGCTTCAATTTTCCAACTGTGGCATGAGTTTTCTGTAGCTGCGCTTGGCGATTATGTTCAAAACAAAGCGTTGTCAATGCCGGATCTTTTTTTATGTCATGCTTCTGCAGTGCATTGGCACATTTACGTCCATTAGGATAAATAAAAGTGCATTGACGGAAGTTGCCACATGTATCCTGTAGAATATGCCGCATACAATATTCATAGCCATCTACTCGTGGTATTGAACATTCGTAGGTGGAATTAGAACAACGCTTCACTTTGTTTTCTATTTCCTGATGTAATTGCTCACGCAATTCTTGTATGCTGCCGCCGTAGCGTAAAAATTGTCTTTGGCGTGAATGAGAACAACTGGCAGACATTTTGAGAAAACTTTCAAATTATATTCTATCACAAGTTTTATCTATTTTATTTGTATTCGCGCTACATTCACATATTATTAGGCAGAAAAGTTTTATAGAAAAGATCCCAACGCTAACGTAATTATAATCACGAAATTTATTATGCACTTAGAGAGGAAAAATAAAATATCGTAGTTATCGATAGTTATAAGAATATGTTATCGATTGTTAACTTTCCCGGTGATACCATATTGGAAAGTTTTGGATATAAATTTTTTTTTAGAAATTTAATTTTTATATGTTATATATTGCATATATCTAGAATGAAACATAATCTAATTGGAAAAAATCTAAATAAGTTAATTTTTATTATAAAAATCAAATAAATATATATTTTGTGTTATTATTCTTATCGAAGTGGGTAAGAAGAGATGCCTGAGAACGTTCGCTGAAGGCGTCTTAGGTAAGAATAAAGAAACCTAAGCTCTGTCGTAATAAAGGAGTGGTGGACTCTTAAAGTCTGCTCGTGTTCGGTTGCTTGACTCAAGCCCTACAACTTTTGAACTAAGTAAACTTTAGAAAAATATATTCGGGCCATTTCGGCTAAATCTACACCATTTTAGAACCATTCTTATGAATAACGCAAACATCAGTGCACCTGGACGGAAATTGATACGATACATGTGATCTATATATCATCCCCATCTGGAACTACAATAATTTAAGTACTATTTCAGGTAAATCAAATTTCGAGAAGGATTATGCAGCTGATGCAACAACCAAACTTGCAACCGAAACTTGAATGCAATTTAATATCTCAAAGAATGCCGTTTTAGCGGATTAACCCTTTTGAGATTGGTAAGCAAGACTTTGGAGTGAGATTTCCAACAGAATAAAAACTCCTCCAAAAGCAATATAGCCTAATTTCGTAACTGTATTGTAAGTAGCGAGTTCTAACTTAGAACTTCTAGGCAATAAATAACGATAAGATTTAATTTTATAAAGGGATCTACCTAGCTTCAAAATAGACGCTGACGACGGTTTCAATGGATCCTCATATCAGATGTGTTGATTTGACTTTACTGATATATTCGCAATACAAACCTTTCCTTTGCTTACAATTCCACGATTCAATATGGGCTGGCATTTATGCCCAAAAACAGGGACGGTTTATAGCTTTCCTAGGATATATAATGTTATACCAACTGGTGCAGGGACGAGGTTTTCTCTGTATTAAGAAGCCTAAGTGAAGGAGGATTTAGCTGATATATGAAGGAAGATTTAGCTGTATCGATATGGTATCAACTTGGTTATAAGTGACTGACATAGTCCTGAAATAAAATGGAATGAAAAGCAGATTCATTTTTATTGAAATTAGGCAATCCCCTACGTAGTTTCTTGATGCCAGAATCTATTAGAACCAAACACCACAATTTGTACATATTTCTAATCAGAGGTTTTAGCAACAGCTGACAACTCTCCTCTCTACATGTATTTCATTTACAAAATTACAGAACGTTCACATCCAAACAGGTATGCAATTGAAAGAAAGACGTTAATAAATCAAAAATATGTTTCCTACACAATGAAAGGTCGCCACACTGACGGCATCATAGTCTGCTCACCACTATTTGTCGCTTTGAAGGACTTCTCTGTTCTACTCTTAAACAATCTGAAGCGTAATCAGTCTATTGGTATCGTCAAATTAATGAACTACCAACAAGATTTGCAACAGCTAACAATTTCTTCATATGCTATAATAGCCCTTAACAGGTAATGGAAGTATCGTCTGCATATTGGGATAATACGAGGCTTAAGAAAACGCCCAAATTCTACTGTCGCTTTCTTAATTTTCCATTTCACAGGCTGCGTCGCAGTTTTTACTATTGGTATTGTTTTTGTGGTTCTCGTAAGTTGCATTTCTTCTTTTTTTTGCATTCTTATCTACATTGGCGCTATCTTCCCCTTTCAAACTCAGCCGTCCACAGCGTCATGCATCAATTGCTTGCACATTGTGTGACATTCAGAGCGACCGCTCAGCAGCTGAACATCTTTCTGTCTTTGCCTGTCCTTTGATTTCTATGCATGTATATGCACATACACACATGCATACATACATAAATGTAGAAATGCCTGTTGATTGTTTCTTTTGTTTTGATTTTCCTTTCTTTGGCGAGTAATTTTTTTTTTTTTTTGGCTCTCCTTTGACCCTACTTGTCAGAAGTCATCAAATGACAAGTCTTTACTGCGTTCCATGGGAACGGAAATCCATTCAGAAATGTATATGACACTTCTCATACTAAGATACACAATGGAGATAATTTATATATGCGTACACATAAGAAAAAAATACACTGAGGTCAAGATAAAGCTGTGGCTATGCTTAATTATGCCTTCAACAAAGTAATTATTTGAAATTCGAAGAGAATAAATAATAATTGTTCCAAAAACTGTTGACAAAAGTTGGAAGAAACAATAGTTTTTAATTTTCGATAGCGGAGAAATATTTTCATATGTAACAGTTGAACATATTTTGAACTCATCATTGGCGCAGAAATGTACTTTTATGTCCTTAATCATATTAAGACCGCATCGGAGTAACTGTCCTTAATTTCATTAGGATCCCTCTTTTCAGATCTCTGATTGCTTCAATATAAGTTGCTAAAATCCTACGTTTCCTACTCACATAGCTTCTGGTTCAATGAGTGTTGTCCCTCTATATTATTATGCATTCGAAGGTGCTTATAGGTTCTACGATTCTAATCCTTCTGGTATTGCCTTACTCCTTCCTCTGTTAGTTACAACCAGTCCTTAGTGGGCGGGCGCATTTCCTACTAATCCTTCAGGTGCGTCCATACTTGTTGTTGCTACTCCGGTGCAGCTGTTCTTCTTCTCCTTCCAATCTCCAATATCCTTAATAGTATCCATCAGATGATCAGAGATACTGTGGCTTGCCGTCGTTCACCACTAGCTACATTCTTCTTGCATCTGAGAAGAGAGAAGGCGGCTCTAACTACGTTACTACTTGGATGTAGAGGTAAGTACTGCGACCTTTGGTCTGTTGTCCCTCCCCTCACTCACATAACCTCTTTTATGCTCCCCTTGCGTATACATCATTTTATTGACTTTGCACCTTCTTCGGCGATCGCTGCCGGCCGCAAATCGTAGAACCGACAGTTTTCCGTCGATTTCACTTGCTCGAAGTTCAGGCATTTGTAGCCGATACATTCTAAATTTTCTCCCTTACTGAGCTCTTCTTGGGTGGTGTATGGACTGACTTTACTCCGTAAGAACGCGATAAATAATAAACATAGTTACCTACGGAATTTCCCTCCTCAAAACGCCCGGCAGTAAGTAATATATGTCGCAAGGACTAATTGTCTTTTTGTCTCTATATCCATCGCATGAGTCGCGGTAATGTCGGGCTGCGTGTTCCGAAGCCCCAGCTAAAGAGTAGAAGAACTTCATTAAGAACATGATAATTCAGGTACACAGATACAAAATATCCGAGGTATAAAGCAAGGTTTACTTAGAGTAGAGTCTTTAGAAGAAGAAGTATGTATTCAATAATAATTGCATTCCTCCGACATATTAAATTTAAAGATGATTTAAAGAAGAGTCGAAAGAAATCTTGTATACCAAGTCAGTTTTTGACTTGGCTATATGACGTTACGTAGTACGCATGATCAGGAAAATACCTTTGTATGGAAGCTCTGTTGTTTCTAGTTTAGGTAAGATGCATTAACCAATGGTCCAATTTATGATCGTCTAATAATATTCTAGAAAGTCAAAGAGCTCGGAGTCTTTCGAATTCATCAGGTTTTGCGTTAGATGATTTCTTATTTTGTAAAAAGGATAATATAAGGATTATCATAAAAATAATTATTTTCCAAATAAGGCCGAAGATTGAGTAAAGTAATAACACGACGAGTATTCTACATATTCGTCAATAGTGAATGCACCACTCTACTATTTTTATTCTATTGATGTAAATATTCACCGTTCAGTGCCCCCTCGCTTTTCCTCTTTTCCCCTTTTCCTCCTTCTCTAATCAACCCCGCAACCTATTTCTTAATTTACCTATTCTTATAACCCTCATTATTTAAAAGATATCTCTTTTCTTCAACAATTTTTTTTATCGCATTTCTTTGTAGCGCTCGTCTGTTTATTGCTCACATTCTCTCATTACAAACTCTTTCCATGCCGACATTATTATTTTCATAAAAACTAAAATACACACATCCTTATTTCCTTCAACTTATTTTTTTACATCCGTTCACCCCTCTGCTTCCCCCATAACCTGCCTTAACGATGAGAGGCTGCTAGTTTGTTGTAAGTTGTTGAGTAGCTTCTGGTCAGAACGTGTTTAAGTGTTCGTCTAGACCACGACAGGTAAATGAGCAACATACCAAATGAATGCGTGTGTGTGTATGCAAATGAGCGGCGTTGCTATTTTAGCTTTTACTCATTGAAGCGTTAATGACTTACTGCCGCTGTAAACTCCTTGAAAGTGCTGTGGAGGAATATGGAAATATGGAAAACTCGGTTGAAAGTACTTACCTGTGTGCATACATGCGGGCGTAAGCGCCTAAAAGTGTGCTAACGAAGTTAGGCGCTGCTCGAAAGTGCTCTTCTACGAATTAAAAAACTTAAAAATGAGGAAATTCTGTATAATTTTTTGTGAGCTTTAGTGGGATCTGATGTGAAATACATAAGCACAATATATATGTATTTATATATATATATATATATATATATATATATATTATATAATTTTGCATACAAATGTATGTATGTTAGTGTAAAAATAATTCTTTGATTAGTCCAGTGCTCTCTTGAATATGTATTTTTACTCTTTCATTTTTTTTTTAAATACCACTTCAAACCTGCATATATACATAATGCTCAGCTCAGCTGCATGCAAAATTGAATTATCTATTTTATGCTTTTATCTATTAAAAGCTAAAAGAGAGTGCTCGCTATCCGACAATTTCCCTGCCTTTGCAGCCAATTTCTTTTGTCACAGAGCAGACAAGCTAATTTAAAGCACTGACTTTGTCGTAGTGAATATGACTGGAGGCCATCGTTTGAGAGTTTTGCTGATGCTTGCAATTGGCAGGATGCTCAACAGCACTTATTACTGCAGTGAGATTATGGGAGAACTCTCAATCAACAACTGAACATTAAAGTTCGGTCAGAACAAAAATAATTCCATCTATGTTTAGTGCTTGGAGCTGCTATTTATCAGTACCGATAATATGATTTAGATTTCAATAAAAAAATTTTGTGGGGGACAGTCCGGTGGGTTATACCTAATCATTTGGAGGATCCATCAGCCATTCTGTGGCGCTTTAAGTTTGTTCGATCCTCTAGATCTGATACCTTCAAAACATATGCTACAAAAAAGGAAAGAGAAGATCCCTTAAAAAATCTATCAAATATATTAGAAGCAGTTATATACATAAGACGATTTCTTGTAAAGCATTATTAGTATCGGGTGGGTTCAATCTGTAATTCAGTACAATAATTTCTCGCCGAATGCAAACCAATCATTGAATGTTACGTGGACTTTTAAATCTTACTCAAAAGACATACTGTATGTGCTTCGATATCAGTATTTGGCAGACTCGCTTTTACGTAAAAGAAGCTAAGATTCTCAAGCCCTCTTATTGGGTATGTAGTCGGATTATATGAAATATAACGAATGCGTAATTTCAATAAAATCTTTTTTCAAAAAGGAGATTTAGAGATACTAATGACAGACCGAACTTTATACGCTTCGGAAATGGACCAAGGATCATACATGAAACCTTAAGAGCTGGCTAAATGATCAAATCTGACACATCTTTTGTTGAATCCGAATCGGAGGCTATGTTGTGTTTACTCTGAACAGTTTGCACTTTAAGCTACTTGCGCTTGGCAAAGAGCAATACGTCACAAAACTATGATTGATCTTTCCACAAGTGGTCGACCGCCTTTAAGTGGTACAAACATGTACGCGGATACGGCTAACGAGATTTTACTAATACTGTACCCAATACTCAAAAATATCTAAATTTTCTGAATACTTTTAGTACTTACAGACCCTCAATTAAGACTCTTAAGAAGTTTTTTTAATTAACAAAAACAATTGTCTCTGACTGATTATATGTCACCTGGTGAAGTTAAAAATCTCTCAATACCAACGTTTTGGGATCCAGCCTAAAGTAATCACTTACTACTATATAATTCTTTTTAAAGTTGAGACAAATTTGCCATACATTTTTGGAATTTCCAGAATCAGACGCGATACAACACTTTGGGGGATAGCAATAGTAGGCTGAGAACACTCCATGTTTGAATTCGGTCATTTTGACGAGTTTCGCCCACGTAATATAGGTGGTAGAATGATACTCGTAATGATGAGTGTCTTGCTCAGAAGTGGACTAATCCATAAAGGGAAGTTGTATTGAAGGTTGTAATACAAAAGAGTTGAAATCTTTACAGTTGGGAATTAAAGTAGTGCTCGTGATATCAAACGAACACTCAAGAAGTTAACTGACAAAATGAAATAAGTATACTTTAAACTAGAATACATTTTCAAGTTTTGGGTAATTATGTGCCAAGGAAATAGCGACGAATGATACACACACATGCCAATTCACCCCTTTTCCAATACATAACTGTTGAGCTGTTACGCCAATTACTGCCAAAATTAATTAAATTCTCTCTTACAATTATGTATTGTAATACATGTATGTATTGTGTTTTGCAAAATAAGCAGCTACACACTAATAACTGTCATTGTGTGTAATTGAAAGTCTTATTGTGCCACCTTTAGGTAGAACCGCCTACTACCTGGCATGAGTTTATATGTAGTCCACATTTATTAGTATTGTCGCGGCTAATTAATTTCGTGTTTGCTAGCGCTCATGGCAGCCAATCGTCTTTTGTTCCGTCTTCCCGAATAGTTCGTGTAATTAAAGACGGCAAATAGAACAGCAAACGGGTATTGGTGAATTGCAACAATTATGTGAAGTTATTTTAGATTATCCCATGGACATTTAAAGCGGTTTCTACGGATACATAAGGGTCCTTGCGATGGTTTCTCTCTTCCCGATCATCGCAACAATTTATGTGGATCTTACTTAAGTCGGACTTAAAAAGTCTTACATATCCCCTAATCAATCCTAAAGATTCGAGATAATATCTGTTTTCTCGTGAGAACATAGTTCTGAGTTTCGAAGGAATCTATAATTAATACTACTGACCATTTATCAGATAATTACGCTATGGATTATAATAACTGTGCGTGCATTAAATAAAACCCCACTCTGTAGGCAACACAAATGAATACTTAAAATATACATAACCGGTTGCCTGATGATTATAACTCTCTGCTGGGATCCTGAGATCAGCGAGATTCGGAACACATCGAAAGGAAACAGAAAAGAGGCCAATTGTGATATATAATGCCAGTTCAAGCGTCATCAAAATTTCTTGCAATAATTTTCAAATGTAATAATTTCAAAATAAGAAATAGAGGGTTCTGTAACGAAATACTACGAAGACGAAAATAGTTATGGTTTGGGACTCAACAGTGCATATAAAGATAGCTAAATTTTTTCCCGTGAAGATATGTTAACATATCCTTAGCTCTACTAGTACTAGTTCAATAGGAATTATCTTGACGAAGAGGATATTTCAAAAATGTTTTCCTTCTTAATATATCCAGTTAGGTTCACAAGGTTTTACAGTTTGTCAAAAGTTTTAAGGTTTTTTTAAGGATACTTAAATATATAAATCAAATACACTGGTATAACGAAACAGAGATATAATAAATAAAAAGAAATTATGCTACTTTAATGAGGGATTCACACACGCTCTAAATTTTGCAATAAGTGAATAAAGCTCAAGGATTATTGCTTTTTATCAACTTTGTGAAATAGTCTGGTACTTTATGCGATAAGTAAAGTTCAATTTTTTGTAATATACCAAATACATTCATCAAAACCTGTTTATTCCTACTTGCGTCATGGTAACTATGTGTACTAGGACTAAACATAATACCTTTACTCCCTTCGGTGTTGATTCCGAGATGTTTATACGAGTTTATTTATTTGTAATTCCATTTAAACTTTAGTCTGCGTTGTCAGACAAAGTGTCAGACTGTCAAATGTCAGAAGTCAACAAAATTTTGTATTTGCATATTTTTGCTTTTACCAGCTGTGGCGCCAAGGGGTTGCAGAACTTTTTTCGAGTCTTTTTCTTGTCCATTAGGAAAGAAAGTGCAGCGTAAAGTTTTATTTTTGAAAAGCTAAAAAAAAAAAAAAAACACAAAATAAAAAATATGCGAATTTGAATTGAAGCAAGAAAAAATTAAAGTTATTTTAGTATTAAAAAATTTTATTTTATTTTGCAACACTAAACTTATGGCCATATCTTTATGCTACTAACTAAAATTTTTATTTAAATTCAGTTATATTTATCCAAGTGTAAAGAAATTCGACAATGAGAGTGCACAAATACGCTGACCCACAGTGGCGACTGGCGACTTAACTACAAATCAATAACAATATGTCCAGGGGACGAATACGGGAAAAGTAGAAAAAACCATTATAATCACCTTGTGTTCTCAAAAGTAGCAAAAAGAGTAACAAAAAAAAAAAAAAACTTGCAAGTACAAATAAATGTGGATATGCGTAAGTATTTTCCAGTGATATTAGGAGTGAAAATATTTAGGAAAAAAATTTAAAAATTTATTGATAAATAATTGAACTAAAAAGTGGGAGAATATAAAGCAAAGACCAACATGCGATTGGTTGTTTGGTTTGAGTGCTGTCCAGAGCCTATGCTCTCGAACTCAATTCAATCAACTAACGCTAGGAGCAGAATTTCGATACACTACCGTGAGACTTTCGAGTATCCTGCTCTTTCCATTCACCATTTTACTGAAACCATTTGAAATTCACGATTATTATTTTACTTTTGTCTGATATTTATTTTATGGACAACCATTACCGGTTTGGTACCACTAAGCGTCCTGAGAAGTACGGTTTTTTGTTCTTATTTCTTTATTACCTTTGAGTTCGCGGCTACGACAAAGGCTTTTGTAGGGAGAACACTTTTTGTGCATGCTACTGAAAAAAATTTGCTAAATATAAGCAAATTGACTGCTATGAATGTGATGTTATATATTTTTTGTTGTGTTTAAGATTAGAGACCTAAGACTTCATCAATTTGACCAATAACTAAAATCAGTTTAACCAATAAAAAAAATTTATTTTGGATTACTGAGTTTACGGGACGCTTTAATCAACAAAGACCTCCAATAGATATACAGCAACAGGTTAATAAATACTAAATGAATTAAAGTTCTTAATTTGTTTTTTCCTTAGTTGATGACTTAACTAGCAAATTTCCTTAATCGTATAAGCGTTTTATTGTTGAGTAGGCCACCCATGCCAATTTTAGTTTAAAAGGAGGAATGAGGAGATGGACTAAAATGGTGAGAGATTAAAAAACGGTATGATTGAATTATGGTCTTCACTTAAACAGTGGAAGCATGTGATTTTCATAGAAATTACTCACAAAATATCTCAGCAGAGCTACATAAAAGGTTGAAAAACTCTTTAGTGTAAAAAGCATGGATAAAGGTTTAGACACTCATGGATGGTTTACAGCGACAAGTTTGTTTCCTGTATTACTGAAGCCGGTGGCTGTATATATTCGATTAAACTTCTGAAATAGTTGAAAAATGAGAGAAATGCAATTGAAAAACTACTGAGATGCAGTAATCCACCCATAACCGCCCGAAAGCGTACTCGAAAAGGTGGCAGGCGTTACAGTCGAAGATTTCCACCGTAATTCGAACTTCAGCTTTCGAAAATGCATCTAGCTGAATTTTTTAAAACATACTGAAAATTCACGTGCAGAGATAATCACTGAAAGTCACGTTACTGCTTAACGAGGGTTGCGAAGACCATCTTCCTAGATGAAATCTGTAAGTCTCGAAAAACCTGCTTTCTGGCTTAGTCCTTTTAAAAAGCCAGAATCAAATCTGATGTTCTGAAATCTACAAATTTATCTCCCACCAAAAGTGCGTATAAAAGCTGACTTTAATGTTCACAGCATATATTTTTTATTGTTATTCACAGAAGAATCTGCTTAATTATGTACTTGATGCGGCTGGGAAAACAAGCGGTTCATTAACAATTCACTTAACGTCTTAATGAGTACTTTGGTACCAGCAGCAAATGCGGAGTTGGCATACTTTGTGGTGAGGCATAAATAACTACATGCGAATGCATACGAATATATATGCTGTTGATAGCCTTATATTAGTATTAATGTGTGCATACATATAATACATGTATACATATGAGTAGTAGAGTAATATATGAGTATTTATGTGAATGCGCTAATGCTTTTATCTCTGTGCGTAATTGGAGTGAAGCAAGTAACCCAAATTGGAGCATACACGAGCACACACGAACGCATATATGCATGATTAGCGCAGGGCAAACAGGTGCGGGTGGTGGAGTGGCATATATGGACTCTCACAGCTATATTTGTATGTATACGAGCATTTCTACGTATGTGTGTGTAAGTATAAGTGCGCTAGTTATGTAAAGACACAATTATGGCATCCTTAAAGCCATTTGTTAACTCGCATTTGTTTACACATCTAACCGCTTACATATCTATGCATATTGTACGTGTGTATTTGTGTTGTGTGTGTGTGTGTGAATTATAGCACATTTCACCTGCACATTTCACCTGCATATTTGCTGCTTTTGTTTGAGATCACAAATCTCTACCTGTTTACTGACCTGCAATGGTGCCGTGAAATATGCTTTGAATTAACGATTCACTGTCGCACAGTTGTTGTTGTAGTTGTAGTATTTGTTTAGTTTTTGATGTTAATAAATGAAGGTGTTCAACCAAGAGGATAATGCTGTTAGTTCGTGTGCACATGTGTGGTAATTCGCAAAGAAAGTGGTTTTGTGTCTATATATAGGCGCATTAGGGTAGTGCATAAATGTGGAAATAAATTTTTTATAGAAATTCACTGGATCTCTAATCTATTGCTAGTAATGGAAAGAAGTGTATTAATTGAAAATGAAAATAAGAAAAAAAAATTTAACCTTTGACCCCTTACAAAGAGTGATATTTTTGACCAAGGTAACAGCAATTGTAAGTGTTGCATTGGAAAGAATTCTTCATTTGACTTTTTAGCATCACCCTAATAAAGTGAAATTCATATCTATGTATATAAAAAAAAAATATATATATATATATATATGTGTGTATAGATATATAATCTACATTACAATAATTTCATGCTTTCAGTAATTGCTTGTGGTTTCACGCTGATGATGGATATATTTTTACTCTAAGTAAAAATTTATGGGTTTGCGTTTGCAGTTTTTCTTTAATTAAAGACGGAAAAGAAGGTAATGAAAATGTTGTAGTTTGTGCAGGGAAATAATGAAGCTTTTTAATGAGTTTGTTTTGCGCCTGAGAAAAAATATTGTGTCAAGTAAATAAAGAGGAAAAATATTTTAATAACTCAACTGCATTACACCTAGCAGGCCATCTTGCACACTCAGCTAGGGAAAACCTATTCAAAAATAAAAATATGATGCCAATATCTTCATTCTTATACTCTTATTGCGAATTAGAAGTACTATTAGACATATTATTAATTTCGAATTTATCTATTTTGTGGGAATGGTTTTAAAGCACATAAACCATTTGCACATACACTATTATTTAAAATATAGAAAGATGATATTAATACATAACGATTCCGAAAAATTTTGGATAAAAATGTATCTACGTGGTATGTTCAAAAAATAACGGGAATTTTCATTTTTTGAAAGAAGTATTTATTCATTCGTCTACATTAATGTTGTTGCTTTCAAAATATGCACTTATGCCAGCGCTTCTTCTTCCAACACTTTTCAAACTCGATTTTTGGGAAAGCTTTTAGCTCTTCTCTTTCAGCGATGCGCTTTTAATGTCATCTATACTTGTAAAACGACGGCCCTTTAAGGTTCTCTTTATTTTTGGAAATAAGAAAAAATCACACGGAGTCATGTCTGGCGAATATGGAGTATGGAGTGGTATTGTTACGATAATGTTTTTGGCCAAGAATTCACGAACAGGCAACGAAGTGTGAGCAGAATTGAGCAAATGTAAGCGAAAGCGATGAACTGCTTTTCCACAAATCCGGGTAATTTTTTCGGATTGCTTCCGCATGCGGCGTTGAACTTGTAGGTAGTACTCCTACCTGACCGTTTGACTTTGAGGCAAGAATTCATGATGCCCTATGGTATTAAGGTCAAAGAACACAGTCGAAGGACATTCCCGCTCTTTTCTGAGCACACCTCGTATATAAGATTATATGTATGTACTTTGGACTCTTTTATTGATAAAATGTGAACACCTAATATAACGGAGAATTTAATATTAACATTCTCTAATGATGTTAGAATAAAAAATGTTGGAATCTCATTGCTAAAAAATATAAAGGCAAGTGGTGACCTAAGAAGCTAGAATTACCATATCTGAGCAGTGTAAGAACACGTAATACAACAGCTTTAATTTTGCCATTTTTTAAAATAGAGTTGCCACTGTTCAGCAAAATTAAAACTATGCAAAATATTACAAAATATGTACAAACAAATACAGTTAGACAAGATACCCAAAAATATTAGTTAAGTCTTTATTTTAAACATATTTAGAAAATGAGTCTGGAAAGTGTGGTTTTAAACGTAGTATTCCGAAACGTATTTGGGTAGGCTTTCACTTAATCGTAGCACATATTAGCGGATGCTGTTGGCATGAATTGAAAATGCAAACTAGGTTTACTTTCAGGCGAAGAAGTTGTTCTTCATCTCTAGGTAAATTATTATTAGTATTCCACGAATTACTTGAAAGGGTATAATAAATTCAAATTATCACCTTAATAATGTTTATAAAATAATGTTTTCTGAACCTACCGATTCATTGACCTCTCTTGATGTAAGTTCAAAAAGAGTCCAATACTCGTATTCTTACTTGATTTTTAGTATACCGTATTAAAATCAAGAACTTTTGTTAAAATTTAAGCAGTCGATTAATAAGACTAGCTACTTACAAGAAATGTGTCAGTTTTTTTAGGAAAATATTAACCACTTCCTCATATGGACTGATGATTGCAGGTGTTCTTATTTTTTCAAATGAGACTTGAGATAAAATCGAATATTTCATGAATGGGGTCAATGACTTATGGTTTACATTTAGCGTGGAGAACAACCCTTTGTTTACATTAAGCAAGGACAGCAACATTCGAGATCAATGAGCTTTATGGTGCTTGACTTCCCTAAGGGCAACTGTCGACTGCTGCAAAGTTTCTAACCTTATTCCGGTTAGACCTAAATACGGTTTTCATTCTTAATTTGGTTCTGTGTTATCAATGTGTGAGTTGTCTTTACCAAATTGCGTGGAAACATGTTCCCTAGTATACTTGAGCGATGAAAACGGTTATGCGATCAGTTCAAATATGCCCGATATAAGAATTCCCGAATTTCCAGCTGACTTTAAACCGTGTATGTTGGTCAATATGTGTGATATTTTAATGAAATTAAGTGCATATGTTTTCTTAAACACAATATGATTTCGCGCTAAATATGAAAGAAATCGGTCTAGACCATGGTCTAAACCCTTTATTCCTAATATAATGATTTCCTTTTCTCTGGCTGACTTCTTCCTTATGTATCTAATATATTCATTAGGCCACTTTGGTTCAGTTTATATTGCATATATCTTATTTGAATTAATTTTGTAGATTTTAATATAAATATCTCGGACACGAAACAAAATATGACAATGGAAGTACAAGTACAAGTCTGTGACCTGTAATATAAGTTAATAAGATACCAAATATGATTTTTAACCATTTACAACTTCGTCGAATAATGAATGCTGAATTCTTCGCTTGATCCTTGCATATTACGAGAGTATAAAACGTTCGGTTACACCCTAACTTAGCCCTTCCTTACTTGTTTCCGAAGTCGTACTTATGTACTGACTTAAACCTAGTTCGAGACGGAAAAATCCACTTCAAAAATGTTATCCTTTTGAAGGTACGTATAAAAGGAAACAGACATGATTTTAATGCCAATGCTTTTTACTAATGTAAAACCTTTTTAAGAATCCTTACTTAGCAACGTTGGGCTAGAATCATTACTTTCTGTGCAAAATTTTTTACTGAAGCTTTTTTTTTAAATATTCTGAATAATTTGGAAGTATATATAGCAAATAAAGCATTTTAAACCCACTATTGGAATTTATACTTCTTCTCAATTGATTTCTAATTTCTAAACACAAACTTTCCCAACATTACTTTCACATTATTTACTTTTAATATTAAAAATATAAAAGCAAAATTACGCTTTCATTTCTTAACTACACTTCAACTCTCATCAAATAAGAATAAAAGAGTTTACAAAGTTTTGCTTTGCTTAATTTCCAACATTCTAGTGCCGCTTTGTGTTTCTTTGTGCATGGAAATCAACTTTGCTAATTAAATTTTTCGCATTAGCATAGTTTTAAGCGAAACTATGCTTTCACTCAAGCCCCTTTGCCCCTCCTCCGTTTAAGAAACAGGCCACACTCTTTCGCTTAGCTTTCTTTGTAATCTACATTGCTAACTTTAATTAGTATAATTACGCAAATGCAATAGAGAAGATTCTTGGCAGTTGAAAATTCATTTAGCGGTAATTATTTTCACTCGCTACTTAAAACGAAAAGCTGATAAAAATTATGCCTTACAGGGGAAAGAGCTGATAATTTTACTAGATAATTTTACTAGAGGTAATAGCTGATTGAATTTCTTTACGACGACTTGTTGTCATTTGATACATGATTACATTTATCATTAAATTTTAATTATATCCCTAAACCTAGTATTCCATTATTAAATTTATTCTACTCAAATTTTGCTTTCATTTGTGCCGTAAATTTTAATGTGAAAATATTTTCTGATTGCAGCATTTTTGCCATACGTCAATATTAATTTTACCGTCTTAACAAAAAAAAAATGTCAATTAAATTATTCTCCCCTCTTGCCTGCTCATGTGTGTGTCATGACGCGTCGTACAGTGCGTATGAGTGATTTCAAATTCCATTTTCAAGCCTAAAGCTCCTGTACAAGTGAGGTATACGCCACGTTACACAAATATAAAGCAAGCAAATATGCAAACTTGGCAGTGCAGTGAATTGCATTGAAGTGCACACGGTGCGGCAACCTGAGTGGAGTTGTAATGGTATTGTACGGAAAGCGGTGCTGTTTTAAACAAACTTTTTTACTTAGTAAATATTAGTGCGAATTGTGAGGGTTGCTGCATAATGTGGAGCTTTTGTTGTTGTATAGTGTGGGAAACTCTTTGTCATTTTAGCATTAAAGTTATGGAAATGCAATATTCTCTATGGATGATGGTGAGGTGAGGAGAATACATAGTAATTATTTCAGAATCATAGCATGCTAAATGGTTTTTAGCCCAATAAGTGCCTTCTAAGTTTGAAAATTTATTTTTAATGAGAACCGGATACACTAAAGGGTTACGTTATTTATCGGAAAAAAAGCTTATATAGTTCAAGATGTTTTTAAAAATAATTGAAAATGTGATTTACGTCAAAATAACAACTAAAGTTAGATTATCTGTAGCACTATAAAAAGAGTTGGAATGGGTTAACTCTTATGTGTTATTATTATTGAAGAATTCGAAAACTCTACATTTAAAATATTATCATAAGATATATTTATTGTATGACTTTAAGATTTTCAAGAGGGAAAGCTGTCAATCCAGTTGTCAAAATAATGTCATGTGTTACATTGAATAAGTTTAATATACATATCTCACAAATCACCAAAACTATATCAACCAAAATGGATATAATCACATAAGAAGCATAAAATTTTAGAGTAAAGACTGCAAGTAAGTGTTACAAGTAAATCGGTGCAAAAATCTGAATATGTGCATGTTTCCAGAGCCAATGCCTAACCAATCTCATTCAAATCTTATGCATATACTTACCTTGACATCTTTATGTTAGAGTTTGATGTCAAACGGGCGCAATCAGATCACAACGGCATTGAATATGGGTCACTCTGTAAGATATATGTATAAAATTCAGAGAGCATCTGTTCCTGATAGCAATATAACATTGAGTCATAAATGAGTGAAATCGGGTCAAAACTTCCACTAGCTCCCACATACCTGATAAAAAAATATCGAAATTCCGTTTGTTATTATCCAATACATTATTTCCATACCATATGTATTGATCAATCTATATAGATAGTATATAGTATAGTATAGTATATAGTATATAGTAGGTATAGATTTTCAAAGTTCCGGTTTTCTTGATTTTCTTAATCACAATCAGGTTTAGTCTTAAAGATGAATGAAATCGGTACAAACCTTAGTCTAGTCACCACATACCTAATATAATAATTTCGGCCGAACTTAGAAGTTAACCTTCTCTTACGTGTTATCTTATTTACATCTCCACAATTCAGTAGGCTTCTGCCCTATTGAGATGATTTTTCTGTACTCATTTGAAGAAGAAACAAGTTCTGTTTCATCATGACTTCGCATTGGGTCATAAATCAATATTTAATAATTTAATATCAGTATTAAAAATAATTATAACGATAACAAAATTGCATGAGATGTCGATTGCTTCCGCATTCACCATAATAACTGGATCTCATGGAATATTTTTTCCTATCCTCGGATCTCAAGAGAATTGTCGCTGGAAAAAAATCGCCGAGTTTGAGGGCCAGTTTGCAGCAAATTTGATATCGGAAGTTTACTATAATCGGTGGCTGGCCCTCGATGGAAAAATAAAATCGAAAATACAAAAATGTCTGCCTTTAAAGCTAAAGTAACTTTTCAGCCCAGCATATGTATATATTATTTAAAAAATATTATAATAAATCAAAACCCTCTCAAATATTTTGTCCCTTCACTATTTTCGTGTTTCTTAATTACCTCATTTATGCACACATCGTGAAAATTACTCCTTCCAGTATTTGTAATGGTACTTTACTTAAATTACTGATTGATTACCGCCTCTTTTGGTTGCTTCTTCATTTTCTTACCCAAAAAATTCGACACAAATTTATTGCCTACTGTCTTTACCCTTAGGCCAACACCTTTCATTTACCTATACCCTGCCAACACACCGCACGCTTAACTGGCAATCACGTAAAATATAATTTAATATTAAAATTCGTGTTGAATGTCGAAAGCAACTTTCGCTAAAAGGAATTTCGTGTAAAGTAGCGAAGTTTACAGACAGACAAAAAAATAAAGCAAAAATATGGAAATTCGTGCAGGCCGCAATTGTTAAAAAGGAGTATAATGGACCAGGGTAATTTTTGTGTTTTAACGTGTATATATGTGCATACATATATACATATTAATATAATACTTATTTGCATTATTGATTTTCGTTCACAATGATTTAAGTGGCAAATGTTGAATTAATGTGAAAAATACTGCAATTTTTTTTTGGAAAAAAACAAAAAAACCTTATTATGAACAACAAAAGCAACAGTCATCTATACCGCACATACATACGTACATTTACGCGACTTGTATATCATGTATAAAATATTTAAGCGCACAAGGGTTGTTTATATTGCAATCTAACGCAATCTCGCTCTTCATCACGAGCTTTACGAACATGTTGTACGGAAAATCCATAAAAATATTGCATGTGCTGATGTCACGATTTTCGTTTGCTCCACTAGTCGCCTGACTAGCGGCAATAAAAGCAATTCAAGTGCATGTGTATTCATGTTAAATCCACATGTGGCTGTAATATGGTAGTTGACTCATTGGTAGCCGCTGTTGGCAACAATAGCGGTGGCAACAAACGGAACTGGGTCACCACATAAATCTTGCGCAATATCGCGCTGGCAGATTTTCGGCTGGTGACATTTTGAGTAGTTTTCTTCCGCTGTTTTGCAACAACAGAAATGAAATTGTTGCATTGTTGAAAAAGATATAAAGTTTTGTAGCTTCTATGCCATAAATTTTTAATATTTGAGCAGAGTGGCATACCTAAGTTTGTGTTATACAAATGCTCGCTACAAACTAACTTATTTATCCATTGTATGGTTTCCGAGAAACTTGGTAAGCTCTTTTAGATTATTCGATTTATGAGTAAATTATGTGATATAAACAATATTTCCTTCAGTTGCTTAAGAAAGGTATCTTTACCCAAAAACTTCATATCTGATCTTCACTAGAAGACAGCATAGATATAATAAGGCTTTGCAACTCCATTTATTCCAATAGAAAAACAGCCAGGTATTCTTGGTATGAGGTTTTCATGTTGATAACTCGACAGTAGTTCATAGAAGCACCCGCTGTCACCTTCGAGAGATCAGAACGAGAATAAGAATAATAAGAGAATAAGAATGACCAACCTGCAGTTCCCGTAAGGCACTTTTATTGACCCCAGATACATTGATCTATCTGTCTTTTTACTATGTCCTCCATTGTCAAAGAAGCTACTGATTGTTTATTAGCAAAACCTAATCAGAGTAAATCCATCACCAGAAAAATCTGTGCATCATGAAAATTATAGTATATTATACGACGTATGTTCGGAAAATAACGGAAATGTTCTTCGACTTTAATGGCATAGTGTATCATGAACTCTTGCCTCAAGGTCTCACGGACAATGCCTAACAAGGTCTAACAGCACAAGAAGTACTACCAACAGGTTCAACGCCGTTTACGTGAAGCAAACCGAAAAAATCACCCGTATTTCTGGAAAAACAACCCATGGCTTTTGCTCACTTTTGCTCAATTCCGCCCACCCTTCGTTGCTTGTTCGTGAATTCTTGGCCAAAAACATTATCGTAACGAAGCCCCAGCCTCCATATTCGCCAGACATGACTCTGTGTGATTTTTTCTTATTTACAAAAATAAAGAGAACCTTAAAGGGCCGTCGTTTTACAAGTATAGATGACATTAAAAGCGCATCGCTGAAAGAGAAGAGCTAAAGGCTATCCCAAAAATCGAGTTTGAAAAGTGTTGGAAGAAGAAGCGCTGGCTTAAGTGCATATTTTGAAGGCGACAACATTAATGTAGACGAATGAATAAATATCTTTTTCAAAAAACGAGAATTCCCGTTCTTTTTTGAACACACCTCGTAAGGCTCTATGTGATTACCTCCGCGTAAAGGCGCGAACAGCATCGGCTTGTAGTCTAATTGTTGTTGGAGATTCAAATACCTTTGTGAAGTAAAGTTCCTGTTTCTTCAACGACCTATTTCTCCAACTATACTTTTTGGAAATATTTCGAGGTATTAGCAGAATATAGCGGTTCGTATCTTTTTCTTGTAGAGAGCAACAAAATCCGCATTCTCAGTCTCTTTGAGAGATATGTGCAAATATTTGTCTTATAGATATATTCTTCCTATATAAGAAGTTGCATCAACAGTCATAACAATTAATAATCGGAAGCCAAAACAAGGTATACACGTTGGTGTTTATTAAAGTTGCTACAGGGGTTACCTGTGGTTCAACTAGATAGTACCAACCCTACATCAAGGACACACTCGAAAAATGAATGACTTGTTGTATTAAAATCCTCGGCCAAACCCCAGATTTTCGGAACAGATTTCTGTTACAGATTTTCTATAACCAAATGACTTCAACGTACAGAGTTGTTGGAGTGATATCTGAAATGGTCTCTGCGCTTATGGAAACGTACACCAAAGATTATCGTTCGAGACTTTGTAGGTTCATTCACGGAAGTAACTTCCACTGACTGGTTCAAAAACATAAAATATATTTAAGTATTAAAAGACTAACTTGATTCAAGATAAACTCCCGTTTTCTCGCATTTCTACTGAGCTGATACTATAAACCAAAATAAGCACTTACACCTTAAAAGTTCAGAGTTCATACTTTCAATACCATATTTCTTCAATTAACTTTTAATCTGCGAATGATCACATTTTAGCAATTTAGCAAAGATGTACTTCTCAAAATTGTTTCATAGAAATTAACACAGACCTACATTTCATTTTCAAGGTAAATAATACCTCAACCAAGCATGATTTTTTAAAACAACGATGCAAGATTACAATTTATACAAGGCAAGCTGAGCTACAAAGCAGCTTTACGCAACCAAAAAAAAAAAAAAAAATACTAAAGAAATTTTAAAACTTCAAAGGCAATAAGCACAGCAAGAGTGCGCAAAAGGGAGCCCACAAGCTGCCCAACTGCCAAGTGAGCGACTAAGGCGACTTAGTACAAAGAATTGTGGGAAAAAAAGCAAATAAAACTACAAAGCCATTATGGCAATAACGGCACTAGTTTTGAGACATAAGTGCACATAAAATACGATGGTTAGTAAGCTTTAAACTTTTTCTGCACACACTCTCACACATACATATACGAACACACAGACACTCGTGTGCTCGTAAAAATGATGAATGGGCGGTGCAAAGGTGCGGACAGATATTAAAATTTGAATTTTAGTTTAAAAAGTTTAGAGTTGGAAAGAAAGTAGTGCTTGCTGGAAGCTCCAGATGATATATTGTATCATTTGGTAATGATTTATGTCCAAGAAACACATTTACTTCGGGTAAATAATGGAGAGAGATAACTTTTTAAAAATCGTGTGTGTGTGTGGATCGATACGATAAAGTAAAATAATAAATTTAAATTAAATCAATTTTCTTAAGAAATAAAAATTTAAATTAACACCTTTAATTGAAATAAAATTAATTTGTTAAAAAAAAGGGATATTATATAAAATTGTAATAAAATGGATTGATATAATTGTTTCAACACCTTGACTTGATCCTAAGTCAGCTTCGCTCAAACTTATTTCACCATTTAGGTTATCCAATCGATACTTGAAGGTTCTACTCGTATCCATATTTAGAATTTTTTGGAATCATAAACGAAAAATTACGATTTATTTCTTAACCTAGTCCCGTTTTAGCTTGATGCACTTGACGGAGCGATGCTTCAACTTATTTTTTCGAAACCATAGCCGAGAATACTTTCTTACCGGCGAGTGACTTTTTCAAGTTTGCAAAAAACGAAGTCGCACAATCACGTGATCATTTTGCCCTTCTCTTTTATTACATTTCCCCTTCGTGACAGCCGTTTTCGGGATCCCTGAAACTCGGTAAACTAAATTTTAAGAGTCGCCGTCGAAGTAGAAGCATCACCATATACAGCTTCCAAGAGACATAATCCGGCGATGATACTGCGTACTTCTCGGACCACCCTCGTATTAGATCAAAATATGGAAATAACAATATTTAAGAGCTAACTAAAACTTTAATATTCAAAACATGTACTGCAAAAAAGTAACCTGGAGAATGAATAGTTTCCAAATGTGTTCGTCAAAGGGAAATTATATTGTCTGATAGGAAGCGCGAAAAACAGTCCTACCGTAACTATAAAACAGACATATCCATACATATGTTGGCTTCTTAAATGCGCGCAGACATTCCGTGCACCCAATAGACTGCTTGCCACTGGCTCGGCTTGACTGCGCTGCTAACAAGCTGTCCACGTTTATAATTTGCGGGCAGCCACCAAATAGCAAATGCGTGAAAAAGGCGGAGAAATTTTAAATTTCATTTCCGTTAACGGTAGACTGCCGCCAAGCTACCAAACAAGCGTTGAAGTATTTGATTTTTTTTTCCTTTCTTGCAGCCATTTGCCTTAACCCTTAACCGTCTGACAGCTGTCATTTTTGGAGTATTTCACTAATGTCTGTGCATGCATGGGCGTGAGTGTTGGTGAGCTTAGAGTTGTTAGCACATACGGCTTGATACGCCGTTATCCCACTCAACAAGCAACAGATTATATAGACAATATAGCCTGTCTGTCGGTCTTGCTGTCTATTCGCCAGTTGATGTGTATGGCATGTAATTTGCGCACTTCAACAACAAATTTGAATTTTTTTTCTGGTTTTTGTTTTTGTGTTCGCCAGCAGCGCTGCCATTACTACTCACCGTCATTACAGCTCATCATTCACTTCAGCGGTTTTGCCAGTTGGCGCATTATATTCTTAGTATCTTGATATCCTTTAACTCGTACATGAACAAGCATACTCACTCCTACATACATATATTTTGACTTAGTCCGCCATTTCTTGTACAGAACTTTTCTGAGACTACCTTCAGTGGACTATCAGTCGTCAGTTGACAGCGCAGGAAAAAATATTTACACAAACAATAAAATACTATTGAGTTTTTGTTGTTCTTCTTTAATCCAACTGCAATGCACACGAAAATATTTTTTTTTTTACTTTTTGCCTCGCTTACTTTTACTTATATTTGCTGGGGGTTTTACTCTTAGCAGTCCCTTTATCATATTTCGTCATGTTGCCATCATCGTTTATTTGTCGCTGTACAGTCAGTTGACGGCTGCTATCAGTCCGCCAGCATTCGCATTAATCCATACTTGAGCAGCTTAACTCGTCAAAGCCGCATCAACACCGGCATCAGGCGCCGGCAACAGCTTCAGTGATAACAATAAAGCATATGAGAGGAAATAAATTTAATATCGCAATGATTGCCGCATCGCCAACGACTTAAATATCATTACTCCCTTTACTGAAAGCCTTTGTGTACTCTGTAATTGTACTTGTTGTCTACATTTTTGAAATAACTGTATGGCTTTGCTCAGTTCCATGATATAACAATCTGGTAGTTACTGCTTTAACCTTAGAATATGTATATAAGTCTCCCATGAAGAGAAACAGTGAGAGAGAGAGATTGAAAAAGGGAGAAACCGAAAGAGGGAAGTAATGAGGCAGAAAGTCAGATAGTAAAAGGGAGAGAGAAAACCAAATAGAAAGAGTAAGACATAGAAAGAAAGATACAGATATATAATACTTCTTAAAATATCCAATACCCAAACCATAGGTCTTTGTCTTACAACTTCCGAGAGGATATTCCAACTTTCGATGATCCGCATATTATTTCTCTCGCTATCCTTCCCTGGTATTGCAAAGGCCTAAGCTACAACCGGTTACGCACCAGTCTTTTCTATGCTACTGAAATTAGAATTATTATATATAGACAAGTCCTTCTTAACTTGATATTTCTAATGCAGATGTGTCATTCATTTTCATCTGCTACAAACAGATATTTAGTAATGTATAGAATACTTTCAGAGCTGAAGTCCCCGGTTCGATTTGGACTACAAGTCATATGAACCACTATACTCTAGTTGGTGGAAATATGGCGCCGTTGACAGAAAGAAGCTGATAATTTGTTCTGTATCGAGATATCAATAATTAACCTCACGATGTCTGTATCTTCATCTGTTCATTCGTACAAGAGACTGGACTAAAAATTGAGTTATCTTTATGGAACTTGGTTCCCATTTCCTTTGGCATTGTATACTTGTATAATGTAATAACAGTATTAACAGTATTAACAGTAACAGTATTCTTTAAAACTACTAAATGTGCAATAAATATCTAACCAATAATACTTAGAAATAAATCGGAGCAAATTTTTAGTATGCATTATAGCTTTCAAATGAATCAAATAAGTCTAAGTAATCTAGCAATGGTTATGACTACCTACCTTACTTATAACGAAAGTACAATATTACTAGGCTTAGTGGGTTATAGTGACATACCACTATGTCAGGTATATAGTGGTATATCTGACAATACGTGAAATGTTTTGATGATACTTTAAGACCCAATGCCACCAAATTATATGACATTAGCCCATATCTTTTCCTAACCCTTTTATAAGGTTCATGTAGCATCCCTATAGCGTCCCTTCGAAAGATGTAATTGTGTGTCGGATAAAGGAAAAGTTTTCTTAATAGAACTAAGGGAGGAAGGTACCCTAAACTTCGAGAGATGTTGTACCAAAAATTGGTGAAGTGGGTCAATAACTTAACTGATCAGTAATATGATTAATAACTTCATCCACTATGTTAACTTTGTCATATGTATATTTCTTGGACTATGAGAGTGTTTTTATATTTTTCAAGTTTGAGAGAGTACAAAGTATATGCTAGCTAGTATTATATTTCATCTCTTTAATTAACTATTAACTTTTGTTGTTTCTTCTTTCCTCCAATATCTCAATCTACACAGTGTCGTACCCACAACTCTAAATATATAAAGTTTATTATATACTTTTATGTATCTCACTTCCTTTAAAGTACCAGAGAAATATGAACATTTTCGAGATTTATTTAGGAATGAACTTAAATGAAATCACGTACGAAAGCGATTCCCACAAAAATGGCTAATGGAATGAAAATGTTCGAAAATTTTGAGAAATAAGTGCAATAGAAAAATGCAACAATCTATAAGCGCGAAAAAAGATACATATAGATATTAGTTTCGAACCTCTCTATGTATTAAAAATAAATGAGCAAAATTCGAAGCAAGTGTGTCGTAGTTGTGCAAGAAGGATATTTCTTTAAATAATCAAGGATTCTTACAAATATACAAATATATATTGATCGTAAGCTAGCCAAAGAGTACGGGATTGACATTGCATTTCGTAAAAGCTTTTCCAATTGCTTGTACTTTTAGCAAGTTTGTTGATTTGCTGTTTTGTTCATTCATACACCTTCTACTATTGTTGCAATTTTTTTCTGTTTGCCAGACGGGTTTTGATTAAAACCAATTGATTGCAGTATTGTATATTTGATAAGATTCCCGATTGAGGCGACCAATTGTTTAAAGCAATTTTCTGAGTGCTTTCGCAGGGAGAAAATACTTAAGTACATGTATAGTTGAAGGAATATATTTGTAGTTTGAATATGTAAAAAAACGGGTTAAGCATTAAAAAATTGCTCAGTAGGTCTCACCTATGAATTATTTTAGAGGTTCTATTTTAGGAGACTTTCAGTAAAATTTAATGTAGTATAATTTTCTAGAAATTTTTCATGGTTTAAAATCTGACTTTTAGTTAGTTTTTTAGGACGAAGGTCAAAACGAGGATTTAAGACGTGATTAATAGTTAATAATTGGTATTCCACCCACTCTTATATGCTGGTCCGAATTTATCGACTCTTTAGTGACCGGTCCCATGTCTTACTTCTTCTTGGCATTTGCTTTCAGAGGTTTTTTCTGAGAAGAAGTGAAACCCGCTGAAGTACAATCTTCTAAAACATTTATATGCTCGAACAATCATTCAAATCATTAAATCGAGCGTTTAAGACGTTAGTTAATGGGTTGGAATTGGTGCTCTAGCTAATCTTGAATGCTGGACCTTCCTTTCAGTCCCTTTCACAGCGGGCTACTTTTTTATTCAACTCATTTAATGTTTTAGAATTTGGTAGCAGGCTGTGTTCGTATTCGATCAGGACTAGTAGTGAAGTGCAAACGCATATCTACTGGCAGAAGATTATAGCAGGCTCGGACTAATTGGAGTTGTCATAAATAAGTTTTATCGGGAAAGAAATTTTCGAAGATTCTCATGTCTTTTGTTATACAATTTCTGAAATTTTTTATTTAATTTTTTGCTTTTGATTCCTTTCGGACTAATTGATCCAGATTACGGCAGAAGATCGCGTTCTTTATGCCTAAACTGCTCTGTCAACGGACGAGGGCTACAATTCACTTCTGGAATACCCAAAAGGCATTGATATTTTTTGAGTTGAGCCGAGATTGCGAGACGCTGTAAGCCCCTTCTAAAGAAAGCATTTAGGAAATTTCTAAAAGCACCCTATATACAAAGTTTGTGATGGAATTTTGATGATTTTAAAATTGCTCATTTCCTGGACTAACCAAAAATGTCAGTTTGAATTAAATCCTTTGATATTATTGACTCTTCATAATCAGATGAAATGAGCATGAACAACTTCACGTTGATGGAACTGCAAGTATGTGCTTGCACCTGGTATTACCCCGCGGATAAACAATCCTTTTCTCTCAACCATAACCATAACTCTGATATATACAATTATTTGAACTTTGAATAAAATGTGAACTGGTCTCAATTAACTTGAATTCAAAATTGCGAGTTTATTTAAGTTCTTTTATTGGACTTCCTGCTCTTCTAACATCTTGTCTTATTATTTATAGTTCACGCAAATAAATTGTTCAGATCCTTTATTTTTTATTTTTAGTAAATTTGTCAAATAAAGTGATAGTGGCATTTGTCACTATTTCTCAGATTGACGAGTTATCCCCGAAAGATAGCGGGTATCTTCTTGGTATCATTCTTAATATTTAGACCAATCATAGTTAACTTGAATTTCGATAATCGTCGTGCAGAGAACTGTGGTTTCGACCTAATTTTCATTAATTTAATTAATTTGCTGGGAAAATTATGAATTTTTAGGAATATAGGTAATGTTATACATCCAAGCTAGCCTGATTTATCGGGGACTTCGTAAGTGAAGATTTCTCCACACTCTTATGTTGGTTTGTATATATATTTTGTGAACATACCCCATATTTGTTAGACAAAGAGTTTCGAAATTGAATATGTAATACATTTCGTTCGTCCTCAGAGCTTGGTTTCTGGAAATTTTTTTCTGATTTTTAGACTGTGTCAAAAATCTGAAATCTGTGTTCTGAGGAAAATTTGTATTGTATTACTTGAAAGATTTAATTTTCAGTAAAGTACAGTCTTGAAATCTAGTTCAACTCAGCTGACTAAAAAGTTTTCTTTGCATCAAACACAACTGACTTGACTTCAGTTCACAGAAAAGCTTATTTTTGTAACGGCCTCACGTAGTTCCTGATTCCTACGTAGTTAAAGACTTCAATCATTTCTTTTTTGAAGGTGAACTGGAAATTTAGAAATTCACTTAATATAGATTTGAGCACCCCATATTTCGTAAGAAAATATTTTTATCACTTCCATAAATGAGGATTAACAATTGGCTATGCGCCTGAAAGTATGCAAACGTAATGTTAATGCTTTAAAAAGAGTAAACAAAATAGTTTAAAAAATAGTATGGAAAATAGTATGAGAAAGGGCGGTACATAGGCACACGTACATACAGCAACCGAATGCATTCATACAGAAAACGCAAATAACGCAAACATTTGCAGCCGCTTACATACATATAGAGCATGCCAGCTTGTTTGCTGCGACCACATGGTATGGCAATTTCCATGCAGCAACCAGCTATGCGAAAATTGGCGAGTGAATTCTGCACCGCTACCCAAACAAAAAACAAAGCAACAAAATAAAAAAAAAGGTGTAAAGTGAGAAAATGAGTTTGCCAACGGAACTTGCTGGCTAGCCACAAAAAAGAGATGCCACAAAAAGAAGTGATTCAAATAAAATATTCAGGACACATATGCGCTTACGTAGCAAAGAAGTTTTGCGAACACGCACACACATGTGTGTGATTTCTGTATGTTCGTCCATGGCTGTACTTTGACGGATCGACAGCTTCGTACATGCGGAGGATACAAACACAATGTGTCTATAGAAATATGGGAGGGGGCCTAAAGCGGAGAGTAAATGTTTTTTGCTTGGTCCAATATACTCTTGTTTGTACACACGCCTGGGTATTCGCATTTAAATATTTACATGACATACTTTTAGGCGCTGCAAGTGAAGACTACAAAATTGTTTGTTTGTTACAGAAAAAAATCCTGCTGAAAAGCGTTTGCTAAATGCAAATACTAAAGGATTTGCTAAATTATAAAAAACTTTTCTATTCGTAATTTTTTTAATTCTTGAAAATATTCTTTATTATTTTTTTATAAAGTCACATTACTATTCTTTATTTGTACAATTCTTTGTAATTTTTTCGTAGAAAAGCAAAAATAAAGGATACTGAATATTATTAGTATTAAACATTTAAAAAAATATTTTTGGAAAAAAGTTTACAAAACAAAACGTAATCCAGAGTTTGTTTTAAATTTACTTAATTTTATTTTTTGATATTTTAATACGATTTTAAAACTAAAAAAAATATTTAATATTAAAAAGATATTGAATTTTTAAGAAATATTTTAATTTTGGATTTTAAAATTTTAAATCTTGTATGAAACAAGATTTCTTATTTTATAACAGATTTATTTTTAAAATTAAAAAATTTAAATTTCAACTTCAAGTTACAATATCAACAAAAATTCAAAATATGGAAATTTCAGATTTTTATTTTAAGGAAAAAATTATTTAACTGTATAGAAGGACATAGGAAATATTGTTTTAATTAAGTTATTTATTTCATACATTTGATATTCAGTAATACGAAATAAAAAATAAATTTATTTTAAAGCCAAACTGACTAAATCTTGTGACTAACCATTAATATTATAGTAGATTTTAATATTCTGTAATATCGAATATATTTATCAGACTATCTTAAAAACAAAATTTTTAACAATTAATGTATACAAAAAGAAAGGAAATTACTTAAAGACTTGGAATCATTAGGAAACAGTTTTCAGATTCCAAAAAATCGAGACAAATCGGACTGGGTCAGTAAATTTCTCTGCAGGGATGGTTAATGATAATTATTTGCTAATGAGTCCTTGAAAACCTTTTTTATCGTAGAAAATAATTATGGCATGTAGGCTCCTAAAATATTTTTTTTTTGATTACCTTGGTTTTTACCTAAAATATTCGTCTTCTTCATCTATTGTTTTAGATTTAGATATGTGCATACTGTTAAATATATATTTGGAATACCTTGAAGAAGACGTTTACATAATAATAATGAGCTCCAGCTAATGAGAAGCGTTAGCTATAAACTAGCTTTCAGCTTAAATTTCAATACAAAAGGCATAATCTATATCAGCTATATCAGCTAAAATTTCAGTTATGAGGTGAACTGTGAAGTTAATAACTGAAATTATATCTGGTACGTAAAATCGAAAAGTTGTAAGCTTTCGTTTCAAAGTGCTTTGGAGTTAAACTGGCACAGAAAAATATTGACTATTACGTACTCAAAAAGATTTCGAACTTTAAATGACTTTATAAGTTGTTGAGAACAACTCGGAGTCCAATAAGAGCTACTCAACCGTTGTATCGAAATATAAGTTGAGTTGTTAAATTTTACTAGAATTTGATCATTCCTAGGTATCCTTACTTTCTACTGTCCAGTGTAGCAAGGTTCAGAGTTCAATAGTTCATTTCATTTTCCTGTCATTTACCTTAAGCACCACATTTATTGAGTTTAACAAAATACAACACTGTTGTATTTACACAGAATTTCTCGCCACTGTTGAAAAATCTACTTTCTAGACTTGTATACTACATTAACAATTTACATAACAACTTAGAGTTAAAAACTAAACTAAACTCAGTGTTTCTTAAACAACCCAATAAGAACACTTGACATCGTAAACTCGAGTTTATAGCGCAAAATGAACAAGTTACCTGTATAATAAAGTTCATATAGAGGAAAGTTCGTGGCTTTTGGTAAAACCATAATATAAGCTATACAATTTTGAAAAATAAGTGAGAATACTTGAATTGTCCAGACTTTAAAATATTCTAAACCGGTATTGAAAGTCAGAACAGAGCTGGAAGATATCTCCACATGAGCTAATTGATCTTAGAAGAGGTAAATCTCATAAATTGCAGACATTTTCTCGATTTTGTGCAGCTTTTCAACCGCTTCTGTTTTTCATTTCCCATACTTTCATTATATTTAGCACAAGGCTTTTTAGCTTTTTTTCGCTATCCTTCATTATACATATTTTCTTTGTATCACTGCAGCCACGTGCGCGCTTTAAGTGTGATTCCCCCATTTTAAGTGTCTCTATTTATCTCGGTCATGAATACCTTTAGTCACGTAACTTGTAAAACCACCACTTAATCTTCGTAAGCAAGCTATGCATCTCTCAAACACTATGCCGTTATATGGTGTGTACATATGTTTGGGCCATAACACGTTTCGCTTTTTAGCTGAGTTCAACGTTCAACAAACTAAATATATAATAAATGAAATTGCAAAAATGTGCTAATGTACGCACAAACATATGCACATAATTGCACATTAGCTAAATGAACGGGAATTCGCAAATTTTTACGGCAAATGAAAATGTCCCCAACAACAAAAATAACTCTTGTACTGACTTTGACAAGTATAACAGTAGCTTGTTATGAGAGTGTGTGCGTCTATACACATGCTTTATATGTGTTAGTAATATTTGTGCAATAAAAATAATTGCCACCTCAGCGTTTTCATACGCGCAAATTTTTCTCTTCATGGCAGTTTCGTTCATTTGGTAATCCAGCAGCGGCTAAAGTGACAACTTTCTTCATTTTCGTTTGGCTCACGCCGGAGGCGAAATAAAATAAAGCGCTGGTAAAAATAAAATGTCTGCCGAAATGCTTGATTAGTAAGCGTTGAGTGTAGCTGGATCTATATGTGCTATGTGCATAAATTCCTAGCTAACGGTACAGATATACAACCGAAACAACGGAAGAGTGCTCCACAAATGAAATCAAGGCGAATTCAGCACTCCATCATGCTCCCGTTTATTTGTATGTATGTGTGTAGCAAGCTGTGAAAGGCCGCTGAGCATTGATTGGCAGCACAATGACGGCTAACGGAAAATCGTCTGAAGACATGACGGCACAAGCTACCACAAAAAAAAAAAAAAAAAAAAAAAAAAAACAACCGGCAGCGGTGCATGTGGTGAGAGCCTATTACCAGCCATACAAGCGTACACCATTAATGACTATTGTGCGCGAGTAAATGTGCGAAAATGTACGTGATCTCATATTGCCATTCGTATCCTTAGTTTATGTGCTCGCATTATTTATTTATTCATTTGCCATTATATTGAAGTGTTGTGATAGTGATTTTATGACTACATATAATTCACAAGGGCTGCTGCAAATTGTAGACCTTCAAGACTTTTATGAACATGTTCATTATCATTAAGAGGCAAAATAGAACCGCATTTGAAGTAAGATCTCTTTAGTTCTCTCTTTTGTATTTTTGATATTCTCGCAGAAATTTGTGGGGTTCTAAAAGTCGTTGAAGCCCTTGAGTTGACAATTGCGCCAATTACAGCTACCTCTCTGGGGTCTCAGGTGGGATGAAGCCACTGCAAACTCCTTTTTACCATGATTCCATTCAGCCAAATTTTAAAATAAATAAAAAGTAACACAAGATCAAATATTTCGTGGTAAAAGAGAGAGTTAAAAGGTTTCTTATCTGAATAATTGAATATAAGAGAGCTTTTTTTTTAAGGTTAACTGATCTGGTCGGCTGTGTAGCCAGCTTAGCTGATCGGAAATACATGGTTCATGCAGGGTTCATACTCATGCAGCTCAGACTGGTGACATGTGTAACTTGAACTCTAATGTCTTTAATTCCCTTCATAACACATTTGAAGTGTTATAATCTCAGTACGGTTGAGATTTTAGATGAGCCTCGAACCCTACAAAGGTGGTCAGTGTCTTCATTCCAAAATGCCAATCGGTAGCGATTGGTGTTTTGCAAAACGTTAATCATTGTTGGGGCACTGATCAAGACATCGTATTTATTCGCTGTGTTTTGGGCTCAAAACGCTGAAACAGCTTCAAATATGGCTATGAAGTTGTCTCACTGTTGTGCTTGTTATCTGGAGTGAGAAAACGCGGGACCTTCACCCCAACAGTTTTTTTATGCCCTGTATAAAGAATATGACCTTCGGTGTCTTTTCAGATGTCTACTGTCTTAGCTATCTCGGGCACCTCTGATCGCTAATACCAGATCGTGGACAAAAGTCTGGTTATGCTTAGTATTAACACTTTTCGAGTCATCGGTATCGACCAGGTATCGGTTCATTTACCTCTATTCAGTTCTTATTAGCTTAACTTGGAGTTTATAAAAAGGTATCTCCGAAATTTTCTCTTATATAGAGTTCTTCAAGGAAAAACTGTGAAAGAAGTTTTACGTCAAGTCTGTTCTAATACATGCTGCTTTAGTAGTACTAATAGTTAAAGTTAATATTTACAACAAGGAGAATTGGGGTTCTCCTATGATTCGTATTCGAACAAAGCGTTCAACATTATGAAGACATCGCTGGCGAATTCATAGCGTCCACATACTTCGTTTTACCTTTACTTAATTTCAAAGTTCAGAGCTTTGAAAAATCTTAAAAATTATTTACACATACTGCTTTTTTATTTCTGGCGCATTTATAATTAGCTCATGTCCCGAATTTTATACTTCAATTTATTTGAAAGCAAAATACATAATTCCCACAAAATTACCGGAAGAAATAATTGGACTAAATGCTAAGAACTTTCTTTACCTTCTTTCAAAGTTTTATATTTCCAAAAGTTTTAATTGAATAAAATCTTAGAAGTGCTCTCATTCGCATATTTTACAGCTGCAGAGGGACCATTGACTCGAATACCGTTATGCTCATTCACATTTGTTTGTTTACGACCTAATTTGGATTTCACTCACTTCCCACATTTCTCCAGATTTCATCCTCAGCGTATAACGATAATATTTTACAGCTGTTGCGCTGTAAAAAATTTCATGTTTAACAACAAATTAAATACAAACAAAAACAATAAATTCACGTGCAACCAAATTGTAAATAGGTCAGGCAAACAAAAATGCAAAAATGCTCGCAAAAGGCGGAAGAAAAGCCCACTTAGATGCCAAATGTTGAGCAGCTGTTTACGGCAAGCTTTTCTGACCTGGTGACCAACCAGCGCACCAGAGCAATTGACCTAATAAAACCAGCAGTTGTTAAATATTTAATGTTCAGCATGTTGACTTTTATGCATAAAATAATAAAGTAAGGATGATTGATTGATACGCATGATTTATGATAGAAGGGAAATTGTGGGGTTTGACGGGAAGCTGGATGAGGGTTATGGAAGGTGTGTGACTGCTTTTATAGATATATTCGAATATAAAATATATATAGGAATTAATGCAAGTTAATGCAAATTTTCATACATGTGTACATCCAAATTTACATACACACGCTACATACAAAAATATATATTTTCAGGCTCACATCCTCAATAGATACTTCTATAATATCTCGGATTGTGTTGACTTTAAGGAAATCTCTCAACCTAATATCCAAAACACACACCTTGAAGGTGTGGCACCTTTCTTTTAAAAATGTTCAACATCGGACCAACACTTTTCAGGAACATCAGTGCTTAAGGCTGTCTTTTTACCAGCAATATCTTTTTGTGAGATACGTTAATGAAATTCTCAAGTCCTTTTTTCATGGTAATAATGTGTCTTTTGCCAAAAATGCATAAAATCGAGTCAACATTTCCCCTGGCCCACACATACCCTATGTAAGGATTTTCGTACTTCCTGTTGGCTTTATACTGTATATAACATTCAATATTTAAGATATGTCAGCGAAATTAAGTGTACGTGTAATTTAGGGTATACTATAGTTTGGTGATGAAAATTTATGGAATTGGTCTACGAATTACCCCAGCCGCCATACACTGTAGTAGTGAACGAATGTATCGGTCAAATTGAGACTTATCTGAATAAAATTGTGTGGAAATATGTTCACACAGCTCAGATATCCCCTAGTCCCAATATACCCACTATACTGATTTTTGACTTTCCAGTTGATTTTACGTCGTATATATCGGTCAATGTGTGTGACATTTTAATGAAATTAAGTGGATATGTTTGTGCGATCACAATGTGTTTTAGCGATAAATATAAATGAAATTGGACCAGACTTTAGCCTAGCCTCCATGTACCTATACTGTACGGACAGTGTAAAATGTTTGGCTAGACCCGAACTTAGGTCTTCCTTACTTGTTTGGGTTTAAATTCAGAATAAATAAATTACTTTGTTTTTGTATGTTGAGCAGTAATGAATAAACAGCCCAAAGTTTTGCCGTTTATTCAGATGTTCTGAGAAGTGGAAGGGCTACAAAAAAAAACTGCTTTATAAAGCTTAATTCTTTCAAAGAGCATAATCAGTAATAAAATGTTATTCGAATGGTTGGTATTAATCCGAATTTTAGAAAAAAAAATACGACTGATAAAGTGAAGTTGTCTGGTACCGTTAACCATCAATTTCGCCACCTTTTTTGAAAAAAGAATCCATACAATGAATCGATTGCTTGATTGATGCTGTAAAATGACCATAAGATCACAAAGTATTACGGCAAACTCTCGCAGGACAATTTTTGGTGTATTGCATCCGTAATGAGTGCTAAGATCAGCAGCGTTACTGCTTTTAACAGGGCAGTAAGTCATACTATAGTGATGGTTGCATATTTCCTATAAAAACCGAGTTATCAAGCATCTAATCAAATCTGAAACAAAAGTAAAATGTAATTCACATTTATTTTATTCTTTGAACATGAAGCGCTTTCCTCTCAAATGCCTTCGTTGCTTAGTAATTAAAATAATAATTTACTGTTAATAATGACCATTCCTCTACAAGCTCTATATGCTTTTTTTGTTTATATCTCAGTCTGATTCAAACTCATACACAAGGCGCGCACACTTAGAGTACTTTACAAAGCTTTCACAATCCAAACGCTTTGAACTTTTGTCTTTTACTGTTTGGCTTCCTTTTCAAATTGTCACTTAAAATCAAATAATACATAAGCGATTCGCCATTTTCACTTTAAATAAGCCAATTTGAACAATAATCGTTAAACGCTTGTCGCGGCGACAAGGAACTATACGCCAAACAAGATGGTGAAAAACAAAGAATCTAAAGAAATAATACGCCACTAAAGCATGGAAGCATATATATACATATGAACATATATATATTTATATCTCTAAATACCAAGTTGCAAAAAGCAACAACTACTCTCGGCCGCCACTCAAAGGAAACTGCGACTGGAGGCCTCCCCAGCGAATGCGAAACACGTTTGTTGTGAAAGTGAAACAATCATAATGCCATCAACGCATACAACAATAGCAACAAAGTAAAGCTACAGCATAACAGAAACATGGAGAGATTTTGGAGGAAGTAGGTAATAAAAGCAGCTTCCTTACTGCTTTTCTATTGTGCGTCATGTCGGATAAGCGACGCCATCATTTCAGTCGACGAGGAAACGTATTTTCTACAAAATGCAGTAGAGAAAGGGGTTTCCAATGTTTTGCTTTTATTTTTATGCATTTCAAATATAATATTCTGAAATTTAATTTTGAACGCATTATGCAATTTTTTACAAACTTATTAGCTATTGTTTGCAGCTTATATGGAAGGCTTTAGCAGTCTGAACAGTCGAATTAAACAATCTCCTTTTTAGTTATAGCATTAATTAGCATGTGAAGCCGTATTTTATTTCAGTTTTACGAGCTCTAGTTCCCCTCCGCTGTGCTTCGGTCAGTGAGTAGTTTCTATGAATTGAGTGTTCATTGAAACGATTTCTGTTGACCGAACTTATTTATGTTCTACCACACACAGGTCTGGCCTAGATCACATCACAAACAGATTCGGTTTGACTATCGCCACCATTGCCGAACTTTGAAACTCCCGGAAGCTTTCCACAAAGATTTGCCACATAACAGTCTCTGCTAAGATTGACGTTGGGATTGCATAGAGAGGAATTTTTCTTCGTCCGCCTGGAATTTGTATAAATTCAAATTTACAACATTGGCATTTTCTTGACACAAAAACTGCTGGAGGCCTTCAGGTGATCTACAAGAGTGAAGAGGCTGTGTCTTAAATCACGAAGTAGCCATCTTGAGTATTTGTTGAGGTACATAGTAAGTAACGGTGTAGCAATCGTGGCATTTTGGGGTATGCAGGTTCTTTGGTGATGATTTGGAATTGTTAAGAATTTCTTTTTTGTAGTGTTCCTAACCAAGCTAATTTATATTGCTGCTTACTAAAAATTCTTGAGTAGTCTTTTTTTGATTGTTCTACTGTTAATTTTATTGGAACGAGTGAAAAACTTCTAGTGAAATTGTTCTTAAAGCAATCATCATTACGAAAGTAAAAATTTAACCTGTTCAAAAAGAAACTGTAAAAGATTGTAAAATAATGCACCAGTTTATTTCACTCTCCTTGCTTCTCTCTTATTTTACATCTTTAAATTGCTAGTTTAAAACTTTTACAACTTCAAACGCCCCACCAATAACTAAAAATTCTGTATTCCTTTTAACAATTATGTATAATTTTCTCTGCTTCTACAGTTAGCTAATTAGTGGCGTAAAATTTCTTCTTTGTTTATTGTCTATCTGCTGCCAACGGTTTCTTGTTACATACCAAAGCAATTGTAGCGTTCCACCGAAGACTAAAATTACAAGTAAATACATGCTTGTAACACCAGCTTATGTCTTATCTGCAACAGGCAGTGAATGCCAGCACAAAGTAGACACCTGTGCTAACCTATGACACCTGCCAACCGACGGGTGTAACGATGCTTCCGGTTGCTTGCAGTGAACATTTTCTGCTATCATTTTCTTTACTAATTGCCAACACGTTGTATTTGTGTTAATGCTCGTTAACTGGCAAGCACGCACACACACACACACACACATACACACAAATGTTTTTATTTAAAATATTTTATGTATGCTTTCTGCTGAAGCAATTTAGTTTCTTTCCACATTTATATCTGTTGCTTCGTATAATTTCTTAGTTGCTTGTGAAAAACCTTACTTTACTTAACAGGGAGGCGTCGCTTTTTGCTTTAGTTGTTATGTGGCGATCCTTATAATTTACAAATCTTTATCTAAGTTTATTTTGCTTATGCTATTATTTACTTTGCTTTCATTTTTGTTGTTGGAAAACTTAAATTGACAGCAGCTGCAAAGAAACTACTGAAGCGTTTGGTATGACGGCGCGTATACGCAACATTTGTGTTACGCACTGCTTCCACTGAAATGTTAAGTGTTTTGAATTGTGGGGGAAACATTTTTGCTTCTGGGTGCATTTTGCATGAGTAAGCTGAATCTCAACTTGTGCAGGCTTGGGTCACTGCTGAAAGTGTCGCAGATTAAGTGCATGCTAAAGCTTGTGATTGGCAGCGTCTATTTACCAGCAGGTACGGTTGGCAGCAGGTGATTTTCTTGAAGTATCTCGGTATCGTAATAGAGAAGCTGCACAACAAGCTTACATTGCTCTCAACAACATATTGCGTTGAGCAGCGCTGGATGAGAAAAACATTGAGCTCTCAAGCATGTGGTGTAGATATGTTCTATAACTGACTAGTGTCGCTCACTACAATGATTGAACTGATTTGTTGCCACAATTCGACAGAAAAGAAGGAAAACTGATGCAAGACTGAAAAGTTTGCCATACAAAACGGGTACATACTCTAAACTTATATATATATTCTTGAGATGTCCATTGCTGACTTAACATTGACTTACGTGATTAAGAGCTACTGTGTTAAGAGCTCTTAGTCGTGGCAAACCGCTTCGTGTCAAGTTTGACCTGCATTAAAAACAATACAGTTGATTGTTTCAGAATGTATAAAAGTTTTGTGAAGACCCCAAAAAAGTTTATTATACCACAAGTTTTTATAGATCTATAAACTTTTTTTGTGTCCAATAGAATCGGACCATCGCAAATAGTTGGTGCGTTCATTAATACTGAAATTTCCGGGTTAAAAATTTTTGAACCAGTAATTAACAAAAAAGCCAATTGAAGCCTCTCAAAGTACTGTTTTCATAAAAATGTTTTAAAATTGGAAGAAGATGTCAAAAAAAAAAGTAATTTTTTTGACATCAACTCAAAAATAGTTAACAGAAGTTCTATTTGGAAATACCTTTTGTCTTAAATAATTTCAATTTTATGAAAATCAATATATGATATTAAAAAACCACCGAGTGGTTGATTAGTTGGTAGGTTGAGGTAGACCTGAAGCCATCATTTGGTTCATTTTACTATCCAGTGAGTTGCAACTAAACACCGTTCAAGAACTAACTGGATTTAATAATATTTTAGAGTTTTTTCCACCCAAACTGTCCAACTTTCTTCAGATTGGAGTATTGGATACCGTCGAAGATATTCTGTCTCAACCGGTTGAAGGATGGACAAACGTAGAGATAATGCTCTAAGATTTTATCATCTTACGCATTCTGCCTTACCTAGTTCCTGAAGGTAAGAACTCAGCGGTGAGTATTTTGTAATGACCCCAACCATGTTACTCAGAGATTTCTTTTCTAAAAGTAGAAGCCTCCACCGTCCACTATCTACATAATCCCAAAGAAGTTTTGTGATACGCCTTGTATTGATGAAGTTTACTCTACAGTCTTGTGCGGCTAATGAGAACTGCGTTTCCAGTAGCACCAAAATGCATGTATTATGAAATTCTTCCTGTCGGTCCAAATTTTTAGCCCCTCTCCTAGGGTCTTATATCTCTAATGGAGACTTCATAAGTTTACGTTGAAAGCTGGTTTGGCAACTATTTCTAAAGAAATTTTCCTTCTGGCCCAAAAGGCGTCCATTGAACGTTTCGCCCTAAGTAAGTTTCCGTTTTCCTGGTAAAAGGAGTAAAAAGTTCTACCCTAACTGGTCATTGTCCAATCGAATTTCACGCGGAAAGATTAAAAATGCCAGTTGTAAAAAATGTTTGAAAGAAAGCGAGGTAGAGTCTCATCTCATCTCAACACTTCCTTTTTAACTGTCCCGCCTTTGTGAGATCAAGGTTGAATTACCGTAAATATCGTAACTGCAGACATCAAGGCGAACTAGCGGGAATATGTTCAAGGCGCTTTGTCGAGACTTAAGATCTAAATATGGGAATTTTGCTGGCTTCACAAAGGACCGTCCCCTTAGGCTTTCCTGTGGATCTTAAAATCTAATCTAACCTAAAGAAAGCTCGATTTCGGTAAAATACTTCATATTTAATTCTAAACATAATAAGTAAATAAGTAATTCTATAGCCGTAAAAGACGGCCCTGCCATCTTATTAAGTCTTCAGTTTGATGTAGATACACAGAAAATATTCCTAAAACCCTGAAGCAAACTATTATATAGTTGACCTTCTAATTTCTTCTTTATTTTTCCATTACTGCTTTGATTCCAACTTCCGTTTTTTATTTTTTGTGGTTTCCCCAATTTAAAGTCCCCATATTTGCCTACAGTTAATTTAAAAATATGGCAGAACTTTTAGCATTTCCCACCACCCACTTTGAAAACTTTTTTTTACCATATTAAACTTGTTCATTATTTCGTGAACCAGTAAAACACAGCTGGTTGCTTCGGCTATTTTACTCAAGGCTTCTTTTGCTGTTTTTATTTTTTGTTTTTTGGCCCAAAACAATTTATTACCAGCTTTCATCGATAAGTTCATCACCTTCTACCAACACTTTTCTACACCTCGGCGTGCTTTAAAAATTATGCTTGGAGATTTTCGCTCAGAGATAGGAGAGAAGAGCAAAGCAAGTGGTGATTTTTGGTTTTTCTTTTACATGTTTTCTTGTTTGCCAATTTCAAGCATTTTTTATGCACCACCAAGGGTCGTTTAACCAAAAATTGTATTTATTTGTGTCTGCGGGTAGCGCTTGCCCCAACCACCGGGGGTGACGTAACGCTTGTTATCGATTGATTGTCTTGTCTTTAGGCGCTAAACAGTGATTTTTGTGCCCTCTCCTGTCTGCTGATTAATAGCGTGAAGAGATTTATGTGAAAAGTTTGCTGGCGCGCATTTCTTAAGCGTGACTGCAGCGAACTTGTGGGAGTAATATATAGGCCAATGAAGTTTTTTTTTATTAAATATTTGTGCTGTTTTTTGGCACAAACAAGATTTTGGTGGATTTATGTACTTATCTAAAAATAAATTAAAATTGGACTTCTTGTGATGATTTAAGCGGGCAAAAGAATGAAATATTATTACAAAAGAAAAGTAAATATGGGGTGGAAAAATGAGTCAAGTATTAAGGAAAGAGAGAATTTAATAAATAATTTAATACCCAATTCATCAAATTAAATTTCCCAAAGAAATAATAAAATTACCTTCCGTTTTATGCTAGGGAACAACTAGTTTAAGTATTTTTTTTTTTTGGTGGGTGTTAAGAGAAATTAGCTTCGCATATTTGTGTAATATAATTAGCTTCTTGCTTCCATTAAGCTATCCGAAACTGCGCTTATGTGCCACGAAACAACGAATGCTTTGCACTTTCGACTAGATTTATGACTATGGACTGTCAGTACAAAAGCATTTCCCAAATCTGCTTCGAAAGACTTTTCTGTTTATACATATAAAATAAAGAAAAATGGAATTTGAATTATATTGGAATTAGCCTAATATTGTATATCTTATTAAGCTCTCTTTCTCTCGTTCTCTCTCTATCTTTCTTTTTCTCCTTTCATATCATAAATTCTTCCCTTCACTCATAAATAAAGAATAATTTACTTGTCAATCGAATATTTCTAATGAAGCTTTCTCTCCTTCTCTACCTCCTTACCATTATCTATCCCCCTTTCTTTCCCACTCTCTCTATCACCTTATCTCTCTCTTTCTCTCCCTCTCTCTATGGATCCTTTCTCCCTCTCATTCGGTATATCTATCTCTCTCTTTTTCTATTACTAATCTTTTTTTATCATTTTATCATCAATATATCAAATCACGCTCTCTCTTATCCTCTCTCTACATCAAATAAGTCAGTTTAAGTTTTAATATGATCCCATCCCGCTTGGAATATAAATCCATGGAAATTACGAGTGCTTAATTGATCCCGCAGGTAACCTAAAACTGCAGCAAGTTCAAAGAAACACGATACCAGTCTAACTCGCTGACACTAATAACACTTAATAATAACGTATCCTTCTATGATTAAAAGAGGCTGTGTAGTAACTAGTTTAGAAAGTGCGAAACCTTGGTTATAGAAGCTTTTCCGATGATGTCCGATTTATTGTTAGAGGGACTCGCGCATAACTTGGAATTGAAAATATATTAAGTTTGTTGTTATACCTACTAAACAGACGGAGAGCTCCGCTTTCTCCTACATAAATATATTGTTTGTGGTCTCAATTAATCTTCGAGTGGAAGTTTTGCTGCAACGTCGATAGTTTTTTTGTTTTTAAGCCAACAAATAAGCTCAAATATGTAGTGATAATATTTGAACACAATTAAGCATGAGGTGAATTTCTTTTTGAACTGTTTGTAAAATAATAATTTTTGGCCTCTTGAATGGCTGTACAATAGGAATTTAGAATTAGAATTAGGTATAGGTATTATAATGCTCTAATAGTTACTGTGATGACCCACAAAAGAATATCGATTACGTTCTAACATTTAATGAGGACTATAAAAATCCGATTTATTTCCGGATTATGATAAACATTGAGAGGCTCTGCTTTGTCTCTAACACTGATATGAAGACTTTCGAGCGTAAATTCTTTCGTTTCTTCTACATATGTATCTTCAATAAAATTAAGAAATAAATTAAGTTATAAAGAATATTTTTTTTCAGATCCGTTCTCACTCAGTCAGCAGGAAAAATTTTTTCAGGAAAAAGTTTATCATAACATACTTCAGATGTTTTCAGGTTGATGTAAGCTCGAAAGACCGTCCATTAGGTAAACAAAACGTATCACAAAATGAAAGAGGGGTTGACCTAAACATATAATAAGCAAGTTTTTAGCATCCACATAAGTGTATATGTATTAATTTATAGGTGAAATTGTTTTTGAATTTTCTTAAAGAATAAATTGTGCGTTTTATTTTTTTATCTTAATTAAACTTAACACTTCCATATAAATACCAATACACGCTCATGTTAGCACACCAATTTTATTCATTTTATTTATCTGTATTATATAAAGTCCAAAGAAATAAGTGATTACATTAGGTATTGTACTCGTAGAGCTCTCACGTTATCTCTAGAATTTATTTCCTTCACAAACCTTTAACAATACGCGTAAATATATTTACTTTATTTTACCCAAAGGGCAGCAGTCCATATAGATAATGTAAGGATAGAAGGAGGTTGGTATGGAGTAGGAGTAGGAGGAGGATAGGAGGAGGAGGAAAGGAGAGGAGAGAGGAAAATAATAGTGAGGATAGAGGTATAAGACATTGTAATGGTAAGTACTACAGCACTATCTGCCGCTTAATGGTCTATTGTTGCCCATACGCCATGTAGGCTGTCTATCTGTTCGCACAAATAAGTGCTAATGTATACTCGCGTGTACATAACTGGTCGACTGCTTATCATTTCGACCACAAAATGCTATTCACCTAATCTGTCATTGTATAAATTTGACAATATTTGCGATGAGTTCAATATCTTAAAGAGCCTTTCATGCTTGACATGCTGCTCCTTGCTTACACATACGTTAGTGCGCGTTGTAGTTGTTGCAATGAAAGGCATTTCAACATGTGAATCCCATTGTTAAAATGAGGGAAATCATGTGAGACAAAGAGGAATTGAACAATTTGGTGTAAATATCTATTGAGCTGCTGTCATTGTCGAGGTAAAGGAGAGTAATTGCAAGCTCTCTTGTTCTCCGTTTACATTCCTCAATAGTTTGAAATTTTAAAGAATGTGATTTGTACTAGTATTTTATTTCTGACAGTTAATTAAAAGTTTATATATTCTTCTTCTGAAGACCAATGCAATTATTCATAACTGATTCTCTAATATCTTTTGTGATTGCACTTGTAAAAGAAGAGTTTCGGCACTAGATATGTACGATCAATAAAACCCCAGAAATGATATTGCATAGTCGAAAAATTGTCAAGGGTGCCTTGGAAAATAGAGACTTTCAAAAATTGAGCACAAGCAAATGAGCGAACAAAACCCTGAATACATCGCGTGAATCTACAATGAGCAAAGTTTATCCTTTCACTGCAATTTATTGAAGTTTTTTTCGAAAATTTTATGAATTTAAGTACACCAGAGTGCGAAGAGTAGTTAAAAAGGAAAACAACATTTTCGATGTTGCTAAATTTTGCCAAAATTCTGTTTAATGTCTTAATTAGCTTTTCTAAATTTTTAGTTTGCATCTCCCTTCATTTATCACTCTGAGGTCGATAACCAAGGAGAAAAAAGTAGTGTGTTACTCTCTCGTATGCAATATTCTCTCCATTTAAGCGTTAATTTCTATCTCCGAGCAAAACTCCGAACTGACCTAGAGGTGTAATATTTGTTAGGAATGTAAACAATTTTATAAAAGTAAAAAATATAGTTTGAAAATTTAGGGAAAGCCTTATTTAAAAAGGGATAAAAATACAAGAATATCGATATAATAATAAATTTGTTGAGCTAGAGCAGGTAACGTTCAGGAATAAAAACCATATTTTATACAAAAGTCATTTAATGATAAATATAGAACGAAGGAGAGTCATTATCTTCTAGACCATAGAAAAGCGCCAGTTGTAATCGTGGTGGCACACTAACTGCACCCGATTTTTAATTAAATAAATAAAGAACCAACTACTGTTTTCTCAAAACACCGTTAAAAGTTGTAGAACGATATTATGGCGAACCTCGCAATTAATAAAATTTATAAAAAAAAAGAAGTATGGAATCGACATGTTTGATAAAAAAGGCAAGATGTGTAATATTATCTTATATATTTTTAATTGTTCGATGTTTTTCAGGAAATCTAAAAAAAAAGAAAGACCTGAAATAAAAGAAAGTTTTTCAAGACTACAAAGCGATTATAATACTCAGAACTTTGCAAAATTCTTTAGAAATTCCTCTTCAAGGATTTTTTTTCCTAGTAACTATCGGTAAACTCTTTTAAAGAAACCATTTTTAATTACAATTATTTTCAGATGCTTGGAAAAGAGTGGAGTAAAGAGACATTGTAAAATTATATGATGGTCCGTCAACGTTGCGTTGTGGGTAGTGGTCCTGACAACACAAAAAGTTCTTTTTCTAATAGCTACTGCCCCCGGGAGGTAATGGCACATCGTCGAGCGTTCGGCATCTTGAAACTTGTAAACTCCTCTATTTGTCCGAAAACACCAAGCTGCAAAGCACAAATGAAAGTAGAAATTCGACCAATTATTTAGTACAGTTGCAAATGCTTATTATGTATACACACGCGATTAGCGAGGTATACAATTTTAACAAACTTAAAGTTAAACACATTCAAATGATATAATGCCCCACTGACTAACGTATAAATTTACATTTAGAGTAAGTAAAAGTTTTTCGTTTTGAATTTGTTATGAGAGCATAGTTAAGTTAGTTGGGATTTTGATAAAATTCTTTTTTAGAAACCTCTACCTAGGGCTTTTGTGTTCGTCGAAGAATTGGGTCTCCTTTTTATACGTTATGCTTCACGAAAATGTTCTCGGCCACTCATAAATTTGGTGACCAAATGTTGAATACTCATATACGGAGAGCTAAAGCTACTGCTATAAACCCACAAATGTCGGATAATTCCCAACCAGCATATTGATCCGATTTATTAGTTGCGTTAGGTTGAAATAACACTACCGATAAAGAAATTAATGTGTCTGCATATCTAAATTCCACTGCTATACAGTGATGGGGGCTTTTGAGAAGCTTACTCAAGTTAGAAATACATGCATGATCTAATCTACCACTGTTAAAGTGAACCGTAAGTGTGAGTGATTAAAGTTTTAGCTCTTTGTTGAGGTTTAAACATACAACTGTAGGTTCGTAAAAGAACCGCTCGGTCTTTTGAGTTTTCATTTTCATATTGCATAAACAGATATAGCGCATATTCCATCACATATTCTCCTGTTCGCTTTAAAATCCGATTAATTCCAAAATTAATTGAAGACATCCTTTTAGAGCGGAACGTACTTAATATAACACTGTAAGAAAAGATAAACTGAATCAATTTTCAGCGCAACATAATATGGCTCAGAGAGCGCTGAGCAAAATATTGACGCCTTGTTGTAGTAATCTAGGCAGCATGTTTAGATCGAAACTTTTACGTCGATGCCGCCGTTGAGAATGTCGCATGCTGTAAGGTGTCATCATGTTGACGCTCAAGTGTTAGAACGTGACGAAAATACTTAATAAAGCTATTACAGCGCGTCTAAATGAGCGAAGGCTTGCGTAAACTTGCGAGTATGGCAAAAATAGTTACTGTTTGCTCAAGTGACTCTGAAAGTTTTGCACAAATTTGCATCAACAACAAATACGTTAACTTTAGCTGTGTGTGTGTGTGGAATATGTGTGGGAGTGTGGTAGTTTGTTTGTGTGAGGTGTGGGCATATTGAAGACTGTTAAGTGTGCTCTTCAATATTCAAAATGAAAAAAAAGTTTTTCGAAAATACATTTTTTATAACGTTCGAGAAAATTCAATCAAATTTCTACGTGCAAAATGCACAACCATCCACTATTGTCTGTATAACTGTATATGTAACTAGGTATTTGCACTTCCCCATCAGCAGCAACGTGCACAATTGCATTTGGAGCGGCTTAGTTCGATATGTTTTCCTGTGCTTTATTTCCTTATTTGCCTACCTTCGTCACCACTGAGCATGTAAAAATTCCTAGTCAACAACAGCTGTAAACTTTCAGGCTACTAGATATTTTTCCCGTTGTTGTTAGTATTATTATTATTATTCTTGTTGTTGTATGATGCAGTATTTGCATGCGTCTAACAACGAGTGGAATCGCTTACTTATGCTTGAACGCTGATCATTTCACTGCTGCAGCTTACAAAATGGCCCGCCGAGCTGTGGAAGGTGCCTGTGTGCGCTGCCGGAGGCATTATAATGCATACCCACACACACACACAAGCACACATATATAATGCCAGCTACTCCTCGATAACACCTTTCATCTTCATAAACACATATCCATTGCGCTTTGCTGCAGTCAGCAATCCATTTAACACTGGTTATTGATGATGATACGATTGTTAGTCGTGCGAAGATGGATGCTCCGCAGTCGTGTGTGGAATTTGCAGACACTCCATCTTTTTTCAATTTTAAACTTCGATTTGGAAAAAAATTTACTATTTCTATTTTCAAATTTCAAATGAAAAATATTACAAAATTCAGAGTTTCGGTAGATTGTGAGAGTTGAAATTTCGAGGTTAAGTTGCGGTGTCCAATTTTTTAGAGAGCGCATAGTTTATAAAATAGTAGAAATAGCTCGGTGAGTATTTCAGTGTATGGAAAGACTAAGTGCGCACGGAATTAAGCACTAGAAACCTTGCAAATTTTGAAAAAAATTTAACGGGTGAAATTCTTCAAGATATATAAATTTGATGTCTGCTACTCAAAAATTAAAATGTTCACAGTTAATAACATTCCACCTCGATAATTTCTCTAAAATCTTCTTCACGAATAGAGGGGTAGTAAATAAGTTGCCTATAGTTCGTTTGTTGTTTGAGAAACTCATTACCAGATAGATTATTGTATATTCATCCTAAAGATATGGCTGAGAGATTTAAGGACCGATTTCTGCTATCTATTTTTGTACCGAAGCTCTCTAAGTTCAGGGTAAATTAATTGATGATTAAATTTATTGAAGATACATCTATTATTCCGAAAACCATCCATTATAGAGCTTACCATTCTGACTGAATTTTAAATATTCGAATAATGGATGGAAGGAAAAGAAAGAATCGACGACATCGATTTTTAGTTGGCAACCGGCAAATGCCAGGGGTATATAATTGAAGAAGTTTCAAGTGATTTTCAAATATGCCATTTATTATCAGAAATGCTCACTTTGAAATTAAACTTAGCTTAGGACTGTAATATATGTTTTCTTTATAAGGAGTATAGGAGGAGTTATTAACTAATTTGATCTATATTTGATGCAAGGGACTTTAACATGTTCAGCAATTATCGAAAATGTAATGTGTTCTCATTAGTTTAATTTTGTAAATTTTTTTTTTGGCCGACCCCATGCGGTAAAGCACAATATAGTTATCCAATATAGCTGAAATCTTGACAGTACCCGTTAATGGGAATGTACTATGCGATAGTAAATAGATCTTGAGATGGTAGCGTCACCGGGCGGTGATGCTAAGCACTTATCGTACTGCCCTTATTACCAGACAATGTGCCAGACAGTGTGCAAAATATTTTTGTAAATTTTATTCTATATCTTTTATTTCTTTCTCTATTTTTCTTCATCGACTTTGGTGCGTACATCTATTTCATTGTATCTGTATACTATAATCACTATAATAATGTGGTCTCAATTGATTATAGATATCACGACGGTATTATTTTTATTTCCTTTAGCTAATTCCTTTTGATTACCTAAACCGTCCCGGATTTTTTGGAGTTTCGGAGATAGGAAAAGTTAAAGGAAACCAAACCTGTCGAATAAGTTGAATGAGGAATTGATTTTGTATGCCTTTTCTCTTTGCCAAAGAACTCTTTCGAGTTCACTACTCAAATTTCGACATTAGTTGAGAATTTCAACATTTCATATTTTTTATAAACGGTGCTCAGAAGAGTTCTTACTGCGACTTCGAGTATGGGACCACTTTTTCAATCTCGAAATTTCGGGATTTGTAAATAATTATCTCGGGATTCCGAATTTTTTAGAATTTTTCAAGTCTGTGCTCATAAGTATTACGTTGTCAGTTATCAACACGGGATCCCGAAGTTTGTCGGGATTCTTCAAAATCTGTTAACCTCATTAAAGTTTGAGCAAAAATTTTTCTGATGACCAAATATGTTTTCTTCCATACTCACCACAATCTTCCCAAATAAGTAAAAACTCATATAGTTATTGTTTTTTACAACTAATATACTTCGATTGATTTTTATTCATTTCTAATATCAAGTTAATTCGTAAATTGATGCGTTTGTAATTATTTTAAATTTTTGGCATTCTATTATTAAAGAAAAGTAAAAATTAAAAAATTATATTCGTTTCAATATCGCTGACAACTATCACAGAAAAATACTTCTCGTATATTAAATCAGCAATTCTACTAAACGCAAATTATAAACACCCTGTGCGATTTCATATTTATTCATTTCTAATTACATAGTATTATATTTAAGCTTTCACTACTAGTATTTAGCTATTGTTACAACGAACGCATACCTACTACGTACATACGCAGTAATAATTGATGTAATTATTAATATTATTATTGTTGTTATTGTATTATAATAGAAAAATAATCGATCATACGTTATAGTATTTATTTATCAGTAAAAAGCTTTAATTGCCGCCAAAGCGGGATGCTGAAAACGTTCACGCAATATGGATGAACCCTTCATCTGTGAATTACCGTTCATTGTGCCGTTAGTATCGTGACTAATTGAACGACCGTAACCGATGAGTGAATGTTTCTTGAATGGTGTACGCTGTGGCGATTGATTAGCGCTCTCCGGATAGGGATTTTTATTTTGATCATAAAGTCCATTGTGACTATAACGATTAGCTTCCGATTTCAATGAACCCCAACGATTCTCCTCGTTGCGCATTTGCAAGATGCGTTCCTGTACGCTCAGATGTGAGCTATGGAGAGCATTTACTTGATTCAAATTATTTGTTAGATGAGTTATTTGCTTCGAGCGAAAACTGCCATTAAGCAAATTACCGTGTGAAGAACGCACGACGCTCTCGTTCGTATCGCGTACGGGTGTACGACTGATGATCTCACGATAACTGGATGGACGTTGATTTGTGGACGGTGGCGTATCGAGACCGCTATCATGTGCCGAATGTTCCAAATCGGTAACAGGAATTTTCGTAGTATTATTTGCATTGTTGTAATTGTTGTTGGTAGGCAACATTGGTTGAACTGTAAGAGAGCGAAATAGAGAGCAAGAAAGGGAAAAAACGAATATTAATAAAACTGCCTCCACTACACCGTTTGTGCTTGATACATACCAGAGTGACGCATATCGGTTGGTGCTCTCGGCTTGCGGTACAACCATTCACCATCCACAACATTGCCATTCTCCAAATCATTGTCGTTATTTGCCTTGCCACCATGACCGTAGGCATGTGGGCGACGCAATTCGACTTTCTCATCATCATCGGCCTCCTCGTCAACTACTTGATTTGATGAGAAATCCTTATTAATGAATATGCGACGTGGTGAGTCGAATGGTCCACCAATGCCTGGGCAATTGGTGAATGAATTATTTTGCGAGGCATAACCATTCGAATAACGACTATGATTGCCATTTTCGTTTTGACGTGAGTACGGTATTTTTTGTGGCGTTGAATGATTGGTCGAATAACCCGAGATGCGTTGATGATGATCGTTGTTCAAGGCGCTTAAGTCCGGCACCGAATCGGAGAAGAGGAACGGATTGGTGCTGCTACTGCCGAAACCACAACCAGTAGCAATTTTATTACGTCCACCGATAGCGCTGCCATTTGTTATGAGCCAATCCTCTAAAGCGCTTGAGTAACTGCTACCCAAACCAAAATGTTGTGATTCCAAAGCGGCATGTGAAACTGGTGCTGCGAGTGAGGCGCGCGAACGTGGTCCTTGTGCTATCTTAAGTGCATGACGTCGTTGCTTCGAGAAGAGTGTGCATTCCTAGGGATAAAAACAGAAGAATTTTCGATCTAATAAATTGCAGTTAAATGTATGAGAGAAAGCGAAAAGAGGTGTTAACTGGGAGGCTCTGTATGTAAAATCATTTTCTGCAGCAGTTTTTGGCTTCGTTCAGGACCCCTCCATAACCTACGAAACTAAGTCAAAGCGTATAAGCTCCTGATAACTGGATCTTTCTTAATTAAAAGGAGATGAGCTCATCTAAGCTTGTAAAACACTTAGCACTGGATTGTTGCAAAACTAGCGGACTGAATAACTTTAGATTTCTAGCTCGCAAAATGAGTTGCATAGAACACTGTACATCGTATATTGAACAGAGTTCGAAGATGATAAAGCTCTCCGCAAGATAGATGCCAAGTTTGATCAAACTTGAGCTTGATGGGAGTAATAAGATCGCTTCAAAATACAGAGTTACAAACACTTAGAAAGAAAAAGCAGGAAATCTCCGAACTTTTATAATTACATCTGAGGCGAGGAAACGGAAGACACTGAAGCCAAGAATCGGTTTTAAAGAAGACAAAGACCGTCTGCTAAAAAGAATTCTCGTCAAATTGTAGCTAAGAGAGGACCATGCAGGACCGTTTCAACGACATTCGGGTCTATGTAAGCACAACGGATTCAGAATTTCATCTTGCCTAGTACTATCAACTCGGCAACATTCCTCAAAATTATTATTACTACAACATTCGAGACCAAAATAAATTATGAATTAAGAAGATTCTTCTAAACTCTTTTAGGAATTTTGTGCCTACACAAAGTCGGTCTATAATCAAGAATAAATTCGAAATTAAAAATTTTCATCTGCAACTCACCTCCAACAACTCGAACCAATCTTCCAAACCATTGTCGCAACGCAATAAAATACGTCCCTCACGTCCCAGCAGCAAACCAATGGCGCTATACGAGCGCCTATTGAGCCATTCAACCTTCTCCACATCGACCAGCTTCACCTACAAATGAAAAGAAAGATAAAATGAGCTCATTAAAAATCACCGTCTATTTATTATTATTATTATTATTATTATAGTTTCAAGAAGAAATGAAATGCCCGCACGCAATCAACTTGGCCAGCATTTATGTTGCAAGTTGCACTTTCGCACAAGGATTGCAAGCAACCACGGTTGCGCTTTTGATCATTGTAGGAGTTAAATTATGACTGGTCTTTCTTTATTTGATTCAGCGAGGGCTCGTTCATTCACTCATTTATGCGCTCATATTTACAGCCAATTAATAGCTGCGTTGGCCATTCCAAACGCGTTCATCTTCATTAGCGTAGCCGCGCCACAGTCTGCACAGTTTGCTAATTCGCAAGTTTGCCGTTTGCGATTCACCGTTTGCTTACCACTTTTACGCTGTTCTTTCAACAGTTTTATTGTTTGTATTTATTATTTTTTATTGTACCATCAACTGCATTTTTGCAATTTTGATTTATTGCTTTGCACATGCGCAAACTGAAACTTTCCCAACCCACTGCGAGCATTGCAAGCGGGTACATGTGTGAAAACAAAGTAAGTATAGGGTGTTACGTAAACGTTTTTTGTTTAAATTAAAAGTTCTTTTCGACAGCGAGAGCTTAGCCCTGCTGGAAATCTTGATAGCAAGTGAGAGAGAAGTGATATAGAGAGAAAAACTCTCATAAAGGTCGCCGGCACTATAAAAATAGTCAAGTCCAGAGCCACTTGACCATTTTGGCTTTCATAATTGATGAGATCCTCTGCTCTAGGTAAAAAATTGATTTGTGTAAATTTTTTCCACTTCCTAAAAGCGAATCACCGCGCGGACCACCCGATGTATATATTTGAACACGTCTCTCATACCTGTCATTTATTACTTCGCGTTTCGACCTCCTAATTGGAATTACTGATGAAGTTACGCAGTTCGTAATGTTATTATTGTTGTTTTTCTTAACTTTTTCTTTTGTTTTACATCGTTCAACTAATGATTGGGTAATGTCTTGGGAAAAGTGCACAAAAGAAAACAATACAATGACTTAGTTGTTTGGTTTGGCTTTGTAGAAGAGATGGGAAAAATTACACATATGCTTAAGAAATTTTTAATGCATATTTATTTCCTGGAAAGACAGTTGTAGTTTGAGAAAATTAGCGGTCCAACCAAACTGTAAAAATATTGCCGGGCGCGCAGTTATTTATCGTGCTGCAATAGTCAAGCTTAGTTGAGGCGAGTGGTGATAATGGAGCATTATGAGAGCTTTGGGCCTAGTAGAATTACTAATATGCTTATACATATATATAACATGCATAATATGCATTATACATATGCTTAAATACTTCAATTAACATAAACATATGTGAGAGATCATGCAGTTGCGGTTATTTTACAAGTTGACAAGACTTTTTTTTTTGACTGATTTTAGGAGTATTAAAATGAATTGATAGATATGAAGGACCGATATGAAATATTCAGTTCCGAAATTCCCTCATTTACTTAAACTAGGCAAACTTTTCGCATTGTCTTAATATTTGTGTCATCATTTTTGAGTTCATCTTCAATTTGTGCAATTATTTTGCAGAAATGTCTGACTAACGAAAAAATTTATGAAAATTTATGAGAGGTTTATTTGGGGATCTCCATTTTTTTTGAAGTCAATCTATAGGGTAACCTTTGGTATTCGTTGAAATTGCCCAATTCTTATTCAAGCTACTCAGTTACAAACTGAGAAACTAAAAGCTCTTTCTAAATTAATTGTTTCTAATATCTTTTCTTTTCTCTCGCTCTTCCTTCGATTGGAGTTGAAAAACTTTCATATCACCCAGAATTAAGGAAAATATTACGAAAACCGGTTGCTTAGACATTTTTCACCCAATATGAAAATATCCTAAAATTTAGATATTCCATTAACTCAATATATGTCTCACTTAACCGGGGTTCTGTAATAATATTTCTTAAACATAATTAATGTTGCCAAATTAACTATGTTCGGAGATCGCCTACTTTCAGAAAAGACTGCAAAATCAATATTTGTATTCAGATCAACATATATCTCATTCCTTTGATAAGGTATAGGCGAATTTCTCCTTCTAAGTAGGTCTCTTTAAAGCCCTTCTCCATGACAATCTGGGACATTAGTGTGATAAACGGGTATGATGTAAGTTCGGAATCGTTACAGATATGGATATTATCTTGGAAAGAATACTTTGATGTAGGATTGTACGATTTTATAAAAGCTTTTTAAACAGAAAAGCTTTCATAGAAGAAGTTACTCGTAATCTAAGTTAATCAAGCTAGTTCTCTGCGGAATCGGATTTTTTGTGGAATTCTATATCTCCAAAAAAAGAAAGATAAGATTATGCTGAGGTTTCCAATATCGATATTCTTGAAATCTGCTTTGAAATGTACATATCTATGTTGGGTCTGAGGTTCCCATACTATGGAAAATATATTTTCTCTAGTTACAATAATTCTTCGCAGAAGATTCCTATGAGGTCTTAAGGTGCAATAAAATCAGTAGCAATCATCTTATATTTGTAGTATACATTTAAGACACAGATCAAATACTGAAGACGAAGCAGGACCAAATAGTTTGCGCTATCTATTTGTAGATTCTTTTAAAAACCAAACAGAGGGATATTTTTTATGCTCCTTTTATATTCTGGTTCATAATCTAATTAAGCTAAGCGATTCCAAAATCTTCAGGCATAGAGAAATAAGACTGACAACTTCTCTTTGCTCTATACCACCCTAGGTGGGATTCACATATTAACCTCTAACAAAGTGAATGAGCAGTATATATTTACAGAAGAGAGTCCTTGCTTTTGACAACAACTTTCAACTTTCTTCTTTCTTCTTGAAATTTTAAAATAAATACTTCTCCATAACCTCAAAAAACCCAATAATCAGCTGGGTTCTCAAACTGTCAGTTAAAATGTGTCACACGGGTGTTGAGTTTCCATAATAACTGCTGTTAACCTATGTGAGACAATTTCCTGTGGCATAATTTTCAAAATGATGCGAATTTCAGTTTTTATATTTTTTCGTAGTTTTCCCACCAACAGACATCCGACTTTATATACATATATACTTAAAAGTACAGTGCGAGTACAGTGCGAGTACGTAGTCTCATTTGTGCATTTGACTAATTGTTGATTTCCCATGTGGCCGCATTAAAGGCACTAACAATCAATAGCTATAACAACAACAACTTTAACCACTGCACCAGCCCACTTGACAAACTGTCAATCAGCGAATGTTTTGAGTGAGTGGTTGAGTTGCTGATTGAGAAATACATTTTAGGCTTTGCCGTTATGGCTTTTTATGCGATATGTCAGTATCTATGCTCTCTAATGCAGTTGGCATTAAACTAAAAGTGTTGATATGCAGTTGAATTGTGGGGTGTGAGTTTTAAATTGTTGCGGGATTGTTGACTATTTGTAGGTTTTGTTTGTTTGTGACTAATGATTAAAATTAAGTGAAGTGTTATTTTTATTTTGGAAATTTTTTAATGAAAATTTTTTTTATTCGGAACACTGATGTTATTTATTAAAAATTTAAAAAATGTACAAAAAAACAAAAATATTAAAAGAAATTAGCTTACAACAATTAACTAAAATTAACTAAAAATAGAAAGTAGACAAATTTTAAAATAACGTTTTAGTCATGTAATGAAATTAGAATTTTCAATTTAAATTTTTAATTTTATTTTTATTTTCTCTGAAATTTTTTATGAAAATAATTGTTTATAATTTTAAAACTTTGAAAATTTAATACAATTAAAAAAAGAGATTAAAAAAAGTCTAAAAACAATATTTAAAAAATTTTAACACACCATTTTTTATTATATTTTTATGACTAAATAAATTTCTATGAAACTAATATTTTATAATTTTGAAAAACAAATAAAATAAAATAATTAGATACAAAAAAAAAAAATTTTAAATACTAATTTAGATTTTTAAAATCTAAGAGAGCAAAAACTTTTTAAGTTATTCCTAAATATATAGAATAATATTTTTGAATAAATAAATTTTAGGACTCATCCACTGAAATTCGAAATATTTAAATGAATTTTTTAAATTAATTTTTTAACAATTTTTAAACAAAAAAATTGAATTTGTGAAAATCATATATATAATATATATAATTTTTAATTTCTTTATTTAATCGTTCTTATTTACTTCATTTTTTACAAAATTTTATTTACAAAATCTTTTGAAAATCATATTTTTAATACTTAATTACATATGTGAGAGCTAAGCACTAAGATATTAGATTTTTAAAGAACTAAGCTTTTTAAATTTTAGAGACCATTTTTTTATTAACAAGAACTTAATTTCAAATGAAAATTCATTGAATTAAAAAATATTAGTTTTATTTTTGAAATAATATTTAAAATATTTTTAAATCTATAAGAATCAATTAATGAAATGCAGAAGTTTTTAATAATATTCTTTAATTTTTTTTAAATTTAACTGAAAATGATATTTTATAATTCCAAAATTTATTAGAGCCAAGTAATGAAATTCATAGTTTTTAAATACTTTATTTTATCTACAAAAAAAAAAGGATTTTGTAGAATTAATACTTTTAATTATCTATAACAAGTATGTATTAATGCATTAAAACTTTAAAGAACTATTTAAAAAAAATTAAATAGTTTTGTACCAAAAAAACGTACATGTTTTATAAAATTATTTTCTTCCCACTAATAAACACTAAAATTTTATTCTTTAAAAGAACAGTACATTATTTTTATTACACATATTTTTAATTCCTTTATGTTTCTAAGAAGTCCAAAATGTCCCTAACATTTGCATAACACCATTCTAAAAATAAGCAATTTCCTCATTGCACACTTCCAGTTAATATCAACCTTATGAATGAATAGCGGATACGGTCGGAGCGGTCTCCAAGTTTTGCTATAATTTTAATAAATAGCTTTATGAGTAATTAAGCGGACATGGATGGAATTAGTATCGTGTCGATATGCAAAAAAAATGTATACTTGGAAAAGCGCCAAACACATATACTCGTACGTACATACTTTATGTACAATACATACTGTATTCAAATATGTGTATACATTTCGTCCCAAAACTTTGCGTTTATTTGATCTAATTTTGCAAATTGTGCAATTAATTCTTGGAAGTATCTTTTTTTTTTGCTCCTTTGTGTGGGAAATAAACCATGTTTATTTAATTTTTTTAATTTTCAATAATTGTTTACAATTTGATGGCAATTAGAAAAAAACATTGAATTAGAAAACGTTAAAAAAAAATTGGAATTATAAGTTATTAAAACTTGTTTCATTACTATTTTTGACATTTTGACATTTTATCATTATTTTATTAATTTTATTATTTTTATTGTTTGCAGAGAATGGTGACAAAAAATTTTATTAATATTTCTAATTTCGAATTTTTCGTAAAATTTTTTGAGAAACGATTGAGAGATTAATTGAAGCAAACGGCGATTGGTTTACTAACTTAATCTTAACTAGTTAAATGATGATCAACCCTCGAAAGGACCGCTCACCTAAGTTTCCATTAAAAAACATAACCCCAAATTTCATGGCTTTTCTGGATGACCATAGATGTTCTGAGAAGTCCAGTTGCAATTTTTGAAAATGTTGGGTGAGACCAAAATTCTTTTGAGACAATAAAACAATGAGAGCAGTTCTCAAAGTGGATCAGCAAAGCGACGGCAATATGAGTCTGTCGTCCAACACGATCAATAAACAGTTTTTTTTTCATATGAAATGGCTCTCTCATTAAATTTACTTCTAACTCTTCGGTACCCACAATTTTTTCCTAAAATTGCACTTCTGGTATTTGAGATTCTAGAAAAAGCTTCATAGATTTGATTTCAGCTAAGAGGAACTTCTGTGAAGAGTGGTTTATTTTTGAAAAAATTTTCCAAGTGCTTGCAGTACAAGCAGTGCACTTTCCAAAGAGTACAGAAAGCAAGCCTATAACCAAAAATACTCATATGAGTCATATTTGAAATTTTCTGGGAAATATTAATTTTTGTCGACATATTCTGAGATTCTGCTATAGTCTAAGTACTACTTTTATATAGAGGTTACCATCATAGAGTTTTGTATACAAATACTGAATCGGTCGACTTCGAATTACGTGAAATAATATTAGGTATTGTACTCCGAAGTAATGCCAACGTTACAACCGAATAAGTCAGCGTCCGTTAAGAATACCGAGCATACTCACACATCTCCTGAGGTACTTTACTATCCTTAAGTATGAAGTTATTAGCTGGCAATTTCTGCTAATGGTTCTTAATAACATAAGCAACATTAGTAAGGTATAAAGAGTGTGAGAGAGAGCAAGAGAGAAAGAAATAGAGAGAGGCAGAGAGAGAGAGAGAGAGAGTGAAAGAAGGACGGAGGATGAACCATAAATTGCTGAAAATATATACCATAATTATGGCTAAATTAGAGAAACTTTCGCAAAACTCAGCGCATTTTTTCACATAACAATTCATACACAAACATATATACGTATATAGTACACACATTTTCATACAGATGACAAAGCGTACACATGCGAATTGGCCGTAGGCGTTAACTCAAGTTTTTGGTAGAGGTCATTTTTATTGCGAACTAAAGTAATTTGTGTGATAATAACTTTAAGCTTGAACTGTGGGCATTTGCACAACCAATCGTACATATATGTGTGTATATGCATGTATGTACGAGTATGAAGGTATATAATATATGTATTTGCGTGTGAATCTGCGTTCGAACAATAACGTTTGCTTTACTTCACACTTTGTTTTTTTTTTCACATGCGTATTTCCTATTATTGTTGTTGTTGTTGTTGTTGTTGTTGTTGTTGTTGTTGTATTTTGGACTTTCCATAAACAATGTATTACGAAGTTGCGAACATTAACGTCGAACGCGGGATAAGAAAACAATTCGAGTTATAGGCAGTTAATGTATAGTAGAAGCAGTAGTGGAGAAATTTGAAGGAGAAGCCAGTCAAGATTTTATCTGTACAATTATAAAGACGGACAGACACTCACACATAAGTACACCCATCTATTTTAGTTATGTGCGCATCACTCCATGCATTACTTAGCTGCTGCGAGGCTAAGTTTAGCTCAGCCACGCGCTTGCGGTCAAAAGTCATGGTGGAAAGTCCGCGGCCAGTCATTAGGCCATGGAATGTCATAATTGCACTGTGTAAATATGTATGTGGCTTTATTTAAATTTTTTGCAGATAAATTACAAAATTACAAAAATTTTAGTAATAACTTCTTCCGCGTTCGTGAAAAAAACACGCGCTTCATTTTCCAAGTCAACTTCATGAGTAAGTCAGTTTTTCTCATAATTTAAATAATAAAAAATCTACTTTCATTACAGGTCTATAAAATAAATGCTGTTGATTTCTGTGAAACTCTGTTATATGTATGTATATATCTCAAAGAGTGGCGCTGCGCTCAGATATATTAAAAAATTTAAACCCGATATAATAATAATTTGTAATAAAAGTATTTAAATAAAGGTCTACTTGACAGGTGGTGAAATCGAGTTTCAGGTTAATTATGATCTCATTAGAAGCCCATAAAAGTTCCTCAAATGAAAAGTCAACCCGATAGATGTTGCTGAAGTCAAAATAACGTTAAAGTCGTGTTTACAATATGTTCGCTAAGTTCATGAATGCATTTTTTTATTATTAAAGAGCGACTATACAAGAAACACTATTAGGACTCAACCCAACTATAGTTTTTAATATTAATCTTAGTCTGAATACATAAAATCCATTGAGGAGTCCACAATCTGCGCTATACATACCTCTCAACTTAAAAACTTTTGTAAAGTTGTATCTCCTTTCTAATTTTTCATACAAACTGAGAAGTAAAGGCATGTGAATCAAAAGCTAGCCGATAGATGGCACTATAGACAAATATTTCTGAAAATCATTTTTGTACTATAATTTCAGTCGCTAGGTTTGTGAATTTAATACTTCTTACACGGAAAATTTAATTTAGAAGGTATAACTAAGAAATAAACGGTACATGGGCTCCTTGCGATAATAGTTTTCAACTGAATCCTCTTATCAAATTGTTATTCTCCAAAATTTATTTTTATTTTTTTTTTTTTAATACATAATGGGAAATATGAGTATTTTAATCAGAAACTACACGAAAGGTGGTACTGAAGTCATAACATTTCGGAAAATATTTAATATCTGCCATCCGATGTCGTTCGAGTTTGAAATCGTTTGTAGTCAACAAAGGGGAAGTATTTTGAACTAAACTCTATCCTATAGCCGTCGACATAGTCAGACATATATCATCAAACCTTGAAACTTAAGGCATTTGCGTCTTGTGAATCAGGTGATAGTTGAGTTAACAATCTATAAGAAAAGTAGATCTATATTATTCATCAAAGTTTCATTTATATTCTAAGAAATTTCTACTGAATTGGTTTTAAAAGCAAAGGTTTCTCCAGCGGCCGAAACCTGGGATCGAAAGACTATCTGAATATGAATTGAGAACGACGATAGTATCAATAAGATTGTTGTGTTCGGTTTCTTTTTCTTTTTTTTTTGTAAGTAGTAGAATATATTCTGCTTAAATTATATCTTTGAGAAGAAGTGAATTAGTAACTTAAAATGAATTACTTAAAAAATAACTTCCCCATCCATATCCGGATCCAGATTCAATATTATTCGTTTATTAATATTTCATTGTCAAGCCGAAAGATTACTAAAAAGAGTTCCTCAGTTGAACAGATTTTAAGCAAAACAAAAATTTGGATTAATCAAGGTATTCATATTTTTTGAGAGACTTTAGTTATAGCACAATTGCAACTAGGCTAAAACAAATTCATCGAGAAAATAGTATATAGTGATATATTGAGAAAAATATTCTGAGAAATAATCCACTTTTTATCAAAAAAAAAAAAAAAAACCGAACCACCCTTATGTTATTGTATGGTACTAGCAATGTTATTAATTAGCATGCCAAGTAATAAAACAATTTAATGCTGCGGCTTACTAACTTACATTAAATGTTTGCCGATATCTTTCTAATAAATATTGAGCACATATGTGCCACAATAACAACTTGAGGCTGGTTCATTAAATGATTAATTATTTTTCTTATTCATAGCTTTTTAATTCAGTCACAAGAAAGCTTTCGTTGGCTGCAAATAAATTATTTAAATACCAAAGCATTATTTCCCGACAAGAGCAGAATTAAGTGAATGCCACAGAATAATTTGAAATGAATTTGAAATATATCGAATATGAAAAAAACGAAAATTTGTGAGCAGCAGAAGAAAGGCATTAGTCACTTGGTCCACAGCTTGAGCGACGCTTTAGGGCAAATTGGTTTAAGAGAATAATGTCTGCTGGTTGTGGGTCAGACAGCAGCGCATTTATTCGTTAACAAGATGGTTATTGCCACCAATTTGGTGTTTCTGTTACTTTCGCAAATGTTTTAGAAATATTTATTACTCTTGTACTTTTTTCGCAGAATAATTGTTTTGCTTTTATATACAGCAGATTGATTGATTCGCGCATAATTTGAAATGCAAAAAAAAATGTTCGAGTAATTTTTTGCTGATATAAAAGGAAAAAGAATAAACGAAGTGTGGTATAAAAATGGGCGCTTAGTTTGTTTTTTATTTGCAATATATGAAAAAATTTAAGGTTAAAAATATTTTTCGATTTCACGACCAAAATGGTGTCTAATTAAGAGAATAAAGCATAGCTAGATCGTACCGTCTGCATTTAACCAACTTATGAAAAGTCTGAAATAGGTTGCGGAGTGTTTAAAAATTATATTTTTATCTCCCACTAGGGTGGGTAGATTTTCGTTAACTATTTTCGTGTGAGAGAAAGATTAAAATGCGACCCTGTTGCTTTGGCATACTACGTGATAAACAATGTACTACACAAAATGAGAATCTAGCTTACGAATCTTCTGATATATAAAAATTCGATAAAGTAAGCGATACAGATCTTTATACTATTCAAGCCTGTGAAATACTTCCATTATGTTTTCTGAGCATGAAATAAAAACCAAACCTTGGGTCAAATTAATTTTCCTCTCTTTGAACAATACTCAAATTCAACGGACTGGCTTCTAAACCTCAAACTGATAAAAAAAAGAAGGGTCTGAAACCCAAACCTTTTGAAATTAAGTTTCTCTACAATCTTCTATCACTGTGTTGGAAAACTTGTTCCAACAAAAAAAATTTTTCCATACCTTTCAAAGTAAAAAAAAAATATAGTTCTCTTAAGGAGAAGCTATGTAAATACGTACTTGAGAGAAGGAGAAATGCTTGCTGCTATTAAAATCATTCTTGCTACATCTGTGATAATTTTAGGGTTCAAAAAGGCAGTCTACTCGTATGTGTATCACATCGGCATATTCCAATTATTTAGCTAATGTTCTGTGGGATTGTTTTGCGTATTATTTTATATTATTTACCTCTCACTTTCCTTGATCAAGTCTAAATAGGTTCATTATCTTTTACTGCCAAGTAATTCAGTCTGTACTACAAAACATTGACAAACATTCGAAGAATTCAAATGGAAATCAAAAGTTCTACTTATAGTACACAGTGCTGTTCTTTCGAACAGTTGTAAAATTAGATATATGTAGGTATATAAATTTATAATATTTTATTACCCGCACGTAAAAAATTTTTATTTTTCCGTTAAAAAATTAATTGAAACGCTATTATGAGATTGGTTCCGCCATTTCGAGAAATTACAAATATTGCGTTGCTCTGCAAGAAAATTCTCTCAGTGTTTTTTGAATCGTCGTCTAAACAAGTACTAGACTTAGGAGAAAAAAAAAATATAAAAATGTCGTGGAAAATTTTTTTATTGCAAGTGATTATTTCGGTACTATATTTTGCCAGTCTTTTGGCGCAAGAAGGTAAATATTAAAGGCTCAAAATATATATGTATATATAATCCTGTGGGGATAGGTTTTTGTCCAAAAAAATTATTGAGCACCGCAATAAATATGGTTGATATTGAAATCCACCTACACGATACTACAAACTTCGTTGATCCCAAATTTTGATATTCTTTAGGAAAGTTTCTTTAGCAAGATTTTAGATGTGGTAAAGAAGATAATTACTTACACCGAAGATGAATACATCTGTGATCTCGTCGAACTATCGAGCACATTCAAAAACTGAGAGAGTGATAGAATTAAATGATACTGCTTATGATCCTGCTTAAATGATCCTCTGATTTGGTATAAAATATATTTTACAAAAAACCAGACAAATCAACTTAGAATAGCAATCCTGCCCTAATGAGTAGATACATAACTTCTTTAATTTCTTGGATTACATTGATTTCTCTCTTAATACTATAAGTCTAGAACAGTGAAATATAGCCATCGAAGAAAAGAGAGAGTGATATAATGAAATGATTCTTTATGCTGACTTAGTGGTTTGCTTTATAATAGTTTATATGAACATAAAACAGATTCTTAAAATACCGTAGTTCGGTATCGCGCAGCTGATCAAACTTTTCTTCTTCTTTTCCCTAAAATCGAAAATATTAGTATTAAGTTACAAGACAAAGAGAGGGAAAGAAAGAAAGAGACACAATTATTGCAACGGAACGAGAAAGCGAGAGAGTTAAGTGATTGGCCAATGTCGTTACACTTTTAACGCTTTAGAGTACCTTGTTTCTTAGTCAAGTTTTATTTATTGAATTATTGCAAATTTCCTTCTTTATTTTTAGGCGAACATAAATTTTCCAATAAAGATGCTGACTACTTGGTTGTTAATGAGAAGGTATTACATATATATCTTAGTCCTATCTAGCTATATACATATGGCTTAACTAATTTCGAAACACTCAACAAACAAGTTCAAGAGCTTTTGAAACACTATAAGTCTGCCGAAACCATAAAAGTTGGCCAAGATACGGAAATTTTAAAGATTTTTAGACTCCTATTGATCAAGTGTTTTAAGGAATCAAATAGAGGCCACAAAAGACTAATTGGTTTACCATTCAACAATTAAAATAATTGCCACTAACTGAACTAACTCTTAATTTAAAAGCTTTGAAATTTTCTTCTCTTTTTTTTTCCTTTTTTAATTTACAGAAAACATGGGCAGACGCAATGAAATATTGTAAAGAAAATAAGCATATGCAACTAGTTTCTTTCGAGACCCAAGCAAAAATGGTTAAATTTATTATATATCTATATAAAAGAGGTAAGTGGTTGATCATTTTTTTTTATAAACTGGAAAAATATTTGTAAATTTGGATCTCCACTCGTATTACAGCTTTTATTCAAAGCCCAAATGTTCATCCAAATAGTACTTTAATATTCGCTTATTGGACATCTGGCAACAACCGAGCCAAGGCCAATCAATTCGTATGGGAGACCGTTAATATTCCGGTAGAATATTTTCATTGGCAGAATAAAGGTACAGAAGCCCCAGAAGGTAAGGGCTGCATCCTAATGGGTCTAAAAACTTTTGGCCGCTGGACAAATGAATCGTGCGAAACACCTCACCTATTTATATGCGAGAAGCCTAAATAAATATTCTCTTTGTAAAATAATAATAGTTTGAAGGTTTGGAAATTAGTTTTTTTCCAGAATAGTAGCTAATGCCGAATATTTATAACCGGAGATTTTTTAAATAAGTTTTTACACATCATTAATCACGGACATTACGAAAATAATTTAAATAAAAAATAGCGTAGTTCTTAAAATTTACTTTAGTTTAAAAATTTAAAAATTATATAATCGTTATTACGAATTAATGTCATAATACCGAAATTGTACAATTCTGCAAATATTTTAAAGCGAGTTATTTCAGTTTTTAATGCCAGTTTATTTATTTTGTACAGAACGAACTTCTGAATAAAAACTTATGGATCCCGAAATTGTTACAAATTCAAAAAATTTTCATTCCCATACTTTTTCGAAACAAATATATTTCATTTAAATATTTTTTCTAAATAAATTACGAACTAAATATCAAAATTTTTAAATCCTGAACTTATCATTGTGTATCTTCTACTGAAACTGTTCAGTCCCGTAAATTTTTTAACGCAAATAATTTCACCTTTTAATGGGACTTAAGAATTCCAATATATATTACAAAAATTTGTAAATCGTAAACTCAACAATAATGTCAAAATATTATGTATATAACCAGAAATATTTTAATTCTTTGAATATTTTTTAAAAACTTTCTGAATCTGTATACATAATGAAATACTACTTAATCGAGTCCCGAATTTATCACCATTACCAACAAAAGTCAATCTCAATAACCTTATATGAAGAGAAGAATATTTTGAAATCCCGAAGATACCTTTAATACCGAAATTAACGTATTCCGAAAATTGTGGAGCAACAATTTCATCACTAATTCCGAAATTGAAAAAGTTCTTACTATTTTGTTAAATAGTATTTTAAAATTTCGAACATACTGGATACCCTCAATAAAATTTTTGAGCCCCTTAATCAATAATACCCAAACCTTCAATTCATTCTTTTTCGCTTAATCAAAACTGGTTTTTGTGTTGGCTGTTCTTATCTGATGAACCAAACAAAGCAGAAAGTATCAAAGTATACTATATGGAAACCGGCAGCTACCTGTTTCATTGAATTCAAGAATTATGACGACATATTTCAGTAAATTTTGTGCATTATCAGGTAATTTCTACCAACAATAATAAACCATTTTGCTGTAAATCTATACGAGTAAAATTTTTCAAACTTACCTTAAATATAAATTGCCCCATGTCGGAGGCTCGCTCATTAGCCGAACCGGATGCTCTTTTGAAACAATGCAGATAATCGCGTGTTAGCACAAAGTATCTGAAAAAAGGTAACAACGGAAATCAAATGAATATTGTAAACTAGTTTTAAGGAGAAAAGAGAAAGGCAAGTATTACAATAAGAAAAAATAACGATAGCAAAATATTACATTTCCCATTAGAATTTAAGAATTATTGAAAACCATCCACAGTTAGATACTTGTATGTCTATATAACACATTATAATCCATTTATTTTAAGTTAACATTATTTAGCTTTCCGACAAGAAAGATCCTAAGACTTTTAACTTAGTGATACTCCTTAGATAAAGTCTATTAAATGCTCGATATGTTTTTCTAAATGGCAATATTCCCCTAACCTCATTTAACACTAGCAATTTTTATTTTCAAATTAATAGATTCTCTGTGGAGCTTAGATAACCCAGTTTTTTAAGACATCTATTTGTTCATTAGCACACATTTTGTATTTATTGTCTGTGAGGGGCGAAACTTGGCAGCTATTCCTAGTATAAACATTCTTATAAAAGTTCCTATCGCCTTCTAATTGCTGCTTACTTGAAGTTAGTACTACTTTTTGTACTTACTTTAATGTGGTTGTGAACTAGGAGCTTATGGGAAACTTTTCAAATTCTCAAAAGGAGATACTTGTAGTAACCTAATCATTACCAGTTCCTTAGAGTTATCATTTCCACCTTTTCCAGCATTCTTCTAATGGCATCACAAAGGACCACCACAAACTAAATCTAGTGGCACTGGCATGCCACTTTAACTTATCAAAACCTAAAAATGTGTTTTCAGTCCACCGACTAACTATTGTATAATAAATGTGGCCTTAAGAGGTTTTTCAAGCCCTAGGGTCTGTCAGGACAAGAATGGTCAGACTAAGTCAACTTTTAAGTTTAATAATATCGAGGCTTCAACCGTTAAGCCCGAAACTGCTAAAGCCATTGTATATATAAGACTAATGTAAAATAATTCAAAATAAATTGTATCAGTTCGTCTAAAGTTGTAGACCTTAAACAAAATTTATGATCCATTACATATAATATATAAGTCACGACTTTGGAGAATCTTAAAATATCACTCAAAAGCATTAACCTAACTTGGCTTGCGATAGGCCAAACGTACCACTCTTTACTACTACAGAATATAATTAAGACACAAAGTGCAACCCCAAATCCTACAAAAGTAATTAAGCTGTCTCCAGGGCGGCACTAATTATCGTGAAATCTTCACAAAAAGTATGGCTACCTTTTCTGTATTTTTAATTTTTTTTTTATAATCATCCACCGCTCCAACAATTGGAGCACACAATCAACGGAAAAAGTGAACTTAATTTAATTATTTGACAGTACGTTTTATGCCGCTTTATCTCACGTTCCAATATTTTACTCGTTTTTATGGATGGCCATTTTTTGCTGATGTTTTCAGTTTTTGCTGGCGCCGCCATTTTTGCTTGTTTTTGACGACAGTCATTCGGATGTCACCGTTATTTTTGTGTTTCTCGTTTTTGTTTTTCCTACACTTACCTTTCCTTCCAGCGCGAAAAGAGGCGATCCCGTTGTTGCCATAGCAGTCCTCTTTTAATTGGACCTGTCATTGAGGCGACTGGTATGCGACCGGCAAGCAGAGATTGCTGCAATGAAAAAAGAATATTGGAAATGAGTTTGGGTTTTATGCGGAAAATTTTATATTTTTTTTTTTTTGAAATTATTTTGCAGTTGCGTACTTATGTGTATATATAAATATTTTAAAGGTAATTGTATCAATTTGATTTTAAAAGTTTTTATATTGGGTTGAAATACCAACTAAAGAGTGTTTTTTACATGGAAAAAAGAATTGCGGGTGGAAACAAGTTTTTTATGTATGTATGCATGTACATACTGATTTACTTTATAAATTATGACACTATATATTAATATAGATTTTTCTGCAGTAAATTATCCTTTAGTGTAAGAAGTATTCCAATAAGTTTCAAATATATTTCTGATTAAAACTCCTAACAGATCTTTAACCTCAAGAATACCTACTCGGAATTATTATGCTGGAAATGTGGTACAGAACTGGGACTATTAAAACTGTTTCATTGGCAAATTTATAATATTATTTATAATATAATATGAGGTCTTAGGAAAACTCTCTTTCGAAGAACTCTCCAGCAGTCTCTAATTTTGAGTGACTAAAATAAACATTATCAATCTTCACATTCTTGGAAATTCAATACAGCATTATAGTTTAAGAATTTAGAAGTGCTTGCAGTCGATTTCGAGCACTGCTGCCATTATTACTAATGAACTAGCTGGAGATGCTGTAGAGAAACAAGTCAATTTAAACTAGGAATAAGAGCATATTTTGCTCAAATATGAAAGTCTTTCTTGAACAAATGTGTCGGTTGGAAAAAAGTTAGGCAAAGCTTCTATCGTCTACCAATCGGAACTACTATGCTTGACTTTATAACCTATTAAAGTTTTAGAGCTCTCTGGGTATGAACTCATTCGCTGAAGAAACTATATCACAACTCCAACAAAAATCGTCAACCGTTTTGAGACTGCTTAAAACTAGAGGAACTCTACATTAGCAGAAATTAGAATCAGAAAAAAAATGTATGTAATTAAAGTACTATCTCTCTTCATAAACGATGTCTATGAGAAATGGAGATCTTTAGGTTATATTATGTTCAACAATCTTATCGACCATTTTTTATAACCCGCTTTTGTATAACATGTGCTGTTTGGACATGCATTGTGGTCACAGGATCCCATTAAAATATCATTTTATAAATATCAACCATTTTTAGTTCTAGAAATTCTCCGTTTGACAATAAAAGCATGTTGGTATTTTATTATTTCTTTTAGAAAACATTGCCTTTCTCATTAAAGAAGAAATTTCATCAACATTTTTCATCTAATTTCATTTAATAGATAGTCAATTTAATACTAATACAGCAATTAGTTGATTGCTATATTGTTTGGTAAATTAAGACCAATTAGAATTAAATTGCTATAATTCTTTTATCTGTTTGTAGTTGGACAATTATAAATATGCTTGGACTTGGTATTATGAAAATTAGGGTGTGTTGTTCCAAAGAGATTTCCAGTATAGAAGAAAGTGAATGGCTCTAATGGAATTAGTAGCGCGAAGTAATTAACTTTACAAAGTTTTCGATTTTCAGAGCTTGTTATGAAAAGGCCATTAAATGCAAGTCACTTTAATTCTTCCTTGAAGCTTTAATTACTCAAGAGCATATGTTTACATATCTTTATACAAATAAGTCCGAAGAAAATCCCATTTAATATCCTTACATAATTTCAGTAAAATTCATGCGTTCACCCAACCCCACCACTCATAAATTGCCACAGTTTCGCAAGCTCATAGCAGCAATGTTGATGAGAGAATCGCTATATTTATGTCCGCTCATTATTCACAAGCACTTATTTACGGCACAAATTCGGAGCACATTTCACTTCATTTGTGCCACATTGTTGTTGTTAGAATGTAGTACATAAACAAATATTTGGCAGCATCATCATTTATTGCCAAACAACAATGAATGCGCAGACCAACAATGAGCCCAAAGAATGGAATACACAATATGAGACGGCATTGAGGCATTCAAAGGAGCAATTCGTGGAAAATCAGTGGCAGCTGTGACCCTACTGGGGCTCGCTGTGTCAAGTGAAGTGAGTGAAATGATTTACCACAGGAGACTATCCTGGCATTAACTGAAGGATTTGCTGTTTGAATGCGCCGCTGTCGAAAATATTACCATTGTTTGGCTCTTATTTTCTAACTGTATTTAAGGAGCGGAGGGCACATATGCTGCTCATTCCACCTTGTGGTGCACATATATAAGTGGTTATACTGTTCTGTGAGGAAAAGTATGTAAGTAATTGGTGGCAGGTTACAGATATGTACAAGTGGGACTACAGGTATTTAAGGTAGTTGCTTGAAATGACAGGTTTTGTATTATTGTGTATGGGCAGGTGTTTGAGTGGAGCATTGGTTGATTGAAAATGTTCCAGCAATTCATCAAAATTAGATTTGGTGTTTAGTACTATGAGAATTTTAATGAAGAACGTTGCAAATATGGAGCTATATTACAAAACTCAGTCTGATTCTTCAGTGTTATAGTAATGAAACGTGATCATTCACAATGGATTTCGAATGATTCTCAATTAAAAGCCTGAACGTTTTTAAAACCAGTTAATTTTTAAACTTTTTTAACAACATTATAGAATATTTTAAACCGGAAATTAATTGCGTCATGGCTCTAAGGAGACTTGCTTACAAGAAAAATTATCATTTTTATAACGAAGAAGTTTAAAAGTGTTTCAAATAATCTCTTAATTAACTAAATTATCAAAATTTTTCCTCTATTTATTTTTGCGAAAAATATGTTAATTGACTAAATTAAGTACGTGTTTAAATTTGTATAAGCATATTGAAATACTTTTAAATATTTTTAAATATAATTAAATATTTGTGAAAAGAAAATCATTGAATTTTTAATTTAATACTTTTATTTGATTAAAATGTATTTTTTCAATAATAGAATATTTAAAACCACTATATGTATAATAGTTTTAGATTGTACCTTAATTGAGTCAATTAACAAATGCTTTTCATATGTGTCATTCTGAATGTGTCACTTATCATCGTGAAAAATATGCTAATTGACTAAATTAAGCAGTTCTTTACAATTTTATAAATATAAATTAAATACAATATAAAATTTTATTTAATATTAATAATCAAATATTCATTAAAATTTTAAATATTTAATTTAGAAAAAAGAATTAAGAAAATATTTTAAAATTAGTTCTGAAATTTTGATTTTAATTTAAAACTTGGGTTTTCTGAAAGCATTCCCATTTCTAAGTAAATTTTTGAATTGAGTTTTGTTAAAAATAATTATTTTCCAAATAAAAATTATTTTTCAACCAATATAAATTATAACTTCGTATACAAATATTAATATTTAGTAACATTTTAGTTTAAAATTGCTATAAACATAGACTTCAGTTGTTAAATTTTTAGCAAATATTTTATAGTAATTTTAAAAATAATGATGATACATAATATGTAAAAATTTAAGCAAAATACATATTTTCGTATTTTTAAATATTAAATGGTTTAATAAAATAAAATAAAAATAAAAGAAAATAATGATTTATACCTGTTTTGTCAATTTTATGTTTTGTTTAAACTAATGTACTTTCCTATTCATTTTTGGTTGCTTATTTTTATTTTTGTATTTGTAAAGGTACCAAAATTAGACGTGCATTAACCCCAGTTGCACAACTAGAAAAGCAAATCAACAAAAGCTCAATGATTAACCAGCGAAATATTTAATGCGTGTAATTTATGGTTGTTTTTGTTGTAGTATAATAACAATTTCAGTGATCATTAAGCATTTTGGCAATAGCTGAATGGCATTTAATGCTTTTAGGTGATTATAACACAATAATTAGTAAATGGCCCAGTATACATATATAAATTTTTCATCATTATTGTTTATATGTATGTATACGTATTTGTTAAATGTATTTATATGCAAACACATACATTTACGCTAAAAATATGTAAGCGCTTTTAAAAATATTAAGTAGTATTTAGAATTTAATTTTTAAAAAGCTAACTGATTTTTTTTGAATGATGATTAATCTGTAATGAACTTTACTTAAGGAGAACATACTTTTCATGTATGCAAAAAATATGCAAATATATATTTTTATATATACTTATCTTTGCTAAATATAAATTAAAAATTTTTTATTTTTTATACAATAAGCAAATCCTCTCTTATTTTCCCTCTACGCCAGTCTTCATCTCTTCATCTCTCCGCATTTCGCTTATAAAAACTGCGCTTCATTTACGGTGAATTGAAATTATTGAACAACATTGACTCGACTTTTCTGGTTGAACACACAATAAAAGGCATTTTTGTGCAATCAATTTGCAAAAAAAAAATCGTGCAAAGGGCATTTGTGCTTCTTATTATCAAAAACGTGACTTTGAGTAAATGGATTTAATTTGTAAAATAGAGTCAAAAAAGCAAGAACAAAAGTTTTTTCAAACGAAAACCGAAATTAATTGCTTCAATTTTGGTAGATCATTTAAAAATATTTTATGAACAAAATAAAAAACTGAAATTTGAGCAGAAAAATAAAAATAAATCTCGCAATAAAAATAAAAAATCAACTTCAAAATTTCTTTGGCGATTAATTTAGCAAACGGAAATGTTTTCTGGTTTTCAATTTTATGTTATTAGATTGTATTTAATTATAAATATATTTGAAGTTTCATTTACTTTAATTAGTTTAAGAAATTTTATTGAAATTTTGTTGAAAATGTTACTGCACCTATAAGAGCTTAGGAAAAAATTTCTTAAAGAAATTAAACACTTTCGAAATCGGAAATATTGAATTTAAATATAAAGTCATTAAAAAGATAAAAAAAAATTTCAAACAATATTATCAATTGTCTATTTGCCAGGTTAGAATAAATTGGTTTATAAAATGCGGAATTTCTAAATGGGATTAGAATAAAATATTTAAAAATTATTTTTCGAAAAAGTAGTGTACGTGCAAAGGTTAATATTTGAGTTTAAAAAACAGTTCCCATTTTTTGGCTTGGATATTTGATTTTCCAGATTTTACATAATAATTTCACATTTAAATAGAAAATATTGTTTAAAGAAAAAGTATTGAATATTGTTTAATTGCTTTATTTTCTGTCAGTTTCATAGAGTTTAATAAAATAAATATTTTTTTAAAAAAACAAAAAAAAAATCAAAAATGTTTTCAAAATTGAAAAAGATATTAATTATTTTTCCAAATAAATTTTAATTCATTTATAAATAGAAAATTAAAAAAAACGCTAACTTGAATATATTTCAAGAAAAATTTTTAATTACTAATAATAAAGTTTTTTCGAAATTTAATCATAAAGTTATCATTTTAACAATATTGCTTTAAAAACAATAATAATAAAAGCATATTTAAAATAAAAATCGGTAAACAAAACCAATATTGCCTAATTTCTAAAAATTTTAATTTATTGAAAATTATATAAAAATAAAGAGAAACAAAAGTATTTTTCAAAAGTTTTGACAGTAATGAACTATTTGAACAAATATTCTCTACTTCGTAGTTTTGTAGTAGTTACAGTTTAAACAAAATGTATGTACATTTTTTTATTTGATTATTCCAAAATTTTCAACAATCAGTATCTTCAAATATTCTTCAAATATTTTGTGCGTAGAAAGGGTTATGCTTGAAAAATTACTTATAAAAAATCGCTATAACCTTATTTGCTATGTCAAAAATTAAATGTATTACATAAATTATTACTATATGTGTATATGTATATATAAAAAAATATTTGCTATGTTATATAAAAATATTTATAAATGTGCACGCATTAATAAACGTTTGTACAATTTTCACTCACCGATACTAAGCGATTGCCAAATGTGCTTGGCGCCATATCTATTCGCCGGCGAACATGACAATTATTTTGTACACAACAACAACAATAAATATGTTCACACACTTTTTATGTCATGCAAACAAACATACGGACAATTTACATTGGCGTTGGGTTTCTTTAAAAACTTTTTTGGAATTTCACCGACACTTAAATTATACTTTTTTATTGTTTGCAAATTTCTTCGCACCTCTGGCAAATTAACGGAAGTGTTTTAAATCATAGCGCTTTTTATTTATTTATTTTGGTGATTTTAAACAACAAATGAAAGGCGTAGAAACACGCCAACGGGGCAGCGAGTAAGCAATTGTTTAGCGGCAATTTGCTTTTGGCAAGCGAGCAATTGACGTCAGTGGCATTGAACTGGCAAAAAAAAATAAATACACTAATTGAAACAAAAAGCAAATTGGCGTGTGGCATGCAGGGATTTGATATATATGTGCTGCCAGCGAAAATAACATTTGTTTATGTAAATATAATTATTTTTCATTGTTTGAACTTATTGGTGTAATAATACTTGGTGTTTTTTTCTACTTGCATGTGCAAAAAAAATTAAACAAAATTGAAAATAAACAAGATGCTCACTGTAGCGGTCAAATTGAATAAATATTTATGAGTTCTTAAGTTTTTAAATTTTCATTAATTTTTTTTATTATTTTTTTTATTTCAAGTTTTTGTTTACAGCCTAGTATACATTTTACATATAGCAGAATTCAAATTTAATTTTTGGTCTATTTAGTTTTATTCAGAAATGCAATTTAAATTGAATTAAATGATTTTTCATCAAAATAAATATTTTTTGTTAATTATTTTTGAATATTTTATTAAAAAATTTTAAAAATTTATTTTGTGAATTTTCATCAAATAAAGTTTTTTTATGACATAAATATTATATTTATTATTATTATCAATATTATAATATTATTAATATTAACAATGTAGAAATTTTTCTTAATTTAATTTTTCGACTTTTCATTACATTAAAATCATAAATAGTTAATTCTTAGATGTAGCTCGTTTTACAAATATTTATATTATTTTCCATTCTCGTTGTATTTATTTAACGTCGAAATTTTTCAATTTCAACTTAATTAAGTGAATATTTATTGGAAGTTGAGAGATAAACAACAATTTTTCAATAGTCAAAAAATTATTTATTGTCTAGTGCTCATTTACTAAATTATTTATTTATTTTCCATTTAATTTTCTAGTGCAAATGAAATAAAGTTTATACTTTATTAATTATTTATTATATTTTCTATATAATTCATAGTTATTTTACATTTTTATTTTTATTTAAGTTAAATTAATTAAGTTAGTTAAATTGAGACATTTATTTCATTAAAAATCTACTAAAGCATTGTTTTCTTTTTTGAATTTTTTAAAGTTTCATAGTGAAAAAATGTTTAGTCCAATTTTCAATTATAACTATGCAAATACAAATTTTCCAATATCTTAAAATTACTTTTTAAATTTTGTTCCATATTTACATAAAATATTGTTAAAATTTGTTTTGTTTAAATTTTTTAGTATTTTATTATATTGCATTTGGTTAAAATCAAGTTCAACGTTTTCATTTTGTATTTCAAAAATTAAATTTTTTAATTTATTTGAAATAAATTGTTTATTAAAAATTATTTTTAATTTTAATTAATTTTTTTTCTAAATTTCCTTTTTAATTTTGTTTTTAATTTTAAAAATATTTTATCATGAAGTTCATTAAAGAAAAAAGTTTTTTTATGTTTTTTATTTATTTTGAATGGAAATGGTAATTATATCAAATTAATAGTTTAGTTTATGTTGTTGTTATATACATTTTATTAGGCCATTTTTTAACTTACATAAAAAATATATATTAGTTTTTTGTCCCAACTTTCAAAACTCTTCGTTATGATTCTTTTTGTTTTATTAGATTTTCTTTTTTCAACTGAAAGTTCACTTTTCTGCAGTCTCTCAAAACCAACCAGATTCAATTTGTACACAAAAACACTTGATATTCTTTCCGATTCACTTAAGCCGCCGCACCAACGCCAACTACCAGTCGCCTTGAAAGTAAAATCACAAATAAAACTCGCTGTTTCTTTAAGTCAGAAATTCTTCTGCTCCCAATATGGTCAATTCGAAACCTTACTAGCGAAGATGAGATGCAGGTGACAAGCATGGAAGCGCTCCGTAACACATGTAAACAGCTGTACAGCTGCCAGCTTGTGTGTATGTGTGTGTTTTTTTATTTCTACTCACATACACAAACATGTGTTTTTAAGTGTGCGTGCGTGGCGCACATGTGTCTGCCGGAAGTAGTAATCATTTAAACGGCAATACGACAATAACTATAAAAGCACATATGCAAATATGCATATATCTATGTGTATGTGTATGTATATATGCATGAAGAGTAACAACATTGACGTATTTCGCCAGACAAATTGGCATTTTTCGACTACGCAAAAATTTTATGACAACATCTATGGCTAATAAAAAATCTTAAATTTATTGTTGCTGCTACTGTGTCTAATGAACACCCACGTTATGGCACATATGCTAAAGAAAATCAAAAATATTTTAGTTAAAAACATACATATGTGACTCAAATGTTGCAAAAATATAATATAAGATTTTCGAATATATTTATACAAATTGTATATACGTACGTAGGCTTGTACATTCATATGTGTATAATATGTGTGTTATGCGAAAAATGTATTAGGAATGAAAGGATATGGTATGGTACACATGGCAATTTTACGATTTTTTGGTTATAATCACTCACTATTTTAAAATAATCAATTTCAATATTCATACTCAACACATGCACAGTAAAACCCAGTTGAAATAAACTATAAGACCAGTATATATTAGTCAACAATTTCCTCGGTTGATGCTTTAACTTAATCTCTGGAACATAATATTTCATTAAACTGCTGGAAAATTCCTCTCTTTTCACTCTTTTAGTCACAATCAAAGCCTTAGCATAACAGTTATCTACAATATAATACAAAAATATCTGAATTTATTCTGTTAAATAAGCATTTCTGATAATAACAAGCGTTAGATAACTAGCATCATCTGTAAATGACTAAGAAGAAGATAATATTATTGTGAAATATAAAAACAAATGGTGAAAATAAAAAGAAATATAGCACAAATTCGATGAAGCATGACCGACCTAAGACCCTGACTGTCCGATGTTACAGTTGATTTGCTAAAAAAGTAAAAATTACCGAACGAAATATACTAAGTCTTTTCAGATTATTTCATTGAACCTTATGTCTAGGGTCTAGGGGCGAAATTCGAGCGCGAAAGAAACTCTACTCAACAACGGGAAGTTCAATGCCGTCGGATAATGTTCTAGCCAAGAGCCCAGAATAAATACTCCTTTAATGGATGGACCTCTATATAAATAAGCTCTCATTGTCACAACTATATCACTAAGTATTTCAGCAAAGTATCCCATCAGAAAAGAAGAGTACCTATTTATAGCATGCTTCAGAAGGAGTAGACTTCCAATTTGAAAGAATGCAATTTAAGCCACCAAATATAGGTTAATATGTAAACTTTTACCAGTAAACCAATAAGTACCATGGGGTCTGAAACTCGCTAGAACTTTGTAAATATTAGTAGTGAAATGGATAGTGAAATGGATAGTCAATTGGATAGTCAAAGGAAATTTTAAATTGAATAATTTCAGTCGGTATTAAGTAGTCCGAAAGATGTCGTTTAAATGTACGCTTCCTAAAGTTGAAGAAAGTTTCTGAGGAATTTAGACTAACTACAACATAGTAATAAAATAAATATTCGAAGGTACTACAAATGAAGCTACTAGAAAAGCTCTTTAGCACCTTCTTAGTTCTCTAATGGCCAAATTATTTCTATTTAAATTTATCCATTTAATTTTATTTTCGTTTTAAGTTCAAATTTATTATTTTTTTGACTTTTAATATTTATTTCGATTTTAATTAGTTTAATTAATTTTTTTAATTAATAATTTTAATTTTCTGGATTAGAATTAGAAGAATTTTCTAATTCTATATTTAATTTTAATTTCTTTTTTAATTTTACTTGAGTTACTACTTTTAATTTTGATTTCAATTTATTAGTAATAAAAAATTTAAATTGTTTTCATGTTTTCTCTTTCCGAAATACAAAATATTTTTCCCTTCTTGCCTTTGCTTTTGCACTGCGAAAATTTTGCTTTGTTGAAAAATGAATTTTCACAAAAATATGTATAAGGCTCGCAGTTGCCTGGCCGCCTCCCAATATCTCGAAATATCTTTAACCATATTAGTGCAGACCTAGCCATTTATGTCGTCCTATTGACAATTGCAGCGAGCACTTTACCGCATATTAATGACGGCAATCATTTGCAACAACAACAATTTCACTTAAGTGTTTTATACATTTTGCCACAACTTTAATGCTTGCTTATTTTTTTGTTGCTGCCTAACAAGCTGCCATATTTGGCTGCATGAGACCTGTTTGCTTGCATACCACCTGAGTGTCGTCGTTTTGCACCACAGAAATATTTTATTAGCACTTACTGCAATACAAAGTATATATTTCAAGAGATAAATTTAAAGCGACAAAAAGTGTGTGCATATAGTTGGTGATGTTATAGCTTGAAACAGCTTAAGTCGATTTATAATAAATCGAGTATTTCGAATTCTGTACAGTTCTTTTGCTTTTGTTTTATTGTAAGTTAAAGTTTCGTTTATATGCTTTGAGATAAATATAACATCGAGTCTCGTATAATTTCATCAGTGAAACTCAAGTTGTCAAAATTAATTTATATAAGTCGATTTAAAACAAAGTAGTTATTCTGCTTTCGATTAAAAATCTGTGCATATCTTCTAACTTTATTTTATAGCAATTTGAATCTTCCAGTTTAATCAAACACAACTTCAAGTCTCTTCAAGACTCTTCAAGTCAATATTCACTTAAGTCAACGATATTTCACTTTCGTGCAAGTATCTGTGCATAACCTTTAAATATATTTTATAGCAAGTTGAAGCTTCCAATTTTAAGGTATGCTTTGAGATAAAATATAACTTCGAGTTTGAATAATTTTGTCAACATAGCACAATTTTTCAAAGTTAGCTTAAGACGATTTAGGCTACAATAATGTATTGCGACAAATGTGTGTACAAAATAAGTGCATTTTTTTTTATGATTAACATAAAATGTAAATTTTGTACAATACAAACTGTATGTGTATTTATATATATGTATGGGTATATATGCATCTAAATGAAGAATGGTAAACTACTGGTCAAATACCTTCGGATATTTCTGTATCATTTCAAAATATTTGAGTAGTTCATTTAATTAGTTTACTATATCTACTTTTAATTATATATATGTATATATATATACATACGTACAAATATATACAATACACAGAACAATTCATAGAAATTACTGCACAATTGCTAGTTCCGCAACCGATTGGAATCTACTTAATACAGAAGTCCTTTATTTGGGTAGAATGTGAACCATTTCAATCTTTAAGCAATTGTGCAAGATTAAATGCATATGTAAAAACAGAAAGTCATTTGTATATATGTATACCAGCAGTACCAACTACCTGCCACAATGCTTAAATGCCTTTATACACACCCAAATAAAATCTTTTCTTAAACACGTACCGACAAAGGGCGCACATTATTCCATATTTACCTTACACATACTTACAGACACATTTTCATACATACATGTATATAAGCACATATATGTATGTATGAACGTGTGATTGGACAAAACAATACACAAAAGGCAAGCAACATGACGCACTTGACCTTCATTTTCGGTGTGAAACTAAAATTTCGAATATTGCTGTAGTTATGTACGTGTGCATACATACATATGTATATATATGCGTATATTTATTAGAGCACCCAGTAGGGTCAAAGGTAACGAATTTTCCAGTTGGAAATTGAAATTGTTTGGAAAGATACGAAAAATATCTTCGGTTCGCCAAACTTTGTAGAATAGCGAATCGAACAAACAACTGGTATAAATGTATTAAACTGATATAATAAAATAGAGATTATATTGAATGACGTATCTACAACAATTGGATTACATTGACGTTTTTTGTTCCATTGCTTTTTTTGAGAAGAAAAAAAGCAAACAGAGAATGTACCATTCGAAGAAGGCTAACTTATCCTGAGTTGTTCCCAGGTGAGACCACATTAAAGGGAATATGGAAAGATATAAGTAAAAGTGGGGAATTAGTTAAGGGAATGATTACAAATTCTTATTCACTACTGACAAAAATTTTAAATCATTTAGTATCTCGGAGAATTATGCAGAAAATGATGAAGATATATCATCTCTATAACTTTTCATTGGGATTCGGCAGCTTAATTTAATTTTACTCTTTTGGGGCCAGTTTCCAGTTTTAATACATCAGAGAGCCAGTAGACCAATCTGTCTTAATTTGATAAACTTCTTGCAGATATCAAATATTCACTCCAGATCGAAAATTAATAGCTATAATTGAGTTACCCCTTGCTCTGAATATACGAAATATTTTACTTAGTTTAACTTTAGTACAAAATAACGCCGCAACTAGGTTAAAATTTTATTGTTCGCCCATATTAGTAATATGTGTCAAGAAGTAGATGAACACGTTTGTAAAAAAAGCGAAACTTACGGGACTTACATGGGAAGAAATAAATAATATAATGTTCTAGATATAAAGAAGATATTTATTAATATTTTCCTAAATTTTTATTCTATTTCTTTGAAATTATGAAGAAGCAGTCCTGAGTGTTATCAAAGAGATATATATGGATTTTTAATTTTGCAAGGGTTCACTGATAATAAGTATTTTTTTTTTTTAGGTTTTCGGATATTGACTAGACATATACGTCAAAAATGAGGTGTAGTTCAGCTAAAATTTATGCAGTGTTTAATTCCTGTTAGTTAAGTAATCATCAATGATAACTAAATTTTAATTCCATTTCATTTCCTATAGGGAACTTACCTGTATTCGCCTAAATTCATATACATATATAAAACACTTACAAATGTACATATTTTCTATAGTTACTTGTAGCCGAAAGACTTACAATGCCTTACAGCTGGATATCTACGGATTAAAGTATGTACTCAATCGTAATTTAAATTTTCTTACTGATTCTTTTAAATTTGAATTTCAACAGTCGGAACTATTTTGCAGCTCAGATACCGTGTACATGTATCAAAATTGAACGCTTTCACTTCTCAATTAGTTTCAAAAAGTAAATTCAAAGTCATTCACGAAAAATTGACATAATTAACGGATGTTGAGAGAGAGGTAAACTTTAATGAGTTTATGGAAATTATGATACTCATATATTAAGTTAACTTATATATGTGCACATATAATTCGAAATTAGGTCTATAATTCTTAAGCATTGGCTAAAGAATGTTAAAAAGTTCTGCTCTTTATTTTTTTCTCTCTATTTTTATTTATCTCTCTATCTATTTTTTTCTATCTATAGTTTTCATACAAGTACTGGATGTTTTGTGTGTTACCATTACTATTTTTTTTTTTTATTTTTATGTTTTATATTTTAATATTTTTTAATATATTTTACTATTATAAGGCGATACATTTCTACAAAAAAAAAGTATATTGTTGTCGATATATATAATGATGCCTGAAAAGTTAAGACCTGGCTTTCTGCAAAGAGTGTTTTAAGGCAAAAAATATTACTGTTTACCTCTAGAGTATAATAAAATGCCCAAAAATATTGTGTTTGATGTTTTTGGAATATTGGTTTGGAATATTTTGAATTTGAGACTCTCTTTTATCCACTAGTTATTTAATTCTTCAGAGAGACTATCTTCTGCCTTTAGTATATTTCATCTTAAAGGTTTAGGTACTAATGAGATACTTTCAAGTCATATTTTTCATGTTTAAGCAACTTTATAGATTTTAGTGGTTTGTTGCTCCTTGTCAGATCCAAATTTTTGTTGAATTTTGTCAAAAATTTTGATTTTCATCATTTTGATCAAAAAATTTACCTCTGCAAACAGCAACAAATTTATACAACCGACTTTAAAATCAGAGGATTTGCGGATACATCCTTATATTCTATCTCTACTTGATTACAACAATATATTTGAATTATGCCAGTTATTTACTTGATTCGGTACTGTCTAAGTTTGTATCGAATCAAAGACAGCTATTGTCCTGTCTGTCTGTCTCTGTTTGATTTATTTTGATTCCAAGCATTGTGAATATCTGTGGTAGTTAGATAAAAAATTCGTCAGTGAGATGATACTTCTACATTTGTTTTTTCTCCGAACATTTATCTGAAACTTACGAAGACCTTAAACTGATCTATATGTCTATATGGATCGTTACTCAGTATATACCTATTTAGAGCAGAAATTTATTTCATAAATTTTATTTACATAGATCTGGTTTTTCTGTCTTGTAATGTCATTAGCGTTATAGTTTTTAAAATTATTAACAATTTTATTTATATATGACTGGCATTATTAGACACTATTTAAAGACTAGGGTTTTCGAACATTCAAGAACTGTTGGGAAAATATGTAATTCCATCCAATTGAACCATATATTACACACCATAGCAACAAAATACTAATAATGACTGTTTTAGAAAGCAAAAAAGTTGTGATAGAATATTTATTTTATATACCTAACCTCACATTCACACAAAATTCTTATGTAAATCGTCAAAATACGAGATGGCAATTAACATGACACTTCGCTTGCACCAATTTCAGTTTTAATTTATAACACTCGCATCAGCAGAAGCAGCCAAAGTCGTTCAACTTCTTGTAAGTTGCTTGCAAAATACGGATTTACTGCTGTATGTGTTGGTACGTTCGGGAAAATTGTCCTCTTCGCTTGTCAAGTGGCAACTCCAAATGCATGGTTGCACTAAATTAAATTAAAAGTGAAAATTCTAGCGAAAGCTAATACAATGCGCTGAAAAATGGATTCATAAAATATAAAAATAAACAAATCCAAAAAAAAAATATAATATATAACAAATATTTAGAAAAATATATTTTGGTAAATAAAAAATAATTTTTTGTTATACAAATATATATGAAAAAAATGTTAAAAAGAATTTTTTCTAAAATAAAATTTCTTTTCATAAATATATCTTTTCTCATCCTTTAAAATCTAATAATTTTATAAAATATTTTCTAAATTTTGATGTGGTCTATGATTTAGCACAAATTAATTTGAGAAGTAATAATACGAGTTTTCTGAAATGAACCTTTAATTTTAATTTAAAAAAATTAAATATGAAAAAACCATTAAAAAATTACTGTTTTTTAATTATAAAAAGTCGTCATAAATTTATCTACTTTTAGCCTTTAAAATATAATAATTTTAAAAAATATTTTCCAAATTTTTATTTGACATAAAATTTCGTTAGAAGTCATTTAAAAAGCAATAAAGAAAAAAAAATAGTTTAAAAGTCTGTTAAAAGCTATTTAAATAATAATAAGTCAAAGCAAAAAAATTTGAATGAAATTGGTTTTAAAAAATTCGTAAATAATGTACATATTTTCAATACTTAAGTACAACTTTAAAAATATTAAAAAAATTTTTATTTGTCTAAAATTTGCCAAAAGTAATAGCTCTAAAATAAATCACATTTTATATGAAAAATGCCCCTCCACGTAATACACGCATATACCCAACTATGCAAACTCCGAAAATAAAATTAATAAACTTTTGCAGAAACTTCACTAATCAAGCTGTTGGTGCATTGAACTCTGACTTCGGGCTATGGAAAACAATGAGTATAAAATTTCAACAAAGCACATTCACCTGACACAATTCTCACAATCAAGCAGTTACAGCTGGGCACTTGAGTGAAGGCATAAAAATATCGCAACAAAACTAACAATAACAACAACAATATATGAAATCAGACTTCACAGCTGTAAGAATGTTGCTCGTTTAGCGCCAAGCTTAGCGCAAAGAAACAAGTTGCTAAGTGACTCCCAAGCGGTTGGCGGGAGTAGCTACACACATGCATACATAGTGGTTCTATGAAGTACACGGGTACACAGGCAGGGAGACAAGTATTTGCACATACAGATATAGTTTTTAAATACAAGAGTTTCCAAAGACGTCACTAGTCTTTTGGAATTAGTTACCCAGTAGAGAATATATAACTAACTTTCAATATATGAAGACCTTTTTAAATGATTTTTTAAATTTCATTTTTTTAGTGTCGGAAACGGCCTAACTTTGCCATAAAAACTTGAGAAATATTATCTCTTAAGTATAAATGTATCTTCACTGAAAGAACCGTGGTATATTTAAGAAGATAAACTTGGAAAAATATATAATATTTTGCGATTGAATTTTCTTTTATAATATCTAATTTAACGCTGACTACTCTAGAAGAATCTGTTCGAAACGGGGTTAGTAGATAGCGCCAAATGATTTTATAGATAATCTAAGAAAATATTTTGAAATTTTTGGAGTGTTTTAAAACTTTGCTAGAAAGTTCTTAAGACTTTTTAGGAAATTTAAATTCAATTCGTTCTAGTTTTTAGTTCTTTCTAAATGCAGCTTTAATTAATTTTGTTGCGAAAACTGTATTGAATAAATATCTTGCAAGCTTACGTTACCTATCGCTCTCTAAGAAAGCTTAAAGTAAATCAAAGTAATCGCTACCTATTTAATTGAAGCTCGTTCAGTTAGTTGCAAATTTATTTCGCTCATTCACTCAGTAATGAGTCATACCCTTAAAAAGGTTTAAGAGTATGTTTATTATTATAGAGAGCAACCACAAAAGTTATTTAGAGTAGATGGATATACCAATAGAGTGTCATAAGTACATGATATACTCTATCTATTCGATTATACCAGTTTAATGCATTTATACCAATTGTTTGTTCGATTCATCACATTCTCAGTTTCGAAGAATCGCAGTTAGTTAATAATAAATTCTAATTAAAATATTTCAAAGAAACTTTTACATAGACAACTGAAAGTGGACCGAAAAGCCTAGTTCTGCACTAGAACAAAGCAGATCACGTTTGTCACAGTTGGTCAATTCGCTATAAAAACTCTCTGTATGCCTATGTGTACTGTTAAGTGCTGACAATTAGTGTCCAACAAGTAAATTGCACTTTTTTACAGCAGTTGTTTTTGCAGAAAGTGCAGAAAATTGTTGTTGTTTAACTTTACTGCCAATTGCTAGAAGAGATACAATTATTTACACATGCAAACATGCATTTGTAAATGTTTTCTTATGCAAATATGCCCGCATGTGTGTGCGCGTAAATATGTGTGGATGCAAAATAACTGCATTTTACACATACAACGGTGACAGAATGTCAGCAACAATCGTCGTAAATGCATGAAAGTGATTAAATATTTACTTTATGTTTCGCTTGGTCGCTATACTTCGCTTGGTCGACTGGCTGTGTGTTTGTATGTATTCGTGTGCATATGGCAACTATTCTTTTTTTTTCGCATTTGCACTGCATGTGGTATCAAACAGATATGTACATATGTATGCAAATTTATATACTTTCATAGCACACGCTCCTTCATCAGGGCGTGTACATAATGGAGTTCATGTTGTATTAATTATTTAAAAGGGTAGTTGGTTAATACTCAAAGCTTATAGAGTAGTGAATGGGAATTACGCAGTTGGCGACAAACTGTAATTATTCGCTAAAATTACAATAGCGTAAAATTCTATAAAATTAAATTTAAATGCTGTGTATGAATCATACTTCGTTCTTGTTGGTAGTTTGGTTACTTTGCCAAGTCTGCGATATAATTAAATTTGATGGTGGATGGATGAACCTTCGCATGACTACCCGAAATCAATTTTAAAGTATTCTTACACATGACATTCAGTAGGATTATATTTGGGTCTAGGTACATATGTACATACATATGTACATGCCAGCTGACAGAGATGGTCAGAGATACTCTGATAAAAACAACAGAAAAACATGCCAAAATATGTATCCACCCAGCAATAGACGGAGTTCTCAAACTTACCCCAAACTATTTATCTAAAACCAGGGTAATAGCTTTCCCTGAACAGCAAATGATCGAATTTACTAACTCGTTGGTTTTTCAATAAGAATAATTTTTACTATTCGAAGAATTCAGCCCATTGCTTGCTAGTTCTGTTAGTAGAGCACTTGGAGTTCCAGGAACCATTTTTTCATTTTACTGCCTCTTCACCTTGGCGTCGAAATCACCTTTCTGAAGCTAAGGCGCCTTCATTGAAAAGGGATGATTTTGTCTTTTATCGTTTAAAGGTCGTCGGCAAACCAGCAATGCCCTAACCGGATTTACCATAAGATGCCATAGGTTTACCAGCTTTAGGATTGGGTATTGGGTGAACTGCACAGGCTTTTATGAAAGATACCAGGCTTGATGCACTGTTTCGGAGCGTTCTCGTCATTCAAAATCGGGGATGGTTGTTTGCCCAAGATATTTAGGCGAGGATCGCTTCTATTTGTCAATTTGTCTAAAGCGAGATAGTACTTTTGGAGATCGAACTCTCACTTTACTGAGTAGCGAGGTCAAACAAGATTGCTACTGACGATACACTCGAGCTCTTGACTAGACACATTTCCCTCAATGAGAACGAAAGTGTATTGAAGACTATAGTTGAGCTAAGACCGACTTTACCGCGATACTAGTCATAATAACAATTCCATCAAAGCCAGAAACCGAAGAGCAAGTTATTTGTAATAACATCTCTACTATGTGTCTAATGGAGCTTTTCCTTGAAATGAAGAATCCTATAAAACGCATGCCGATTTCGGAAGGCCGATTGATTTCATGAGCTGTTTTTTTTTCAAAATTCGGTCGGCGGTTGGACGGATTTGGGGAAATCTTAGAAATTGCTTTCAGTTGGGTTTGAACACACATCATATCGAGTGATAGACTTGGTACGCAACAGTTTCGGAAATGACGATTGGCTTATAAAGAGTGTTGGTATCACAAGCGTTATCGACTCAATATCGCTCAGATCTTTTTGAGTCTAAAAAGGTGCTTTTTTATCCCTGATGTTAGACAAAATGTCAACCGGAACTGCACTGTTAAGGCGCTTGAGGAGTTTGAAACATAACCTGATGTTTGCTAAGATTTAAACGGGATGCAAATGGTTACGCTGTGATTTGACTAGTAATTCTTGTGGGGGCATCCGCCGCATCTGTCCGCATTCTCAGCTGTCAGTATACAATTTTTAATATTATAAAATTGACAGTTTCAAATAACGTATGAGTAAGGAACCGTCGTCAATAGGAGAGGGAACAAGTGAATAAGAAATCTCCTTATCTGAATGCTACATTTTATACTCACAGGTAATAAATAAATATCCACATACATACATATGTAGCAATAAATCATACAAAGGATCGATAATCATGCGAACCACTTATTCATATTACACTCTCAATCCGTATATGTGTGTTTAAGTGTATATATATGTATGTATCTCAGTTCAATACTTCCGCAATGGGAGCCCGAAGGCATCGAAAAAATTGCAACATGAGCTGTGTGTTGTTACAAAAATTTCTCACGCCCTTGAGAACATGCGGCATGTGTAAATACATTTCAGCAGACTGCCTACAAGATTGCATACTCACTTACTTACACTTTGCTACTCTGCAAGTGTAGCAAAGGAAAAGACCTTGAGAAACAAATCACTTAAGATTATCACATGAAGACTATGAAGCCGTAGAAAGATATAAAGGAAACACTGCAATAAAACTATATACATACATACATACCCATATTCAAACTCTAGCACTAACACACTCTGTATACATACCTACTTTCACACATAAACAAGCAATCACTTTGAATGTACTGTTTTTTTGCCCGAAGTAGGCATCCTTGGACGCAGAGGTGCTGCAGCTACGCACACACCTACATTGAAATTTGTACGTGTGTGCGTTTACACAAGGCCGTGGCTTACACATACACACTCATGAATTAGTGCCAAAATATATATTTGACTGCAACTGACTTCTATGATGAATGGTTGGCCGCCTGAAATTTAAATAGCCTTAGTAAATAATCTTGCGTATGTATGTATGTTTACTTGCCGCCAAATACTTAATGTTGTAGCATTAACTTTCTACGCTAGTGGCTAGAAGGAAAACGCCTACTTAAGCGCACAGCTGCCGCTGACGAAAATAAGCAAAGTCAAAATGGCGATAATTATTATTTAACGAGATCTTTTGGCTCCGGGCAAGGCGCTCAGAGACTAAATTATTGCAGACGCCGTATACATATATTTACGTATGTAAATACTACGAGTGTGTATGTGCGCCTATGTGCTAATGCATTCGAAAAATTAAACAGCTCATATAGCTATGCTTATTTCCGAAATTATTCGCTGAAAAACGCTTCCAAATCCATTGCCTTGTCGGCACGCTGGCATTGACTCTTGACCGACACTTTGCTGCATGCATATATACATACATGCATACAACTATATACATTTATATATTATATACAAGTGTTAACAACTTTGCTGCCATGGAAAATATAGAAAATTTACTGCGGAGTTAAAATACATTTTAAATTTGAAAATAAATGCAAAAGAGTCGTATTGGGAATTCGTTTCTGTTTTCACAGATTTAAGCATGAAACTGAAAATTATAAAACGAATCCGAGCTATTTTAATGCAATTATGTAATTATTATACTTTTTGGCATCACTGTGAATGAAAAATTATTTTATTTACATTTTTTTTTTAAATGTCTTCCTAAAGAATACTTATTTTTTGTAGTTATTTTAAGGAAAGACAAAAAAGATAAAAATAAGAAAAAAAGTAAAAATAAACTAATATATTTAATAAACTATATACCATATACTATAAAATATATATAATAATAAAATATTAGTTTACTTTTATATTAAATAAACTATTAAAAAGAAAACAATAAAAATAAGCTGTTCTTTTTTGGTTGAGTAATAAAATGTGTGATGAATTAACTGTTATCTACAAAAAAAAATCCATATTCCAATAATACATACATTGTTAAAAAAAAATTTTTTTTATTTCAACTTAAAACCAATTACTTGTTCTTGTTGTTTGTGCCAAATACACGTTAAAAATTGTATGTCCGTATAAAATATATATATATAATATATATATTTAATATATTTTTCATTTAGGATATGAAAAAAATACGCCGCAAGCACATTAAGCGCTTAAATATAAATATAAATTATTTTGTATTCTTATTTTTTTCATTTCCGTATTTAGTTATGAATTAAATATTTACGTTTATAATAAAAAAAAATGCATGCAAAAATTATTTCATTTAAGGTTAGCATTTGAAAATAATTTGCCTGAACGCTTGGCAACCCTATTCGAAGAATATGGCCCCTGTGAGCAAATAAATTAAATAACGACTCCTAAATCTTTGTTGAACGATTATGTGGCACTTTTGTAACACAGCATAATGGTTTTAACTAACGGTTTATTGTTGTTCACTTTATTGTCGTTTGAGTTTTAATAGCAAAAGTTGGCAATTCTCTTCAAAATGTATGTTTAACTACTTTAAATGCGAATTGATGAGAGTGGTGCAATATTAATTGAGGAATAAAGAATAAGCTAATATATTTTTACATTTAATTAATGAGGAATCTTGAAGCGAATGTTTTGTAACAGCTGGTGTACATTTGACAACCCTGGATTTAATTTTTTGCTACAAACTTCTTTATTCTCATTTCAAAACCAAATCTTATTGAAAAATAATAAATTCTTTGCTAGTTAGGAATAAAAGTAAAATCTGGCAACCATAAGTTGAGAAAAAAATTTATTTATGAATATTTTATATCAAATAATTACATTTTGAAGAAAATAGTTAAAATTTGAACTATATCATCGCCATTGACGCAATTTCTTTTTAAGTTGTTGACTGTTTCATATATTTTTCAGCATGTTTTGGCAACATATGGTTGTTTGTTATTAGAAAACTATTAATAAGTAATTCTTCAAAACTACAAAAATTAGAAATAGCACTTATATGATTATATGGCAAAAAAAAATGTATTTGTCAGAGAGTTACCATTATTAGTAGAGTATGCTCTAGTGAGTTTGAGTGAGTGAGTATGAGTTAGAGTATGCTCTAATATTACATATATTTAATATTAATCATTGTAAATCATTGAAACATTTATTACAAAGAGCCTATTTACTCTCAGCACACATAAATGCTAAACTTTTATGAATTGAAAGTTATTGACCTTACACATATATTAAATATATGAAGGGCCCAAACATTACGATAATTATTATTTTATGTGTCCCTGTAATCAATGCCACCGCTTTTGGTTATTTAAGGTTTCACTCGCTGCAGATTTTACTTTCACTATTCATCATTAAAATGTATTTATACGCTTTCGATAGTTAAAAATTTGGCTGCCTTAGGACACAAAGAACCACATAAACCAGTTATTTTTAGGAAATTTACTGTTTACAGTGCCAACAAAAAAGAAGTGAACAAAAAATGGAAAACAAATAAAAAAATGCAGTGACGTCTTGCCATAAATGGCATACTCATTGACAAATTTGGTGTTCAGACTTTTTATATTTTTTGTATATTTTTTTCTACCATTTTCGGGCAGAGCACAATGAAGCTGACAAATTAATATTGAGCAACAAAAATCCACTTTGTACAAAATGTCATGAGATAATTTGTAGAATGAGCAAAAAATGAATTTTGCTAACAGAAAATAAAAATAACTTTGAAGACGGGGAAATATGTATATGTGCAATAGTTTTAAAGCATTTTTTTTTCAAATATAAAATTTCAAAAAATATTAAAAGAGATATTAGTAATTATATAGATATTAATAGTTTTTAATCAAAATCAATAAAAACAATGTCTATGTTTAGATATTTTATTTTCGAGTTCTTAAATTCAAAATTATGATTAAATTCTTATGATTAATCTCTTATGATTAAATTGATATTTTATTATGTAGTTTTTTGAATGCTGTATTTGGAAGAAAGCATATAAAATGAAAAAAAAAACAAATTACAAAAAATCAAGTGTAACAAAATGTATAGTAAATTATACTTGAAGAACCTTCACATAATTGTTCGAATTCTATATTCGCAAAAAAAAACATGTAAAGTATTTTCGGAAAAATTTTAAAAAAATATTTGGATAAATTATGTATAAAAAACATTTTTCATAGTACAAAATATTTAAAAATTTTAAATTGAAAACAATAAATAATTTTTATTTTGTTCATAATATTTTTAAACTTTTTCTTTTCATAACAAATATTATAAAAAAATATATTTCTTTTCTTCAAAAATTATTTTATAATAAAATTTCTTTCGCTTGCAAAGGTTTTCAACTACATTTAATGTTTTTCAGCTTCATGTAATTAAAAACTAGCATACAATTTAAAATATTATAAGCAAAAATTTCTTTAAAAATAAAATTTATATAAAGTATAAATAATGGGAAAAATTTTTTGAAACATCAATCTATTTTACCTAAAATGGAAAATCCCATACACGCGTACCTGATCACATAAACTTCATAAAAATAGCATTACAAACAACAGTTACTAAACACTTTGATTGATTACCTGTTGACAATAAATCAAAACTTAATAGATCATAGACCCATCAACGACAACCACGAAACAAAAAAGAAATCATCAATCGTCTTCAAGGAAATCACTACATCATCTCTTAATCTCGGGTGACAGGCAATATTGTTATTGTAATACATATTTACGCAATACTTAAGTATGTACATATGTATATAATAGGCATAACAGTCATTAACTACCAGAAATACACAATCGTCTTAAAGTACACAATAAACGGTATTGAAGACGTGCGAACCAAGCTGCAGAAATTAATATGGCAAACCCATGTACACGGCAGGAAATTTTCTAGCCAGTAGCAACTGTGGTGAAATGCATTGAGGTGTCATTTAAGTATATACAAATTTCAATTGTTCAATAAAGAATGATGCTTTCAGCATATGGCTCGATTCTCAGCAGGCAAAATCAAACTATCAATATATTTCAATACATATCTGAAAAAGTATTAGAAGAAGAGCCTTCTATTTATAAGTATTTTGCAAGTGAGTGCCGAAAGAATACTCAATTCAGATAAGTTTTCGCACAGATAGCTGTCAAAATAAGCCGTTTTTATATGTTGTTGGTGATTCAAGTGATTTTGGACGCGGTTGTTAGAAAACCCAATGGTATTTATATATTTCAACTGCCTCGCTGAACTCGTAAAAAAGAGTCGAGTTTGAGTCATTAGTTTACAAGTATGTTGTTATTGTAGTGAGTATTATTTTGTCCCTCGTTTAGTTGAGAACATAGCTGATCGATAATGCATTCAATATACTGTCGAAAAGCTAGTGGGAATTTGGTGGATCACCCAGAAGAAACTAAGTAGGTGTATAAAAAGTATGTGAAGTTGTTAATAAAGGTTACCTTATGAATCCTTTGGAAAGATAATAAATGGTATTTTAAATATTCTTACTTCTAATATACAGAAATTATTAGTACACTAAGAAACACTAGGATTAAAGAGAGGTGATGAAGTTTTTCATTTCAATAATTTAAGAAATTTTATTTTTGAAAAATAATAGATGGTCTTTAAATTAACCAAAAACACTTCTTTTAAAGAGACAACTATTTCAATTCTCTCGTTGAGTAATCTTTGATACTTCAATGAAGTAAAAAGAGACAATACTTTTTGTTTTTATGATAAATATCTGAAGCATTTGCAAATTAGTTAATTAAAAGCTCATCGAGCTCATCGAGAACTCTATTATTATTTATTATTCTCTCAAATTTATTTAAAAATCATGATATAAGAGAGTTAGAATTTCTAAAGTTTCAAATCAGCTGTAGAGCTTTTTCTTACGGACAAGTTATTCAACATCAGATAACGGTTTAAGAATTACCAAAGAAATGTTAAAGTTATGTTAATAAAACAAAATTGTACCGAGGCTAAAGTACCTCTAAATAATAAAACTTATGTAAATTACTAGATACTTTCTCTTTAGGTGGAAGAGAATGGAAACGTTTCAAAAGTGGATTAACGGAAAAAAAATAAGATAAAGCCAGGTATATTTATAAAATTTTTTTTTATATACATGGTATGACAGGACAAGACGTAACAATAACATTCGCTAACGGTTTCTAAGCAAAAACATTCGTACAGGGCATGTTGCGGGACAAAAGTTTACTTTTATTTCACGGTATTTATTGCTGTTGCTATTGTGTTTACATTTACTTGTGGCCATGACACTTGTTTTGTGGCATTATTATTTTTGGTGACGCTTAGCGATTGTGGCTGTCGAAAAGCGTGTTTGGCAAAACAAAAAATACTGTGTGGGCAATTACGCGCTTAGGTACGTACTTAAATGTGTATATGTATATGTAACGACCACGAGCGAGTGTCATCTCGCTTTGTTGCTGACGGTCCTTGCGTGGCTTTTATGCATCAGTATTTTATATATTTATAAAATTTGTATATTAGGGTGATCCTTAAATATAAGATTTTTTTCCTCAAATTAAGATTATGTGTTAGTTAATTAGTTTAAAAATTATTAGTTATTAGTTTAAAAAAATAAAATTTTTTTAATCTTCCTAAGATACTCAAAGGTATAATTCCACCCAAAGGCCTCTAATCGGAGCTAATGTCAATTTAGACCGCGAGGTGAAAAAAGTTCATTCATTTTAGTTTGAAGAGCCACCCTAATTTTTCTAAATGTCTTTTATTTAATCTTCTACTCTGACCAAATTGTAATTTATTACAATTCATGCCAGTAAAACCGTCGTGTTGTTATTTGTTGTAGCACAAAAAAGGGAAAATCGTTAGAGCAATTATTTGGCACTGACCATCGAAAACACCAAGAACATTATTATTACAATAACGTCACTTTCCTTAACAATTTTGCTAATGACACTGACAATACCTAGAGGCATACAAGCATAAATATTACTATATTAAATGCATATGTATGTTTGTATGCAACTATTTTGTTGTTATATGGGAAAAAAAAAGAAAAATACAACTCGAATTATTGTTAATTGTTCAACCAAATTGGACAAGAAATAAAAAATCTCTTTCCTCTGCTCTACAATGTAGACTTAATGGTTCATGAACCGTGATGGTGAACCGACCATGGTGAACCATCAACAAATGCCGGAGTTCGATGGCAAGGATGGAAATCTGACATAACACTATAGTCTGTAGTAACTTTGAGTACTTTTTATTCGAAATCATCTAGAAGAGACAAAGACGACGGCCCTGAAACTAAGCATTAAAGTCTTATAAACGATTTCTTGACCATAGTGCTGAAAAAGAACTAAAGAAACTGAAGAAAGTGGAAGATAAAATTTGTATGCAGGAAGCTGGAATCAAAGCTGAAGCAGGAATCAAATCGTATACTTAGCATTGTTGAATGTACCTAATGTGTTTTGTATGTATGTAAGTATTCGTCAATAATCTTCTCTCTCTCTTTTCATCTTCATAATTAAACATTTTATTGCCCTGGCGGTTTTGATATAGTTCACGAAAAGCTCTTCACATTTTTTTCAATTCGAAACACCAAGTGAAGCCTTTCTCCATTTAAACATACCGAAATAAAGGACGACTTCTCTTTTTATTTCCACAAATTTTTACTAGAACAAAAACTATTAGAGATCCAATTCATGTTCTTATTCATCCAATGAGTTGTCTCAGCTATTGCAAACTTCGGCTTTCGATTCCCTACTTCAAATAGATAGTTGTAAATCTGCTACAGCTCATTGTTCCATCTCAAAAAATAATTAGCGTTTTTTATGTCGGAAATTTTAGGAATCTTAAATAAATTATTGTCTCAAACATCTCAAGACCACTATCTCTTCTTAGTTTTTGCACCATATATGCTACTTATAGGAAAAAGAAGTATAAGAGATCCATAAGCATAGAATGAATTTTTTCCCCGAGAGGGGAAGTTATCAGTTATCAACTTAATACAAAGAGCGGCATGTTAAGAAGATTCTGCATTGATCGAATCCCAAGTTGTTCTAAGTTTTCTTGCTTCAAGTCAAAGAAAGACGTACATACGTAGGTATTCGTAACTGTTTTTATGCATACAATAAATATCTACATACTCACTCCACAAAAAATAATCTTTCTTCCTCATCTTAGCTCGAAAGTCAACATTCATAATTACCACGTAATTATGTAGGTAGCACTAATTGATTGATCATCAAAATCTGACAAATTTAACCAGCATGATATTTACACTTCATTTAGTAATCTTCTCAAATACTCGTTATTTGTAAAAGTATTCGTATTTAAAAAATTAATAGTCTTCTGCAGCCTGTTGCCAACCGACGAAAACTGTCAACGGTAATTTGATTGATTGTCAATATTCCCACATCACCATATGAATCACGATTACGCAATTTTGTAACAGAAATTTTTTTCAAAAAAACCGTGAGTTAAAATAGTGCTATAATTGAATGGATGACTTTAAGAGCTGCTCAGCTCAGCATGTTGTTATTTTAAAATATATAGACAAATACATTCATTAAATGTTGTCAAACAGATCTTCATGAAATTGAAATGTGAATGTTTTACAAATTGCCTTAAAGGAGTCCTTTAGAGGCTTTGAGATTAATAAAATGTTTCTAATCTAAATAAGGAATAGCATTACCTAAGCTAAATACCCTAGGAGGCTCAAAGGTCTCGTTTTTGGTTATGAATTCGAGGTTCTTCGTGAGAAATTATTAAATTATATTCTAAATTATTAGACCAGACTGTTTTACAGATCATACACGTTTAGTTTGTTGTTTATTTTTTAACTATTTTTCTCGAACAGATCTTTTGTTGATTCGGGACCTCTACATCTTTTGTAAGTAATACCGAAGAATTGCGACATTCTCTACAAAATCACTTTCTTCTAATTTTAATGGTACTGAAATATGATTATTGGCGCATTCGTAATTGCATATGGCGTTATTTCGTATGTCGCAGAAAGTATTGCGGTTGTTTAAACCGGTTATAGAAGTGTAGGAAGAACTTTTAACGTTCAGAAAGATCGAATCTTTGCAGCAAAGAGATGCATAAAGCTTTCACAGTTCTTTAATGAGACCCAGAATTGCTTACATTAAAAAGATAGGTTATATAGGGAGGTATTTGAAGAAAAAATAATTAACCCCGAGAATTTTTATTTAATTTAATTTTTTTCAAAGTAGTCACCCTCGTAGAGTTTTTGATCAAACCCTCCTCTTGCTAAGCCTCTTTTGCTAAGTTACAAGAAAACTGTGATAATTGCTACATATTGTTAAAATGCAACTATTTTCCCGAGACAAACAGAGCATAACTTACGCCAATTTTTAGAACTTATTTCGAATTTGATAGCGAATGAGCCCTATAGATTTTACTTGAATCGGCACGAACTCGTTAGCTCAGTTGGAACTTAGGTGGATTTTTATCTCGAATACAGAACATATTTTCAAAGAAGTAAAAGCTCAAACCAAGAAGATTTAAATGCTGTTTTCATGATGTTAATATTCAGCAAATACCTGATATTCATAGTGTGTACCATATACATGGTAGCATGACCGACAGTTTAACATATGAGGCCATTCAAAAACAAAGTATGTAAATATTACGACAACATCGTTCTAGAATTGCGATCCCTGATAGCCGAAGGTTGTTTTTACCAAATAGTTAAGCCTCTAATATTGCAAAAACATACAAAACAAACTCCATAACTGTTTTCAGTCATTTCCACAAATGGTCAGTAACAGTAACTCAATAAATCTCTCACCCACATATACTCGCGTAGATGAGTGAATTACTCATCGTATAAAAAGATAAAAAGGAAATTTATAAAATGATGTGCAGACAGGCCAGATGACTAGCAAGAAATTGATGCGCCAGCGAAATATGAATCATTGAATTATAAAAACAAGAAATAAAATAAAATAAATTCGCATTTGGAATTTGCGTATGAAAGTGAGTAAAAATGACTTAATCGGAAACAGGTTTCAACTGTAAATATTTTTATAGCAGAAACAATGTATATTCAAATGTGTTAGTGCTTTTGTGGTTTTATTACAGCAACAACATACAGCTGGCTAAAAGCTTAATATTTGCATAAATTTAAATTTTATTTCAAAATTGTTGAAACAGATAGAATTTATAGACGTTTCGCTATAAAATATTGTGCATACATATATATACATATATATATTTACATAAGTGTGTAAATAGTGAGTCACACGAGCACTTGCTGGCGCTGCTGCTGCGCAGATCTGCGGTTGATCTCCATGTGACCTTTATAACGCCGTTTTAATTTCATGCCGGAATTGCGGCGCTGACATAAATTTATTCCACTTACAAATGTGACAGTTAAATGCGCTAAATATACAGATGTACATATGTAGCGAACCACGAGCTTTTATTTATTTAGAGTTTTTTAAACAATAGAAATTTAATAGTTGCGTGGCTTGCGCTTCAGCGTGGGTGTCATAAGGTCAATCGTTCACCTCGTGTAACCTTACACCGCGCAGCATTAACTCAATATATTTGCCGCACTTTAGTTTCGTTAAAAAACTTTTTATTTTTTCAACATCACGGTGTCACTGTTAGTTGTCGCAATTATGCGGTTAATTGTCGTGCCAAGAGTAAAGCAAAAAGATGACAGTTAAGGCAAGCGGTAAGTTTGTTTGCGCCACTAAGCCGAAGTGACAGAAAACGGTATAAATGTTCCACAAGAAAACTAAAAAAAAAAAAAGAAGTATGCAAGATAATTAAGACAAAAGAGTACTATATTTGCAGTTATTTTTAGTAGTAAGAAGTGCGTCATGGATTTTGTTTGAGGTTTACAATAGATGTCTCGCATAGACTTTCATAAACAAATAACAAATGCCTACGCAACTAGAATGAGATATCTAAATGCGCTCTGTATTGAATTCAACTAGACAATTTTGTTGTCGCTTACACTTTGGACAATAGAACAATACAAACGTACCGAGCAGAGATCTGGCGGATAGATAACGGTTAGTGTTTGCAATAGTAAGACCCATTGCATTAAGTCATAGGTTTGAAATGATCATGAGTGTGTTGTGGATCGCTTTTTAATATCCATACTCTCGTTTATATTTCTTTCAATTTGTAGTCTACTGCATGAAGAGCATCTCAAAATCTGCTCTATTTAACTGTAGAGAAGCGAAATCCTGTTTTTAGCTATCCGTTTTCTCTGGTTCACGGAGTCGACTCTTCAATGCAAAAGTTCAAGTTGGAGACTTGGAAAAGCCCCTTTGAGAGACTACTTACATCTTTTGAGAGTCGACTGTAGACAACTGAAATTAAACAGAAATTGGCAACGGTTTGAAAATAAAATTTAATTCTAAAATAAAGTTTACTAGAAACTTATGTCTGGAAAAATATTTTGTTTAATTTTACAGTTTACAATTAGCTAAAAGCTAATAAATTTCCACTATTTAAAGTAGCTTGTTGAAGAAGAAAATCTTTAAGCAAACACAAATAGGTAATTTCAAATAGTTTTTCTTCTCGAAAATTCAACTGATAGATTTCTTTATTAATCTTAAAATATATAATATTAACATTTTCTGCGGAAAATTTTTAATAAAAAACATTTTATGTTGAAATTTTGAATTTATATTTGAAATTTTAATTTTTTATAGAATTAAATTTTTGTATGTTTTCGCACATGTTTAAACGTAATTTCAATAAAATTTTTGTAAAAAATTTATTTTAAGCTTTAGAAGGCATTTAGTGTAAAAATTTTATCGTAAAAATATATGACTAAAAGTCGATACTTAAAATATAAATTGAATTTAAATTTGTTGTATTCCAAAAAAATAGTAGAAAATAATAGTTATCTGTAATAGTAGTAATCTTAAATAACAATAATAATTAAATAAAAAAATTGTTCAAATCAGCATAAATATTTTTTTTATTAAAATTCTGTATTAAAAAATGTGTAAAATTAAAATATTAAATTTTAATAATCTAGTTTTAATTTTTATTAATGTATTTTTAATTTACTTCTACTTTTATATTTTATTTTTTATTTATATTTATAAAAAAAAAATTTTTCTTTTATTTTTGTATATTTTTAATTTTTAATTTATTTCTTCAATATTTTTTTCTTCAATATTTTAAAATTTTATATTAATAGAATTAAATTTTATACTTGCTTAATCCCACCTATTTATAGCAGTCAAAAAAAAAATAAAATCAAATTTAATTGCATACAAACTAGTCAGTTGATTCAAAATAAATTGTTGCACGATAAATTTTGAAATATATTATCATAACAGTAAAACCAGGTGCTGTATAAAGATGCGCAGTGTTGTCTTTACTTTCAAATACATTCCAGTCTGTTAAATATACCCATAAAACTTGTTTTTGTATTCCAAATAAAATCAATACAAAAATCGCAAAAAGGTTCACTTAAATATTATTGGCTTTAATGGCATAAAATCACATGCGCTAATAAATAAACGCACATCAAGCTAAACAAGATAATTTTTGTCACAATTTACGATACAAAAAACTGGATTGCTTTGAAAAAAGCTGATTGAAAAAAAGCAAGTTGCATACGCACACAAACTGAATTATAGAAACGGAATTTTGCGTTGTGGAAATTTTAATGAGCTCAGGCGAATACCATGCATTATTTGCACTCTTTATGGATAGATTAGCGCTAAGTGTGAAGGAAATTAAAAGAAAGAAAATTTTTGAAAAAAAATTTTTTTCGAAAAGAGAAAATTTGAAAAAAAAATTTTTCCTAAAAAATGAAATAAAATATTTTAAAAAAAATTTACTTATTGAAAAAGAAATTCACAACAAAACAAAAAATATATATAAAGCGCTTCGCTAAAAATAAATGACACTGATTATTTTAGCACGAAGCGCTGTGTACTTATGTATGTTTGTATCTGTGTATGTGTTTTTATGTGTTTAATATGCTTGTTTGTATGTCATTGGCGCTAAAAATATTTTATGCAAATTTTATTGTATTTTTAAATAACTTTTTTGTGCTCATTTGCGCAATTAGCGTCTTGTTGATATAAATGCAACATATTTGCGCTCAACTAAAGTATGTATTTATAACAATACATATGTGCATGTGTGTGTGTGTGTGTTTGCTTGTTGAAACGCCTGTTTGTCGGAGCAATAAGTTTGTGACATCTGTCATTCAGCTGAGTGCTAATTTCATTAGCGAAAACGTGATGATGAAAATTCAATTCTTACTAATAGAGAAAAAAAACTTTGGTTAAATAAAAAAATTTGACTTTATGTATGAATGGGCCTATATTTAAAGGACATTTGGACACATACTGAAATCAAATCGGAATCACTTAAGAAAAATTATTCCGAAGAAAAGAGAACTTTCAAAAATAAAAACCCAAAAATATTTCATTTATTATTTATTTTATTATATTTTGTTAGAGAAAAAAGAATGATACAATTATTATTATACAAAACAAAAGCAGCACGAGCTGGTAAGGCTTTCAGCTCAATATTTAAAATATATTTTTGATAAAAGTAGCAAATTATAATAATAAAATCAACTTATTTCTTATAAAAATTTAAACTTTCATATTTCAAGTTAATTTAAAATAAGCGCAACCAAAGCTTTCTAGTTCAAACATTTTGTCCTTAAATAAAAAAACAATCTATAGCTAACAAAAAATATAAATCATCCAAAAAAAATTTTCTGAAAATAAATTTCTTAACAAATTAAAAAAAAAATTGGTTTTGGTTTTGTAATATTTGAATTTGCAAAGTATGTTAATATTTTAAAAATTTGACTTTTTCAATAAATTATCTCGTTACTTTTTGTTTCATACAAGTTTCTATTTCGTATGAGGTCCTTGTTATCAGAGTAAGTCATTATCCAAATAGTTTTGGCCTATCACGCTACCTTGAACTTGTTACTTGTTACTTACTGGATAAAAATCAATTTACGCTCCGAGTACATACACTCGACTCGACTGAATTATCTAATATGGGGTCTAGTCTTCTAGGAAGGGTTTTTATAGATTTGGAACTATACTATATATACTACTGTTGAGCTACATCCTGGATAAGTTAAATTTAAAGATTTAGCATACTAAGTATGTTTGTATATATTAGCATTTTATGGGCCTATGGACGACCTAATCGTTGTATTTTGACTCCATATATATCATTTGTTTTAAAAATTTTTTTGGAAACTATTGAAGTATTTTCATACAATCTGATCTAAGACGGACACATTACTGATCTGATATAACAGAATTTGTTCCATATGTACTGAAACACCTGAGACTTTTCTTAATAGGATTGAAATCCCCCAAAGTTCAGTTATCTTAAAGTTTTTAAAATGTTGCGATCTCATAAATGGTCTAACGAGTTAATCTTTTGAACGACTTAGTGTTAAATAAATAATACATACAATTAAGTCTAATTATGGCTTAAATGCAAAGTGCAGGATTTCTAACCACCTACCTTGTCAAACAATCAAATAATAAATATTATTTAAAAAAAAATCAAGGGGTTTCAAATTTAGTTGACTAAGACATAGCTATGGAAATTCTAATTCTCCACTAATCAGTAATAATGTGTGAAGTTTTAAGAAATAATCTGGCTTTAGATAAAATAACTGATCGATAGCAGGAGAACCAAAATTAAAAGAAGCAAAATTTTTTTAATGGTGATCATATCTCGGGAGGCAAATTTAAGTCCACAGATATCTTAAATGAATAAGCTACTCATAAAATATTTAAACCCGTAATCCTCTATGACCCTATATTTCTTCGCATAAAATTAAGTTCCTCACCATATCTATTTCATACAAATCTCACTCTACTGAATATTTATATATAAATGGCAAATAGACTGTTAAAAGTCATAAAACAAAGCGTTGACTGAAAGTACATAAGTAAACACTCGAGCGCAGTTGTAATGTATGCCTGCGGGCTTAACTATATGTCAAATATTTATGTTGCCACTGTAAGAGTTACAAAGTGAATGCTGAGTGGTATTCAATTACACTTGAAGTTAAAAATGAAGAAATGAATAAATTTGCGCATTTCCACGAAGAAGATGTGAAGTCACCCACTTTCTCCCATAAAAACAATGGGCGAAAGAGCTTCCAGAAAAATAAAAGCAAAAATAAAAATGAAATAAAAACACAAAGCAAATTACTCATTTTTAAATTGTAGTGAACAAAAGTTGGGTATAAAATTTTTCGAAAAATACTTTCTGTAATTATATTTTAAATAATATTTTTCAAACAAATAATTTGTCGCTTTCGTCATCATTGCTATATAACTGACTGACATTTGTAACAACTGAACTTGAATTAACCCAACTGACATCGATGTATGTCATAAGTGATTTCTCAATGCCTCGCCTTTCAACAGCCTAAAAACAAATGCCCAGCTGTCAACTTTACATTTGCGTTTATGACTGGACAGTTTTTTTTTTTTTGACGCATACCCTTTTACACATTCATTTAGTAAGTGTTTGAATAAATTTAGCAACTTGACACCCGAATAGACAAGAACAGCTGTTGGCTGTCAAATTGCTGCTAATTAACATTAGTGGCGTTGTCAAAAGTTTAAAGTGCCTATTTATGGCAATGCTTTCATGTAAATTATATATTGTTCTAGTGCATATATATATATATATATATATGTTTGTTTATCATTCGAAATTTCTGCATATAATGTTTTTTTAAGGGAAGTTGGAACAAATTATGTAAACATTAGTTTAAAAAAAATTAAATTAATAAATATTGTAGTTCACTTTCGAAATAATTTAAAGTTGTCTTTCGATCATGTCGATTGCGAGTGTGTGTTAACTGTAAATAAGCAAAAATTTCTCGACATAGAAGATTTTATTTTTTAACTAACATATTAATTACTCACTACAAACACTTTTTTTATTTAGAAAAATCTTTAAGAAATATTTTCGCTTGCGATAATGCCAATTTTTTAATTTAATGCTATATTATTTAGCATAAAATTATTATGCTATATTAGGTAGCATAAAATTATTGAATGATCTTTGCCATAAAATCTGGCATATTTTTTGCAATAAAATAGTCAGACCAAATAGATCAGTGGATCGGTGGAAAACCATAAGAAATAGTCAACATTGTGCCATTGCGCCACCTAGCGCAGCTTTCAGGCACAAGTCGATATCAAAAATAAAATTCTGAACCCAAAAACAGCAGTTTTCCATAACATTCCAGAATAATTCTTTTGTTTTCTCAGATTTCACTAAATTTTTACAGTATACAGTGTTGCTGACTTAAATTCGCATTAAAATTACCAGATCCACAGACTAAAAAGCTTTCGCATACTTTCGGTTTTATTAAATATGGAAACATAGACCTTAATGTAGTATCGCTGGAACTATTAAGTATTACAAGGTCGTAAACAAGGTAACCAATTTCGAATTCTTGTTTATATCATAATATTTTCTATGGTCAATATTAGAGAGTTAATTTGTATTTTCCTATTTCTATGGTCTCTAATGTACCTAAGTAGAACGAAACATTTCCAAGTTGTTCTACTTTTAATGCCGAACCAAGTGATATTGAACCAAATTGCGAGATTTTATACAGGTTCATCACTTTTTAGGAATGACTTGAAAGATGAGGTGTACGGATTCATAAGCTGAATTTAACCAGTGGCTTCAAAAATGTCTCTGTTGAATAGCCAATGTAGAAATAGATAGCATAATAGAAATAGACAGTAGTACCATGAATAATGAACTTGCTCATCTTCCGAAGCTCTTGAACAGTCATTATTATTTTCAGAATTCAGTATTCAGTAAACACTGATGGAATTTTTTAATAAATAATAATTACAAATGTATCTCTTGCTGACCTTCCAACGGTAACTTATGTATACACATATTACATATTTCAGAAATTGTCGAAACCGAGAGAAAATCGAAGTAACAGCTTGTATAAGTGCAATATACTGGCAGAAGTAAATAGAACTTGTCTTCGATTGATGAAAACTTGAAAAGTAGAAAATCGAACGTAAAACTGGTATAAACCGACTCGTATGAAATGGTATTAACTATTGAATGGGGTATCGGCCTTGATTTCAAAGGGTAACTTTTGCTTGCGCTCACATGTTTTCACAAATGTTTGTACAATTTTTCAGACACAGCGAATAGAGTAGTGACGAATCGAAGACGGCTAGAATACTTAACATTATTGAATTTGATGGGAGGAATTATGTTTGAAAAATAATGAATAAATTATTATGGACACTGGATCGGATTCACTGAAAATTTTCCTAGTGTCTAATAAATAATAAAATAAAACAACATTTCACCTCGAAAGGTGTCGAGATCCCGGCTTTAAATGTCGAAATTTTGACATTTTCGAAAATGCTCCGAAAGTGTCAGCGAAAACATCTTAATGTAAATATATATATACAGATATGCTTATACATATGTACATAAAATATCTTGAAAACATTTCCCTCATCACCTCAGTGGGCCATTCACCTATTAAGACTTCGAAACATTGCGTAATTTTTCGATTTCCTCACAATTAAAACTTTTTCTACACATAAATTAAAATTTTACATAATTAAAGCAAAAGATGTGACCTGGGATTAACGGCAACTTGCCCGCTTTTCCGCAGCTTTTAAAAATGACAAAAATGCTACAAAGCAGCTTAGCAAGCACTCGCTGCTAATTTAATGCCTAAAGTTGCATGTTCAAGCGCGTATTTGCTGTAGTCGCACAATCCATTACTTTATTTAATTATTACTTTTTGCTCTTGCAACAACATTTCTTTTTTATTCCAACAACAGTGCAACAATTGTGTTGTGGATCAAGTGTGTGAATGTTGTTGTGTGTGTGTTTAGCCACATTTTTATTACTCATTAGCTGAGCGCCACTTACGGCACTTTTAATTAAGCTCATTGCTTTCAATGGTTTTATTTTCGTAGACATTTGATCTATATGCTCACACGCATGCATACATATTTGGATTGTGTTGAAAACGATGCATAAAATTAAGCAACATTGTAAAGAGTAGAAATGTAGATATGCAAGTACGCGTCTACATTTGCAAAGTTGCAGTTATGCGCCGGCAGTCGGCATGTGAGCTATTGCATAATTAGAAAGCTGTTAGCATTTTGAATGGTGAACTTGTATTACACCAAAAAAAAAAAAAAAAATGAAATGAAATAATAGACTAGTTATTGAAGTACATATAAAAAATTGGATTTCAAAAATCTTATGAAAATTAAGTTGCATCACCTTTTTGTACTTTTTATATGCACTAGTTTCGGTCGGCCAAATAGTAGAAACAAATATAATTGTTTATGAAGTGTGAAACAGTTATTGTTTTAACTTGCAAGGGATATATCTATGTGAATACTTGATAGTACAAAAATGGTTGTATAACACAGCGAGGAGCTTAATGCGCCTGTGAAAGCTCCGCGTACTTCGGTTTAATTTTTACAAACTATTAGTTGCTTAGAAATGGTATAGAAGATTCCATGATATGAACTCGTAGTGAACTTTAGTACTAACAACCATAAATATTCTTTTCATCTGACACAGAAATAGAGCTGAGTAGATATCAAGAGCTTTCATCAGTTGAAAATGACAAACGGAAAAGATGAGTATGCCAGCTTTAACGAAGTCATGCTATTGAACGAAGAAACTGCGTAAAATTTTATATACTAGCGATCTATAGCGACAATTATATAGAATATCGTATAGAGAATCGATGTGAATGGGTCTGATGAAGAATAAAGACAAAACAAAGTATTTGCTATCATCAAATATACCAAATATATACCAATTTGAAAATCTCATCAATGTGAAACAATAATCAAAACGGTAAAGTTCACACTCTATAATGGGGGAATCTGATCTTGGGAGATTTACATTATACTTTGATATATAAATAGAAGATAGTCAGAAGTTTCCAGCCTTACTCCATAATACACTAACTAATACCGGTAGCTGTAAATGGAGGTACTGGAAAAATTAAGGAGAGTCGGACTTAGATTTTCTAAGAAATGGCTGTCCAATATCTGGACTTATTGGCTTTGCAAATAAAGAGCTCAGAATGTAAAAAAAATCTCACTTATTGAATGAAAGAAGTAAAAGATATGAGATGTCTCAAAAGCCTCACGTAGCCAGCAAGTCACGCATTTTCGGATTTGTAAAAGATTTTAACCCACAACAACTGAAGGCTATCCATAGGGATATTCGATGATGTGTTATGACACACTAGATAAGCCTATGAGATACTTCATGACCGCGGAAGAAACGAGTATCAATCACAATATATTACAGTCAACCTTTTTCTTCACATACGTAAAGAAGAATACCACGAGAGGGTTAAACAATAATGCTAATGATTTAGTGTTATTATAAATAAAATCAAATCCAAATTGTGTTCCTTAAAAGTTCAAGGTTCAGATTAACACAGGGATATATTAAAACCTTATTATTTCATAAGGTCATAAAGGTGATTCATTTTCAATATAAAAATAATATACATTGCTTTCGATAATTCTGTGCATACTGCAACTGCTGACGGTCATAAAACTTTTTTGGTGATTTACATCTAAAGATTTTATGTGGCACAACACTTGGGAGCTTTAAAACACTGTGTGGAAAAGAAATAAGACCATATCGAAAATATTTTCTTTATAAGAGAATAGTATCTTTTATATGACTAGTATCAAGGGAAGTTAGTTGAGCTAACGACATTATAAGAGAGAGAGAGAGAGAGAGAGAGAGAGAGAGAACGAGAACTGCGTTATGCTTGCTCATCGACTAGCTCATATAACATTAACTCGTGCTGTTTGGGTTTGATTTAAATTTATTAGAGTAATATCCAAAGGAAACTAATTGTTCACTATAAATTAAGAAATAATTGGGGCTTAAATAGTCAACAGTAGATTTAGAGCTTAGTAGTAGATTTTAGAGCTTGTCGGCGAAATACAGTCACGAAACAAATATTTTATTCCTAAACTCAATTTATGAAAAGTAATAACTTAAAGTGGTTCGTGAACGCAAATGGTAAAAGCCCTCGAGTTCCATTAATCAACTTATGCTAAAAGGCCTTCCACTCCGCCTAGTAGAGACAACGTGTGATTGTCTTAACCGCCTAACCTTTTTATTACTCGCTTTAGAAATCAATGCTAGGAGTTCCTATTCTGGCAATATGAGCAGTTACACATTTTAGTTCGCGATATGCTCGCAGTACAATAGGGGGTATTTCATTTTATAAGATCATGAAGAGATTTTATATAATGTGCGGTTACTTTAAACTAGATCCGAGTTATACGTTTGTGGTTCTTTTTCATATAATCTTCTAACAATTATTTAAGCTGGATTGTATAACAACGTGAGAAGTTACCCAGATGGATGTGTTAAGGTACACAGCTGAAACTTATTTGAATGGTCTGACCTGTCTTGTACTGTGGAAAATTGGGATAATATTTATAGCAATCATATCTTAGAAAATTAAAAGTTCTCCGTTAAATACTTTATTCTCTGCCAGGTATTCTATCAGAAATCCGACAGTTCGAGCAGAATCTGCTCTAATGAATATATAGCATGGGCCTATAGACTAACGATTAACTCACATCTTTCAACGTTCGTTAAATATTTCATATTCCATATTACTTTCACTATTAAGTATCCGCAAAGAAAATAAGTATTAATATTTACAATCTTATCCACTCGTTGATGATAGGCCAACGCAAGCGGCGAGCAATAAACGATAACCAATCTAATCTAGTAAACAATATAACTACCCCAAAAGGCGAAATAAAACCGTATTTAAGTATTAGACCACTGTACAAAAATCGCACACCTAACAGTCGTCCTACAACCACCGAAATGTTGAGGTTTACGCCAATTACCAGCGCCACACTGCTACTGCTGCTCTTTGCGGCGTCTACGTTGCAGCAGTCAACTAGACGGGATCCGCTTGTCGAAACAGATTTGGGTAGCATACGTGGCAGTGTCTTGAAAACTATAAATGGTCGTGATATATTCGCCTATCGTGGCATACGCTATGCACAGCAGCCGATTGGTGTACGCCGTTTTGCAGCGCCAGTGCCGGCGGAGGCATGGAACGATACACTGGACGCCACCGAAGATAGTCCCATTTGCCCACAGCCTGGTGTGTCGGTACCAATGAGTGAAGATTGTCTGAAACTCAATGTCTACACGAGCAGTGAAATTGTGCAGGGTTGGCCGGTGCTGGTATATATACACGGCGGTTCGAATAAGATTGGTAGCGGACATAGCGCGTATGAGGCGGGACCGCAATATTTACTCGATGCCCAAGTGATTTTGGTTACTTTCAACTATCGTTTGGGTGCTTTGGGCTTCTTAAGCACACGCAGCACAGAAGCGCCCGGTAATTTTGGCTATCTAGATCAGGTGTTGGCGCTGAAATGGGTGCAGGCGCACATACGTAACTTTGGCGGTAATCCCAAAAGAGTGACGATATTTGGCATGAGCGCCGGCGCAATGGCGGTGACCTTACATATGGCATCACCATTATCAGCCAATCTCTTTCATCGTGCCATTGCTATGAGCGGCAGCGCTACCAATGAATTCGTAATTGACAATCCACATTGGACGCGCAAATTGGCCGAGGAGCTCAGTTGTCCTAAATACAGTACAAAAGATTTGTTGGATTGCTTGCGCGCTGTGCACTGGGAAAAGATTATTCAAGTGTGTGCTACATGGGAATATTATGGTTTCATTAACATGAAGTGGAATTATGAGATCGATGGCAAATTCTTGTTGGAACATCCGACGGAAACATTTCGTCACAATAGAACCAATAATGTGCCACTTATGACAGGCATCACCAAAAACGAATTAGACTTCCACGTTCATCGTAAGTTGTTCGTAGAAAATGCAGCCTGAAAATATATGAAACTTAATATTTTCTCTTGCAGATCAAAAAAACAATACTGGCTTGCTGAACGATATCAGTCACAACTTTGCAAGCTATGCGCCAGAGCTTTTCTTGTATAAAAATTGGTCGGCTGAAATTGGTAGCGACGACAATGTTTGGCGTGGTGAAAAACTACAGCTATTTTATTTCGGAAATCACACAAACATAACTGAAAGTAATATATATATATTTGGACATGTCTTCTCGGATGGTATTATTGGTCATGGTGTATATAATTTGGTAAAGTTGGCCAGTAGATTCATGAATGTTTTCTATTACCGCTTCGATTATGAGAGCAATCCGAGCTTAAAACCAGATCACAATGGTAACTCCCTAGGTAAATGGACGCACATATTTTGATATTTATTAAGATTTTCACCAAGTATCATATAACGATTAAAATTGTCGACCCAGTTTCCCATGCTCCCAAAAGGCAGAGGAAAGAGAAAAAACTGCGAGAAAAAACTGCGAGAAAAATAGATAGAGAGGAATGAGAGGCGGAAGTTTTTAATGTATATAATGAGTAATTCGAGTGTAGTAAACACTGAGAGTAAAATAGAAACGAGTTTACTAATTCTCATCCAGTTTTATAAAAGATCTAAATGCTGAAAATACGATTCGCAAAAAAGTTTTAAATAAAACAAACTTGTGTCATATAGATAGAGAGAACATAGAGAGAATTGAGTATCAATACAGCTTAATATCTTGTAATATTTTATCTTCAATATTTTATACTACTTCTGTTCTCTAGTAAATTTTCATTGCTTTGGAGAAAATAAAGAGCACCTAGATGTTTATCTTTCGCATATCTTTATTTCTCAACTGGTTTTATAATACACTAAATACATTCATTAAAAGTCCCAGTCATTAATTGAATAAATTGTTTCTCTTACAGGCGTCGTTCATGGTGATGACTTGAAATACATTATGCCGAGCTCTTGGTATGGTCCTCAGTTTCCAATAACTTCACCTAATATGTTTATGGTAAAGCGCATGGTACATATATTCGAAACTTTTGCCAATTGGGGGTGAGTAATAGTTAAGCTTGTCGAATTACGCATTGGCTCTAAACATCTGACTTTTATTTAGATATTTTGAAACTAGCATCACTGTTGATTGGCCTCCAGTGGACCCTAGTGATATTAAAACACTCTACAATAACGATGTGTTGCGTGTGGGTCAGGCACCTTTCACTGAACGATATAGTTTGTGGGATGAACTTTTTGTACAAGAAACTAGTGGCGCAAGTCAACTACGACTGTCAGCTTTAGTAGCGACGATAATTGCTGGATTTTCAACTTTATTTTTGTGAAAATAAAATCATTTAAAATTGAAACAGCTGATTTAAGAAATGTTTAGATTCGCAATACCTCTCTCAAACACTTTAGATTTAGCATTTGTTTTATAAATTTACAGTTTTACTTTTTTGATAGGTGGCATCTCCGTTCCAAAAAATCTCTAATTTCAAGTGAAAACGATGGACATTTTTTGAAGTAAACAATGTGTAATAATTTATAGAGTTATCCTTCGATTGCTTTTTTCTGAGTAGTATTGAAATATTTTTATCACCGATTCAAAGCCCAATATTCATAAATAAAATCCTGTATTCGGCAATAAATTAATTATGCCACATCAGACTTCGGAGGCGTAAGAAATGTAATTTGATTTAAAACCGTCAAATAGGATTTTCCTGTAGCTAGTCTATTACATCTTCGACTTTTATAGGTGATATATGAAATAAAAATAATAAATAATAAAAGTAAACCACATTTTACTAATGAACCCACATAAACCCAATTTTAATGCAATTTTATTCAAAAACCCTGTATTGAGGATATATTATTGCAAAAATAACCCCATGAAAACCTGTGATAGGTCGATAGTATATATTAATATAATTTGTTGCTAGTGATTTTTAAATTGGGGTTTTCTATTGGGGGTAAAATAATAATAGTAATAATATAAAATATAAAATGGGGGGTTTCTATGGTTTATCTAGTTGATCTACGATTTTTGTAGAAACAATTGTAAAACGCATTTTGACTATAGAAACCATTAGCATTTGTTGTCAAAATCAGGTCTTATGACCTCTCTCTCTCTCTCTGACCTTGTAGTCAGAACACATTATTACAAGAATGGCTTCCATGGGAAGACACAGCACTTGCTTCAATAATTTATACCTAATTACAATTATCATATAAAGCATTCGAAAAAATCGATTAAGAATAGAGAAATTATAGGAAAATTTTCGATTGGGCAGTTATAAAACTGCTGGGTGGGTGGATGGTCTATAAAACTGGGTGCTGAAAATTTGTTTTCCTCAATTTCTTAACATTAAAAAAGTACCTTTTTAATTTTTGTTCCATTTTTCAAACTTTTTTCATACATGATTCTTTCATACATGTGGTCCAAACTGGCGTCAAAACTCGTTTATTTATTGTACAACCCGGTAGATAGCAGACGAATGCTTGTAAGTAGGTAATTTTATAAACGGTAGTAGTTGCTGTATTTGTAACATAGTTACAACAAATGGTGCTAAAGAAAATGTGTACTAGATGAAAAGCGGAGACATGGTAATGGCAATTTAGCACATCCAGCCAAACGGCTATTCGATCAGCGAAGCGGATCAGATGTATGCCACTCAAGAAAACTAGTATGCGCGCGTATTTATTTACCTAGATGGCTTGATATACTAGTATATGTAGGTGCTTGTGTTGGTTAGCTGAAAAGAAAATCATGTCTGAGGGCATTAGCGCGCAGTAAAACCGCAAATACAAATATATTATACTATACAAAAGAGCACAACAAGGCAGATTTTCCTGAGCGAAAGTCCTGCTCTCTTAAAACCTTTCACTTTTGTGTTCCCGAAAGCTTGTGGCTCAACTTGTTTAGTTTGACTTTAAAGGCGAAATTAATTTGTGGGCAAATTAACTTATTGAGTAGGTTCCTTTGTAATCCAAGCAGTTGTAATAAATAATATGGAAAATAAAATAATATGTAAATTGGAATACATGGAAGAGAAACGAATTAACTTTCGAAGTCGAAGTTTATTCGAAGTCTTTCCAAGCTTTATATCTTCATTATTTTGGTTCTGATATGAAGTGCTATAAGATTACTGCATCTTGATTAAAGTCATGAAAAGTAAAGACAAAAGTATCTCCCTCCTTCCAATAACCTGTTGATGATGACCTGTGCTGTTGTACAAATATTCGAGCTATGTGAGTTATACCAGTTGTTCGTTCATTTGGCTAGCCTTCAAAGTCTAACAAATATGTTTACTTTTCATGCTACTTAGCCTCTAAGTTGTGTATGAAAAAGATTTTCATAGAAAACAAACATAAGCTTGCTAAGGCTTGCAATACATGACCGATTTTGACGCAAACGGGTCTAAAGTAGAAATTGAGAGCAACTAGATTATATTGTTGAAGAATAAAAATGTAAGAAAGTGATTGAGAGTCTAAAATAATTTAATAATTAATGACAAAGAGAAGAGCAGAAGTTAGACCTTAATTCAAAAAGAGATTTCACAGCGGTTATTTTATTAATTTCGTGACCTCTAACCGAAGATTTCAACTGTAAAACACTCGGTAAACTTTTGTTATGTGTCCTGTAAATACATGCATTTCGAAGTTGACATAAAAATTAGTCCGAGAAAATGGAAATAATTAGCTTAGCCGTATAGTTTTGTGATCTAAAGAGAAATAATAAAAGGTGTACCAAAGATTTAACAAATAAAATATATAATCGGTTTAGTTGCTGATTTTAATTAATTTACGACATAGTGATACAATTTTAGGTATTATGAATTTATGGTGAGATCGTTTCTACAAAAGAAAATTGTTGCTTTTTATTAGCTATTTTAGACAAGTTGAACTATGGAACTATTCTTTTATTTAAAGATATAACAAATTTTATAAAAATTAAAATGTTTTGGTTTAAAAAAATATTTTTTTAAATAATTTTGGCCTACTTCGAACCCACTGTGCGCTGAGGCAGTAGTGTAGCTAACTTAACAAATGCAACAATTGCACTTTTGATGACTTCCAAAATGTCTTACTTACTAACATTTAAAGTTATAGTGAGTATTTAATGAATAAACTTTCATTCATAGAAATGTGGTTATCATTGTAATGGAAAGAAAAGACGCGACATTACTCATTAGGAAAACGATAAAAAAGATAACACAATTATCGTGCACATAAAAGTGGCGCTTATGCAGAGACATTTTGCATGTTTACAGATACCCTTGTATATATGTATATACATTTTCGTAATTGAAAGAGATAAAAACTTGCGATTGTAGCCACCGTTTAAGCGTTATCTGCGCTTTATCTTTGATATATTTGATTCGCATGCGTTAAAAAATAAGGTTGAGCAAATATGTATAGTATATATATATATAAATAATTATAAGTATAGCCAGTACGACTTGTGACTGCAGTAATGTAAGCAGGTATTTAAATATTTCCTTGTTTATCTTAACAGATATATTATTATACTAAGTAAGTATATTTACTAGATATGATCACGTGAGATTAATTTATATGAGGAAATAATTTATGTGTTGTATGTATGTAAATATAAAAACCTGGAATCGAAAGTAAGTGTAGCTATATGTTTGCATAACTGTGCTAGCCAGCAGTAAATAGATAATTAACAATTAGCAGTGGAACTCACCTGTAATGAAAACATAGAAAAGGAAATTTTAGTTAATAATTGTGCAATAATTATGCCGTAAATTTGATAGGAAAATATTCTAAATATATTTAGATGTATAAATAATAATTGAAAGAATACACTAACAGCCACCTACACCAAAATGTATTCACATGCTTAAATAATAATTAAATAAGTGAGTAAATAATTCAATTCTAAAAATAAAATAAAATAGTTACTTGGGAATACCCACTTAATTTACGAGATAATTATTTTAGAATAAATGAGTGAGTGATATCGCTGACTCGAGTTTTCTTTCGCAATATATTGCATACGAGTATATACCGTTACGTGAAATATATAGTATATAAGCAAAATATCTGAGGTCTTAAGAAAGTGGTAATAAAACCAAATTTCATTTTTTTTAGATAATAATTCAAAAAAGTATTAAAAGCAATATTTATTTAAATCAAAAAATTTGTTATAAATAAAAATAGCTCAATGAATTGAACCAATTAATATCCAATATACCAATATCATATATTATATATCTGCAGTCTAACAATCAAGATTTTATTCATTAAAATTAAATGTGGGACGAGTGATTTTACATATCGTGGCGTGGAACCAGATAATATGGTTGGACGATAAACTCACACACAGTACAGTTTAGTATAACCTCGTTTTCTTTAAGATTTGAATTTAAATTGCCCACATTTCAGCGCTCATTATCTGTTTGTATCAAAGTCAAGCACCAAAAACGGCCTGCTGAGACTTTATTGTTACTCGTTAGAAAGTTTGCCATCGGCTTAAAAAATAATTATTATTATAAAGAAGTTGTCAAAAAGAAAAATAGAAGAAAAAAATTTCTAATAATGTTCCGTAACTAATAATAAGTTTCGAGAAATAAACTCATTTCAACTTATTACATTTCGTTCAATTACTAATTGAAATTTCAAAGACAGGTTTTAAAGAACTCAATTTTAAAAGATATTCTAAGAGCATTCGTGGAATATTATCAAAATGAATGAAATGAATCAGTTGCTTTGCTGATATGCAAGATATAAAAAGCCAAAGCAGAATCGGATTTATAAACTTCGAAATATGTCAAAATAATATTATATCACAGAAAGTAACCATACATCGCTATAGAATTTAAAAATTAATTTTTTTGGTTCGCTTAAAAACCGTCTAAGATCTAAAAATAAGATACAGTATTATTTTGTGAAAGGAAAAGTTTTTAAAGTGACTGTATTTCAAATCCGACCGCAGGTATATACTGTGTGCTCAGAAAATAAAAAATTAAACAAGTTTTTCTGAAAACTTCTCTTTTTAAACAGTTGGAAATACTACTTAGGCAATTCTTTAATTATTGACTTATTGACTTAATTGTTAGACAATCTTTTTCGAAAAAGATTATATAAACGTAGAGAAATTTTTGCATATCTGCATATTTAATTTGTTATAATCATTTTTACTGCATATTTTTAATTAAAAAAAAACAATACCCACTACTTTTCAAAATTTTGTGTAATAAGCTCTGTTTTTACAAATTTTTATTATGTAATTTAGAAAAAATTTCGCGATTTGTGGCAGTGTTTGCCAGCATTGGGGGAGAATTCTAGCCCATCGCGGAGGTTTACAACAATGGTAGCACTATGATCAAATAGCACTGCAGCCATTTTTTTAATTATCAGGAAAAAATTTTTATAAATATTCAATTTAATAGATAATAACGCTCTTTAAATATGATTTTAATTTTTGTGTTGTTTTCCCGGACAAACGTTTTGAAATTAGGTCTTTAATAATCTATAGCTAGTTATATAGACGGTCTAATCTATAGCGGTGCAGCACTTAAGTTCTTCTTCCGGTTAATTTCATAAAAAATTTCCTTTCAGGAAACCTGGCAATCCTAGTTAAACAAAAATATTAATTAATACTAAATTGTTTCATTTGTTGAGATTCGCAATATTTATAATTTATTTATTTTATTATGCTCATGTTCAGATAGAAGTTTTTTGTAGCTTGGGATTATTATTATAACAATATATTGTTTAATATATAATTTAGAAATTTTGTTAATATTATTATTTATATTTAGTATTATTTTATTTTAATCTCATTTTGTTATTTCTTCAAACTTCTATGATAACAAAAATAATCGAGTCTTTTCAAATGCATATATGTATCTGTGCACATGTTTATTGCATTTGCGACACTCATCATAACTTTACACATAATAAATCCATTCAATATCAATCAGTGTCAATCAAAGTTGCAGATTTCGCCATCTGTTTTCTTTGTCAATTCACACCGCTTTCAACTTTTTCCACATTCAACGTTGCATTTCTTTTGCACGCATTTTATTATCAGTGCAAAACTCACTGCAGTCGCCAACACACACACACACGCATGTGCATGTGCATCTCTATTTATGTGTATGTGTGTGTATGTGTGTGTGTCCACTCATAAGATTATTACCGGTCCACTCGTCCGTGCAGTGCATTGCTCTCGACACAACGGCATCGCATGTTGTTTGTGATTCTGAATAATGGTTCTTAAGTGCGGTTTGCACAACAACAATTAGAACAACAAGCGACTAACTAGTTATTGCAGCAGATAGACAGCGTTGGTTGCTGGCATGGAAGGCATCGACCCAGTGTCCATGAAATTGCTTCTTGTTGCTTTCACATCAGCTGACTAGACGATATGCAACTACTGGCTTTACCAGAGCAAACTTTTCCCCTGACATCTTAAGTGCAAGCAAACACATACATATATAGTTGTGTATTTATTAACAGATAATTATATAGAATCTCGAAGAAAGTTGAAAGTACCAAGTATAACAGCCACTTATATTGCACCTAATAAAGCAATAAAGCAATAAAGCAGTTATATTTATCTAATAAGGGTGCCTGCAGCTTTCAATTTACAGGTGTTGCACCGAGAAAAGATTTGAATCAGGTTTAGAGTACCACCTGCTGTTCTGACTTCAAGAATTTGTTTTCATAGGCTGGATGTAAAAATTTGTGGTGCATCGAACTATTCATTCCGTGCTAACCTTTTCTTATTTTATCAACAACAGTCAAATACTCTATAGTTGTCAAGTTTGCATTTAGATAAACTTGAATTACTAAAATCCTTCTCCCACAATGATCATAGGCCATAATACATTTTTTAAAGAAAATAATTGCAGATCTTAATGAAAGAATTATAATCAGCAAATAATGTGTAAATTTGAACGAATAAAACTTTCTCGCATGATGATCTGATTTCAAGTTCCCGAAATAATATTATATTTAGATATATTTATTTATAATTACATTCAATTAAGAGAGATTGGACTAGCTATTAATAAATAATATAGTAAAGTCCTAACAAATTATTTAAGTCATAGTTGATAGAAATTTACTTTCGGAAATCGCTGTGTGTTCTTTAAACTTCTGGAAATCTAAAACTCTTTGAAAAATCATTCCAAAGAAAGATAAGCCTGTTTAGACAATGTTAGAAGAGATAAAACTCATTTATGCGAAATTTTCTAGACATGGTTTGCAAGTACTGCAAACTCCTAAAACAAGGAGATTTGACAAACTCATTTGATTTGGATCCATTTATTAATTATTCAAAAATTAAAAAGTAATAGAATTAGGCCTACATAGGTCTCCCTACCATATTATCAGAAACGCACATTGCTAGCAAAGTACTTTATATTGTCATTATTGGCTGAAAAGATATTTGTAAATTTTTTTAGACTTAGCCGTTAACCTATTTTTTGATTATGAAAATAAATTCGAGAATCTCTCATAAAACAGGTAAAAAAAAAACTCTTAGACGAAAGCGAGGAAAATATCAAAGGGTTTATTCCTACGACAAAAACGCTTTTTACAAGTAGTGCTTACACCAGGAACTTAAAAATACTCGTATATTTGCCAATTTTATTATAACGCTCTTTAAACGGCTCATTAAAGTAGTTTTTAGAAATATAGGCAATGTCAAACTAGAGACGGGTTTATCAAGCTCCCTAACCTGTACAATCTTGTCGGCTATAACGTCAATAGAGGTTTTGAGGTTAAAAATCTTCAGCAATATTTTTGCTCCTCAACGGAAATGGGAATATGTGTTATAAGAAAGAGGTAGCATGAGCAAAATTTTCCATAGAAGACGATAAACCCGTCGTGAAAATACATCCACGATTATATTTCTTACGGTATTGTCTTTGGTTATACTGTTTGAAATTCATCGCCGGTAATGTCGAGTATAATGTTCATAACAGATTTTTTGTTTCAAAGATTTAGAGTTTCGGTTCCGGCAGATATAATCGGTGTAAAGTACACGCCTTGTATCGGAACCATCGACGCGTATTCTGCATGGATGTTTTGATGGTATCGTTATTTCTAGCAGAATTTATATGAAGCTCATTCCGATTTCGTATGATTCCAACATCTGAAGCTTTTCGTATATTCATGAAGTCTTAGTTCCATATGTTTTCAATTGTACTGGGCTTGCCCTCAAATTGAGAAAAATGTTTGATTCTTGAACAAGAAAGATTGTTTTTTGTAAATGAAAAATTTAAAGCTGCCCTTTGCAGCACAATCCGACTTTTTGCGAGACGGGGAGAGGAGGAAAGAGAGTATTTCCACTAATTCAATCCTCTTTTCAATATGATTGATGTGAATTGCTGCGGTGTTAACATATGTATGTACGTTACAAGATAGGGGCCAAACTCAGTAAGCTGACTCTAAAGAAAGACGCTAAGCAATCTAAAAATTCAATCACTGCCTAAAAGAGACAAAAAGGAAATAAGACAGTCTTGTGTTTTTTTCCTCTTCAAATCACCATGTGCCAAATATGTTGCAGAAAATTGCGAAAAGCAAATGAAACGTGGAGTAGGAAAAAGAACGATAATGACTTTAAATTTGCATATGTACAAGAAAAGCTAACGGAAAAACGTGTTTCCAAGAGAAATGGAAAGCTTGCACATACATACAGACAAATATATTTGCGTAATAAAATAAACATAAATATTGACATTACAACTCTCGCGTAGTCAGAGTTGTTGTTGCAAATGCGTGTTGCACAGTGAAACTCTTTTTAAGGCTTTCGCCATTTGCGTTGCTGACAGCAGGTGGCCTTAAGTTATGGAGCTCGCGGGCGAGTGCAGACGACATGCCGTTGACAGTTGAATGGCGGCTAAAAAGAATTTGCGAGGTTTATGCGAAAATTGTGTTGGTTTCTGCAAGATATTTGTATATTCGATTATCGAAGTGCGACGATTGCGTGCGTCACTCACTGTGCATTGGCTGGCTGACAGACGGTCGGCTGTCAGTCGTTTTTGATATAAGAAAATTTTTGACGGCATGTCCCATCAATTTTCCCATATAATTAATATTATTATTTTTATTTCTCAGGTTGGAGATTTACAGCAGCAATTGTCGGGGTTTGTGTTGGTAGAATCTCCTAGTACATCTTGAAAATCTTAAAGGGTTACAAGAGACATGAAGTTCATCGTATAATTTCCAACCGTTTCACTACTTTTTCATGATACTCTGGTATTATTATTATTATTTATTTTGGATGTAACTTCCTTATTTAAGGCAATGGAACTAATATAAAAAGCAAAATTTGCAGGATATTCCATTTATTTGCTCCCATTTGTTGCTCCCCAATTATCATGAATCATACAACGCAATCCTTCATGTACCTTACATGCACGCAACGTATTGTGGCAAAGATTAGAGAGATTATTGTGATAAAAAGAGCATAAGAGACATCGTACGAGGTTTTAGACAGAGTACACACCCTAATTGTTATGTACTCTACACAAAGAAAATAAGAGCATAAATAAGTGTCCCCTACGAAAGGCTTTCTCTATTATTCCTCTTATTATTGTACGATGCAATAGCTTTAGTCGTAAGCTTGCTCGAAGCATCAAAATTCAGCGATATAGAACGTAAATAAATAATCATAAAATACCACGAATTGGTGGGCCTCGGAATTCTTCCGACTTTTTATTATTCCTATTTATTATTATATTTTATTTATGTGATTTTTAAATAAAGAAAACAATCGATCGAAGAATAATCGATGTAACTCGAACAATGTAATAAAAATTTGCAAAAAAATTTGCTTTTCTTTAAAACGATGTGAACTTTCCATTCCGTCTGCTATATACATACATAAGTACATATGTATATGTCTTCATCTTATTATTTTAAGAGAAATTTATGGAACCACGGAAGTGAGTTTATACCACGTGGAAAATGTTCCGCCATCAGTCTTAAGAACATTTGGGAAGTGTGTGTTATATTATTGTAGAAGAATATTACATGCTCTGCTTAGGCATACATATATACATACAGATGTACTACTAAAGTGGCGACTGCTCTTACTTTACCTCTTAGGTTTCTTATTAAACTCAATTAGCCTTATACGGAGGTAATTCAAGTTGCACTGCCGACTGGATGGAAATTCATGTTTAAACACTAGTATTATTCATAGTAGATCTTTCTTCTTTTTTATTTTCTTCAAAGCCATTATTATTGTACACTATAAACATGTCGCTTTTAAAAAGTACATAATACAAATATAAATACAATTGTGTTTTATGTGACGGCAGCGCGTTTAAGAAGAGTGTAAGTTTCCATGAACATGTGATATTTTAATTATTGTTTATTTTACCGTTATAATCTGTTTGTTTACCAACATTGTTTACTTGTCCACGAGCTCATTTTGAGCACAATTAGTTGGCCTGAGATACATTCTCGTATGTACTTATGTATGAAAGCCTGTGTATGCTTCTTCTATGCGCTTATGTTTGTAACGTAAATAGATAAAGAAAAGCATATGATTCTCATAGCAGCAACTTCCAGTTTTCTGGAAAAACTAGATTCAGCACGAGCTAGTTGCTAGATGCATAACATTACACATAATTAAATAGAACGAGGGTAAGTAGACTTCTTTCCTAAGATCACTGAGTTAATTACAGCTTCGTGTCTGGGTATTAGCCCAATACTTTCGCCTCTAACACTACTGAGGTTTGAAGTCAATTTTTTCATTGGAATTTTACCTGTACAAAAATATGAGTTAATAGCTACAAATATCACAATACGGAAGTCTTCGTAAAGGGTAACAAAGTTGGAAGAAGGAGAGAAGGATATATACCGCCGACATTTTAAGTTATATACGGCAGTTCCAATAAAGTTATACTTTTAGACTTATTAATTTTCCATCAGTCCAGTCCAGTCCATCAGTTTCCATCAGAAGGGACTTCTTCATCTCAAATAAATTGAGTAAGGAATAAACAAAGTATTATATATATTATGTACATAAATGTCTTCACAAAATATTTTGGACATTGTAGAAGTATATATGAATCCCGGGGAATTAGAGAGCGTATATGAACTAAATGCCGTATGTGGTTCTTACTGCCGAAAAGTTTCTGTTCAATCAAATGTATCGAAATATTAGACGCAAGAAGTCTATTGCTTCGGGATACCAAATTTCCCAATTTAAGGCCTATAATAATGTTTTCACTATTCAATTACATTTGTGAAATAGCTTTTGAATATTACTCTCGGATGAGATGTTCACAAGCCTTAGTGAAATTATAAAATAAATTTCTTAACCAACGAAATCGGTATTACGGGTCTCCAAATGTAATAATTGTAATAATTCCGAATGCATAAAATGCAAAGAAAATAATATTCAGATAAAAGCTTTCCATAGCCTTTGAAACTTATCGAGCCGAAATTTTTCAAAAGCTGTCAAAATCAAATAAAATGGCGTGACGGATCAAACATTAAATAGCGGTAAAAAAAATGGGTGGCATTTGACATTAGCATTAGTGTTTCATTTACTGTCATTGCGCTAACAGACAGATATTATTTCTTAGCGGATACTTTAATGTTGTAACTGAAGTGGATAAATTTAAAATACATATATATATGTATATATATGTATATATATATTTATAAAAAAAGTATAAAATTAAATTGAAATAAAAACTTGTAATAACTTTTTTTTGATTAAAAATTTTATGATTTTATAAAAACTAGCTACAATTCCAATCAAATAATTACTACTATAAAATGTGGACACCAGAAAACTACCAATATTACAAATATGTTTTAATAAAATTTTTAAACTATATAGGAAAAAAAATCTCCATAGAAAGGGTAAAAATTTATTTCTTCAAAAATTCAATGAAATTTTTTTAATTTAAACAGGACATTCCAAATTTATTTGACTAATATTTAACTTATACTAAAAATACCACCAATCTAAAATATTTTAAATATTTTTTTTAAATAAATATTTTTTATAATGAGAAAATAAACCAATAGGGAAAAACTACAACCAAAATTTTTCAGAAACCACAACCAATTACAAGAAAATTCCGTGTTTATTTGAAAATGTGCAAATATCATTCCTCGTGTATAAATAGCTATGTTTGTATGTATAGCAACTGAAATAATCAATCAGTAAACCAGCAAATGCCAAAGTGACCCAATCAATCAATTTGAAGAAAAAAAAATATGTGAAAACCAAGAACCAAGCAAATTCGAAAAAAGAAATGATTATAGTTTCTTCTTGCATACCACATCAGGTTTGTAGTGGACTTGTGGCGCATGCGCATGCGTATGCATCATGGGGTTCTTCAACGACGCCGTCCTATCCGGATATAGGCCATTCAGGTTCATGCACTTGCCATTGCTGCCGCCAATATCAGTCTTCGGCAGTGTAAATGTCAATGTGCTGGTCGAGTTCACTTTCGAATTGTGCGATAAACGTTTCATATGCGACCACATTTGTTGCCATGGTGGCGTTGGTTGAGCTGCCGCTGCCGTCACTTCGCGCTGTACGCAGTAGTTGCAAACATTTGCAAGTGATTTGTTGTTGTTGATAATGATTGAAGCCAATTGGTAATGAAAAAATTCCATTTGTTATATGTACGTTTGTAGCCAATTGTTGTTGTTCGTTTATTGTTTTGAGTTTGTATAAAATGGAAATAAAATAATATTTCTTTTAATATTTGCATAAATAAAATATACATTTCATGTTAATCTTTTTAAATACAAAATAACTTTAAAGGAGGTTTTCATAAAGGGATTTCGTAAACGATTTAGTAAAGTGCTTTCTTCTTATCAATAAATGAAAAGCAAGAAAATTTTAATAGAATTAAAACTTACTAGTATATAAGCTGTCTCCCATTCGCCAAATTGTGATTAATGGCTAATCGAACAAACTGTTGGTATAAATAAAATAAACTGTTATAATCGGGTATGGACATAATATTAACCAGTTGTGCCTCTCTAAAGAGGTATTCGAAAAGAATGACAGAAATAAAGCTTGCGACATTTTTCTCCTGTTAATTTGTTTGTTTTTATATATTAATTCGTGACGTCATGAACGAAAAAAGGGAAAGCTTTGTTTACAGTTGTTGTGAAAGTTTGGCAGTTGTTTCGCTTATGATGTCGTCTGTCCTACCACTTTTGCTCTCTAATATTGCCAACTCGATAACTATGTTGCAGCTTTCTCTCTTTCATTATATATTTTTTCACAATACCTAATTTTTTTTCTTATAGTTAACCTATCATTTCTCCTATGAACCAATCCACCAAACTAGATTTGTCTAATTATTCGTTTATCTTGGAAATTATATTTGTAAAAGTATACCGCACCGTTTTTTTTTAAGAATATTTGATTCGAGAGAGTATTTAATAAACACCAAAACGGAAAAAGCATATATGTACATATCATTCACACAAATATGTACGTAAGTCTACACATTTTTCTAAAGTCAAAATTTTTAGGGTATTTAAAATTTGTTTGACTAATTTTCGCGTATGACATAAATAATCTCTACACTCTCCATAGATCGCACTGAATACTTTAGGCAATTAAGCGGAATTTATTAAGCTGCGATTAGTGTTTTTAACTTTGAAGAACTTAAATTATATCTCCCAAGTCCCTGACAGTTTGGAAACACCAATAGTTGGGGACCAGCATGTTCCTATAATGGTATTATATTAATAGTTTTTGATTTGTTTTCTCTTAGGCGTTATCTTACGTAGCGTAGCAAATGCGTTCTAAGCGCAGGCGTTCTTGGAGTAGCAAATTCGGACAAAAATGATCAACTTGATTCATATCGTGATATATCATACTATTACCTGTTTAAATTTGAAATGAGTATGTTATTAGATAACTAACGTAATTCTCAAACTATCCACTGGTCGAGAGCAGCGGTCAAATATTATACTAAAACTCGATTGGAACAGTCTGATCAGATAAAAGAAATATTCAAAAATATATAAAAATGTTAATGAAATTATAATTTTTCTTGAACTCGCCAGCATTTGCAAATTAAAGTTAGCATCATATTAAAGAACTACATTCGAATTCGAATTCGAAAGGAGAACTAACATTTTCCGAATTGTAGAATTATGTCCCATTTTATTTGAGAAAAAATATATTGCTCTATTTTTCCTCGAGTCGCTCTCTGACATCAGATATTAGAAAAAAGAACGAATTACGATTATTCTCTAGTTGATAACTAACGTTTGCGTTTGCTGGAAATGCACAACTCCTAAAATATACATACATTTGTGGACTTTATACAAAGTACTTATTTGATTTGACCAGATTTGACTTGGAGTACATATAATTTGATCATTCGTAGATTATGCGCTGCGTTAAATGCGTTAATAAACTTAAAACAATTTTAGGTAGATGATATACTAAGCGACATATTTGTATAGTTAAGTGGTTGGAAAAGAATTATTTGTTGGAATAAAATCACCTTGTTGGAATAGAAGTATTATGTCGAGATATGTTGCTTTGTCAGATTTCAAAGATTATTTGCATGGGTATGTACGTCATAACTTCATTATAAGAACTTTTATAAGGACTTAACTCTTATAACTATTATATGAACTTTTTCATGGCATATTTACTATTACTGAATACATAAATTTTCTTCACATACAATTTTATTTCTCTAATATTTTTTATATATATACGATATAATAAAAAACTCTATGTCACAATACAAATAGATTTAGTTATTAATACTCATTGCCAAGAACGAATGAACTCATAGTTATTTGCTCGGAAACGAATGACTGATAAAATGCTTAAACCTTATTGTTTGAGTGACTTATAAATTGTTTACCTAGTACCTGTGTTCTTAGAAATTAACAAAATTTATCTGCTGCTAGTGAAATCACTTGATTATCAGTAACTTCTTTTTTGTTAAACAAATCGAATTTTAATCTCAATGTAGTTGTAATCACATAACAATGCACCGAAAATATTGAGAGAATCAATAAAGTACTCGAACAATTTTTTATAGAATTTAATTTTCACAAACATGGTGCGAAAATGCGTCAAGAATGTACAGTGTGGTGCAGTAAAATAGAGTTAATTATTAGCGTAATTTTGAGCTACATATACATTTTAGTAAAGAAAGTTGTTTATGACAACGGTTTGCTTTGATAGCTGCATGTTTATTTGAAATAATATGTAAATAATGATTATTCTTTTATTTTCCATAATATAAATTTTTTCAAAAAAAAAAAAAGAAATGAATGAATAATTGGATTTGTATATGTGTAGACTCTATATGTTTGGAAAGCTCACTGGATCTTTCATAATTAAATAAAAATAATAGCTCAAAATAACAAAATATCTGTTCGGTACGCCTGACTCTTTCGTGAACATCAGTTCTGCTTAACAAAGGTAGCTCACTGAGTAGATTATGTTATAACTTCAATCTCCATATCAAGAATTGCGATGTTCTTACACGTTTAAATTGGTGACTATTTCAACTGCGAAAAATTAATAGTAGGGAATTTTCATTCAGCCAAAAAAGCACTCTCAAAACTCCTACAACAAAAATGAAACAAAATTGAAAACATCTTGAGACAGCTGTTAGATATATTTAGTGTTAGATATCTTTATTTTTGTCGGAGTTGTGCATTCTTTTGTCACCCGCTTTGAAGAAAAGAGGCTTAACTCAAATCAGTTAAGAAAAAAATATTTAGCAATACTGTTTTCCAAAGTCCTATTTCCAGACAGATACCAAACTTTGAAATTATCTTCCTTAGTTTTAGTTTCAACATTTTTATGAAATCGTTTACCGTACCCAATATTTGATGAGATATTCAACTGACTTCTTATTGTATTTGTCAATTTCAAATTTTATGCTGACGTCATTTTAGCGAAGGATCCAAATATTGACAATCTTATCACTTCCTTAAACAAGTTTTTCGCTTCGCAAATATCGCTATCGTTAACGATCTCGAAAATGAACAGTAGAGCCCTCCAAAAGCTTCGGTAACGTGACGTCATAAACATTTACATTGAAGACGTTGCTTAAAATTTTTTTTTAATTTTTAATATTTTTTTTTTAATTATTCACTAAACTAATTATAATCTTTTTTTTTCAAATGGCACTAATTTATAGCAAAAACATTCAAATATTTTGCTAATCTGAAAATTTTTAGTATTTTTGAACGACAACGGAATCGTTTAAGTTGACAAGTGATGACAGAAATTGCTTGCAACATAAACAAAATGTTCATGAAAAGGAACATTTTTACAAGCAGAGACTGAAAACAAAAAAAAAAAAAAACGATAGCAATTTTTTAAAAGAAATCTTTTTTGTTTGTCATAAAAATAAATATGAAAATAAATTCATAAATTGGTGTACATTTATTTTTAAAAATTATTTTTTCCAACTAAAGCTTTAAATTTTAATATAAGACTAACGGTCTTCAATATCCGTATTTTTAATTTAACGAGTTTGTTGTGTATTTGTCGAGACAGCATTGCATAAGTATTTGCAAAAACCAATGTTGCATTTTTGCTCCATATTGTAAATTATTGGTTTTAATGCTGCGTGAGTAAAATGTGCATACATAAACTGGCAAACACGTTTATTTACCTACATATTAAAATGGCTAATCAATGAGCTAATAACAGCATAATCTATATATGAGACTGAGCTAATATTCACTGTATATATCATAGTACATATATGCAAAAGCAACCACAAAGCAAACTACCTACAATATCACATAATTTCATTTTTATTTTGTTGAAATTTAAAAAATTCATTTAATTTTTATTTACCTCACTTCCCCAACTGTCACGCATAATGAATACCCCTAATAATTGAATTGCGTGCGCACGTAGCACCGCTTATCTACGCCAGCTATGAATTTTTTAAGCGCAAATATGATTCAAAGACGCGATTATTTCATTGTCAAATTTCAAAACGGCACCTTTAAGAAAACTAATGAGCAAATAACATTTTTATGAAAATCGCGTAATTGCTAAACTATTTGTATTACGTATGGCTATTATTTACACGGAGCGCTTAACGCTCGTAAACTTTACGTACATATACACACGATGATATCATTTACACGAGAGCCTATAGTTTGTTTAAGTGAAAAATTCACAACAAAATTTTTTCGCTTTGACAGTTTCTAAATTTCTGATAAGACTGTGTTTCTTTTTCTAATTTCAGCTGATAACGTCGAACATTTGAACTATTTGTATGACTTAATGACTTACAAATTGTTACTTTTAAACATTAATTGCTATAATTGCACGCAGCTAGTTGAGTGTTTTCATTTTAATTTTTCTATTAATATGTTGAAAAGGTATAGCCTACATCAGCTACATATTTTAAAAACAATTTAAGTAATAATTTTTTGTTGTGAAATGATGAAATGATTATAATTATAAGAGTTAACGATGAGCTTAAAAGTGACTTACTACCCTGATTATCATATAAGCTTCAGTTGCGGTGATGATATTTTGTAGAAATTTTTTTGGTGTGATCACTCCTCTGAGATAAAAAACAGTCAAATTCATTATATATAATGGGGCTTCATTTAACTTAATGCAATACTGCTATTTTGTTGGCTTTTAAATGCACACAGTTCTAATATACATATATTACTAAAGTTTCAGCTTGAAAGATTTAGATTAGATGCAAATGAATTTTAGGCCAATTATTTTTCTAGTTTTTGGGATTTTTCAAACAACACCAAACAAAAGGTGGGGTTATTAGTTTTTCTAAACTCTCCCTGAAGGAGTTTGTAAGGGGGACTGTAACTGAGTTGAACATTCTTTTACGACCCGCTAAAAATCCCAGCTCTCTTAAAAAGTAGCAGGAAACAATTCCGAAGCCTTACCATCCAAAAACAACCGTTGCCAATTGTTAAGCCAACAGAAAAGGAAATGAAAGTTTAACGAACCGTGACCGCACATTGGTTGGTTAAATAAAATTCCACGAAATATTTGGGCGGATACATCACCGAATGAATATGCATACATCACCTCCAAAGGTATATATGTATATATTCAGACATATATGTAAATCTAAGCAATTGTAAGGCGTTGTAAAACATAACTCACATGCTAGCAAGCAGCATGTAAGCACTCAAGTCCAAAAACATGGTGAAAAAGTTGTAAAAAGATTCAGCTTACATGCTAATCATGCTTCCAAGTATTATGCTGGTACTAAATTGAATTTAGGGATCTTAAAAAACTGCGCCAAAGAGACGCGCAAATACTACAATTCAGAAAAATATACATATGCGCGAGTGTGTGTTTGTGTGTATGGGTGTTGCCGCCGCTACGTTACAAACGTGTTGCCGGTAAGCTATTTCGCCGGAACGCAACTGTAAAACGTTTTTATTTTCGCTTGGTAACAAAAATGTACAAATAAGCGCGACTTTTTGCAACAAAAGCGCCAAACAGGAAATGGATTCTTATTCTGTTAATTGCAATTCGCCAACCGAAAACGCATAAAAATGCAGTCATTGATTGCACACTTTTTAGGTGGTCGTTGTTGTTTCTGTATTTTATTTGCGTTTGAGTTTGATTTGTCGGTGGTAAAGAATCTGCGAACTGTGTGTAATTAATCTGTTAGTTTTTGCTTTAATTTAGGAGCGTTGAGTTAACAAAAATTTACAAAAAAAAAAAAAAACACTAGTAAAATAACAAAAACAAAACAGTGGGAAAACAAATTCGTGCAAAGGTAAAAAGAGAATTGAAAATTACAAAGAAATAACCAATGAAAAAAATGAATGGGCGGAAATAGGATTAAATGGCTCAAAAAATTTAATTTGTTATTTAAAAAAATTGTTAATAAAATTATTAAAAGATATGTTGGCAAATGAATGTTGTTAAATGAAAATTCCAACTCGTTCTATTGTTATAAGCCATTAAAGTGCTCCGAGCCATCAGGCCCAGAGCGAGAGATCTTTTCAAAAATATTTTTCTTATAACGATTTTTTATGCTCTCGCAAAATGCTGCTAGACAGGGTATTAGTTTCTCTATATGAACTTAAAATATAGCATAATATCATGCTTTTTCGTTTTGATCCTTGTAAAAAATTAATTTTCCAATTTTTTGAAAGCATTTAGGTTCATATAGACATATGTATAATAAAAGTAAAGTCCAACCTAGTTTGATTTTAAATGAAAATTGCGTCTTACAGAATGTGCGCAAAATACTGGATCTGATTATGACCTCAATATGGGATTGCGAATACCTTCAGTATTTTTCAAAGAACTGTTTCAAAAATTTTACAACATATACTTAAATATATGTAGATTTGGCACCTGTGTGATAAATGCAATATTTCTCATTATATAAGTAAGTATAGTAGCACCTCAGAACAAACCGTTTTAATTGGGCAGAAATTTCGAAAAATGTTTTATTTTCTCATATTTTCAAAGCTTTACCTCATCAGAGATGTAGCTATCATTTGACATTTGGCAAATTTTTATGCGAAACTTTAAACCCGTCATTCTCCAAACTAACTTTTTTCAGAAAGTTTGTCATGATTTTCCAAGTTCTATTTAACCGATTTTCATGACATTTGGTGTGCGTCTTCCCTATATACATATGTCTCTATCGTACTAACTATGATCTATATAAAATGGAAAATTTTTACAATTTTTAAAAAATTCGGAAAAATTCAGAAAAATCGAAAAAATCAAAAAAATCAAAAAAATCAAAAAAAAATCAAAAAAATTAAAAAAAATTTTTTTTCGGACATCCACAATTTAGTTGATTTTTTTGGAGTTTTTTTTTTAGTTAGTACGATAGAAGCCTTTATTTTTTTTTGTTTGTTTATTTTAAATCATTTGGAAGGTTGCTATCTTGACAAACTCGTCATTTGCTTCCAACCCTCCTTTCAACAGATTATAACATCTTGAGTTTTCAAATTTTCTTTTTAAAAAATTTACAGAAAATATATATTAAGTTTTTTTTATTTATAGCAGCCGAAAAAACATCTCAAATACATGCCTCTAGACCAGAATACCCCCTTAAGAGTTATATTCAACAATATTTCAGAAAAATATATTTTAACCGGAGTTGCCACCTTATTAAAATTAAATATATTATATTAACCAATACAGTATCTACTTTACTTATGCTTATACCAATTGGAAGATATTTGACAAATCTTTCAGCTGCAAAAGGAACAGAATTTCCAACTAATTCGAAAATTTAAATACGTTGAGTGTTGCCATTCATCAAAGTCTGTCAAACTGAAAGCTTGTCTATTTTAATGAAAAACTCAAATATTCTTAATTTTAAATTTTCAATATCAATTAGCCAAATAAAATCACATCAGCTCTAAATTATAGTCATGTGTTTTTAATGCTCCTAGAATTCACCAAAAACACGAAATTGCACATTAGTAGAAAATTGTGAATCTCAAATAATTTTGTTATGCTATGCTATGCTATGTTATGCTTTGCTACTATGTTAATGATTCGTTATATAAATTTTTAGCGACAACGACAACAGTTTTTTCCTCAACTATCGTCTATCACTTTAATTGCGCCACAATTCGCAATTCAATTCGAACATTTGCACAAAATTAGTTGTGTGCAATTCATTAAACGGAAATTATAATAAAATTCAATAAACAGCAAAATATTAGTCTGCAAAAAAACTCAAGTTGAACAAATTATTAAATAAATGGATGGCGTGCAGGCTATGTGGTGTTGAGTTAATCAAACGGCGAAAAAAAAATTTCCCCAGTTCGTCTGTCAGTCAGTCACCGCGTTGCATGACATTGCCAGCGTTGCAATGACCGGAAGCAAAACAGCTATGTAATTACATACGTACATATGCCATTGTTCACAATTGAACGCTGAAAGCGATGAAAACGCTTGACGGGTTGGCGGGTTGGCTTGTCGGCTTGTCGAATTGCTGCTGCATTCTGTTACGTTGAAATGTGTAGACAATTTTAATTGTTGACAATTTTACTCGTGATTAGTATACAAAATGGCATTGTGTATATTTACAGTTATGTACATATGTTATACATATGTTAGCATATACAAAAGCAATAAATGAATATTGAAATCAAAAAGGAAATGTATGGGTAAAAATGTCGAGCTCTTCTGCAGCAATTACATATGTACAGTATGTATGTATAAGTATATAAAATTGCATGATTCAATCATTACAGAGCTGCAGACAGGCGGATATATTTGTGTATACTTATATTTCCATGCACAAATTGCTATACAAATATTGTTTCGTATTTGCTCAACTACGCGCAGAAAATGAAAGAAATTAATGTTTGAAATGATAACACAAACGGAGGCAATCGTTCGCAATAGTTCTTTTCCGATTTGTTGCGAGTGTGTCTAAATCAATCAGTGTTAAAGCTATTGATTGTGTCTTATTAATTTTAAATTAGCTATGTGAGACGAATTGTTGTTGTAATACTGTTGAATCAGTAAGAGGCCATTACTGCCATAAAAAAAAGAGATAATCAAGTAAGTCTGGGTTCAGACGTGAAAACTTTTGCTGCTAATTATCGATAAATTCTTTTTCCTTGGTGTTGCCCATTCCGTTCATACGAGCAAGTCGAGTCCAGCAAATCGAGTCTTGCAATTCTCTGCATTTTATTTCATATCTCATACTCAAATCCTTCTACGCTTCATTTCATGGTACACCAAAATATCTCTCATTAGCTAATTTTTATCATTATTCACCATTTTCTAAAATATTTCTACTATATTATGCATATGTGTATACATATTTGCATATTACATACAAAAAATAAATGATAAAATTCAAATTTTCGAACATATTGCAAAGATTCATTTGAAACCCAACACAATTGCCATCAGGAAATTTCAAAATGAAAAGGAATACCGAATCACTGAGCATCGAACTATTATGAACAAGAACACAAAGCGTGTTGCGCGAGTACGAGCAGCTCGGTGCGTTTGCTCTTGCCTCGTCACCCCTCGCCGACAAAGTACGAATCGCGACAACTAAAGCCTTCGTTTATGAACGCGCTCTAAAATAATCAACAGCCGTCCGTCTTCAATTCGCAACTTCTCTGCATTTTATGAGTGAGCTCTGCTCTCTTGTGTAAATAGAAAGCAACAGAGAGCGAGCCATAAACCATTTGACTATGCTAGTTATTATGGATTTGTTTGTTCGATTCAGCGCTGTTCAAGTTCTGGCGAAAAGAAGACAACTAATGTAAATGGTATTAATGACTTGGAGCTCTTTGTTGCGATATAGAACTTAAACAAGTGAGAATTTTTCTTACAAACCTCATACAAATTTAATTTTAAATGCTCAAAAAACACTTTGAGTTTTGGAAGTTCTTATGATTAATTAAGAAATGAAGGAACTATTATTATTATCATAAATTTTTCAACTAAATAAATTAAAATATTGTGAAATTTCACATTTTGTAAAAAAGAGACCTTCCAAATTTTTGAAAGTTTTTAATTATTTAACAATAAAAATTTCATTGTTTTAGGCTTAAATAGAGAGGTATTTTTCATCGAATAAACATGCTAATTATCCTAATTAATGCCAAAGCGTTGATTAGTTTAACTTTTTAAATATATATTTTTTTACATTATTTATACAGGACATTTCCATAGGAATGAGTAAAATGTAAGTGATTCTTTGCAATTTCAATCCAATAGAAAATAAATTTTAATATGATTTAAATTTGTGGCAACCTAAGAAAGCAGCACAGGCTACAGATGTATCTCAGTATTTTCACTTCTTAGAGCCTTGTAATATACACCGTTGGAGAATAATTATACTGAATATATAAACCAACAACATTAAACATGTTTTTATTGTATAATTTTTTATTTTTTTTTTTATTTTTTTTTTTTAACAACAGTTTTGTGTTTCCCCATTTCTTTTAGATTGTTTTATCACATTTAACGCATTGTACTTGGCTCTTGCATCAACCATTGTGTACTTTTATCTTTTAGTCACATGTGCTGCTTGTACGCGCACTTTGCTTTGTGTTCTTAACTATTTTTATTTATCACTAAATGCATACGCATTGCATTGAGTACGCCTCCATTGAGTATTATGTATATGCACTGTGGCTCAACCGACTTCCGCTGTGTTTTTGTTGTTGTTTATTGGTTGTTTTTATTATTTCTTCTTTTATTATAAATACATCCCTTTTAATTTGTAATTACTTTTTGTAAATTGTTCACAGTTTTTAATGTAATCTATCAATACAAGTTGGCTGTCGGCATATATATATATATATATACACTTGTATAAATAAACCTGCAAATATAGTTATTTTAAACAATGTTAAATTAAACTTTATGAATGAATTTTCGGTCAACACTATTAACCAAATACAAAACAATTTAAGCCCTCTCAACAATCGATGGCTTTATTCATATTAAATGTATTTATTTCCATTGTTTGTTAAACAAAAGATTGCTTCCTCAATAAGCTTTTACTAGCCACTTAGCAGTAAAGCCTAAATTTTTATTTTATTTTCATTTACATATTAAATTGATTTTTATTGTTGTTATCATGAGTAAATGTATTTTGTTTGAAGTGAACCGCCACTTGCTTTAAAGGCCTTATATTAAAAAGCTATACAAATACATACATACATATTTACAAACAAATATATTGATTAAGCACTCAAAATTAAAAAAAAAAAAAATGATTCACAAAAATGAAGTCAATAAAATTCTTAAATCTAAAGTCAAATATAAATTTTTTGTTAACATTCTTTTCTTGTACTCAAGCAAAATTGTGCGGCATAAATTGATTAATGCAATGAAAGACGCTTCGGTAGATGAACTCGGGTATTTTAGGATCAACTAAGATGAGTGTGAATGTAGCGCTCATTAAATTGTGTATCTGTGTATTAATTTTAAAAACTTGAGGCTTAAAAAAGAGGTATAGAGTTCTTACTAAAAGCATCTACTTTGAGAGACGAGAACATTAAGCTGCTTAAAAGCTGCTCACCTTAACGGTATTCAATGGAATTTCACACTTTGAGGTACACTTAAAAGTTCCAATTGTTATATGGATCAAATTAATTATCACCCAAGAGCAACTCAGGGTAGAAATGGAAATAACAAAGTAGACTCTTTATGTCGTCGCTTAGAAATAAACGCTACAAAATCTAAAAGAATGTTCTAATAGCACGAAGTTTTATTACGTTGTTTATTTTTGTCGTTATAAGAAATCTGTACATATTATTCGAGGTATAGGCTGTTGTTTTCGTCAGCTCTAAAAATATATACTCGTAATAAATATACTGTAACGGATCATATTTGGTTTCGTTGGATTTCGGACAAATAGGCTAACGAGTAGACTAGTACTGTCACAAAATGAAAAGAAGTTTCCTAGGATAATATTTGCTTCATTAAATATATACGATCGGAATAAAGCCTTACTTCGGCATCTCAGATCAAAATTAGGCATAAAAGTTGTCGATTTTCGTGTGACAAGTCTGAGTATTAGCTATATGAAGTATTTGGGGAGATATACGAATGAAGACAATGCTCTTTGCTTTATATATGATATTTAAAAAGATTAAAACCAATTTACTGAAATATATAGAAATAATAGTGAATATGTTTTAGTGAATATGTTTCTTAAATTTTCTCTTACCTCTCTTTTCTTTTTCTCATATATAATAATCATTCTCATATATAATAGTCTCATATATAAAAAAAAATTTTTTTTGGAAGAAAGATAATTAAGACTTTTTATTATATAGGCATTAGTAACCTTTTTCTCTGGACAAAAAGCCTTGAACGTGCTTCCTTTATTCGCTATGGTGAATATATGAAGATCTTGTGGGTTTTGTATTTTAACCAGCAATATCTCGGATACTTTTTTTTGTTATTTCATTAATTTAAAAATAATTATATATAAATATCGCATGGACTTTTCTGTATGTAGTTTGCAGTTCCTTAAGTTTTGAGAATCAAATTCCTCAAAAAATTTGTTCATGAGATTAAAGAGAGAGAGAGAGAAAACGCTTTTCTAAAATTTCTTAAAATTTTTGGATAGTTTGATGACGTTTTGGTTACAGCATACCGATATCTCTACGACCAAAATGCAGCCTCCATCTAGGGAATATCTTGGAAGTTTGTGTTTTTATCAGACAGATTAATATTTTCATCTTTCTGAATTATATTTTTCTACCTCATTTTCTTTCTGAGATCAGCTGCAGAGAGAACTTGTTATAGAGCCAAGAGCTTATTTAGAAGAATATATGCAAATATATGCATATTTTATACATATATACATATGTTTTATATATATTTTAATATGTACATTTCAACTTATATATGCCAATTCTGTCTCCATTTCTTCAATTAAGGTATCAAACTCTGTATTTGCGTTGTTCAAGGCTCGTCATATTGCTTTTAAACTCTTCCTATTTCGAACTTTTACCGAAAGCTTCATGCTAATGCGTGCATAAAAGCCATTTGTGGATTTGGTATGAACACATACATACCTACAATTACTCACTTACTTTGCTATGGTTCACTGCTAAATTTCAATATCCAAGGGAACTAGGACACCATGATTACACAATCAAGAGCAAACAGGCTACCAGCCAAATACAACTAATAAATTCAGTTTGTGAATTAAGTTTGCTGCCAAAGCGAAGCTTTTCATTGCAATATCAAGCTAAACATATAGATTTGGTAGTGTTTGTGGATGTGTGCATACATACGTATATAGTTGTGTGTATAAATGTGGACAATTTTCAATTTCCTATGTGTGAATATATGTGTGCATATATGTTTAAGGTTACATTATGCGATTATGAATACATATATACAGGGATGCATGTATATTAGTGTAGTTCTGAAATGTGAGGAAAATACATTTAAATTACAAACTTAACCTCATTGTTGCAACTATAATCGCAGTTATATCACATATAAACCAACATCGATTCGCCATTCTTCTGCTCGCTATATTTTTGGACACTGCTTTCTTACCAAAATCTTTAAATGGGAAAGCAATAGCAAAGCTAGCTAGCTGAATTCGATACAAGAGAGTAGACGAAAATACCATTAAAGTGGTATAAACGCTTTCACCAATGCTGCCAAGCTATTTATTTTACAAAATTGAGATCTGTTTTACTATTTTGAATAGCATAAATGACAAATTACCGTAAGAATGTCTTGAAAACTTTTTAAAAAATTATTTACTTGGCTAAGTCGTATAAGAATATTATTTTTGTAGCAATCTTAAGGTATGGGATGCTGCTTTTTCAGTGCTGCCAGTCTGTTTGTACAGCTAGTTTAATGTGCTCGATTCGCCACTCTCTTACTCTTGGAGAATCGATTATAGCCATGATTTGAAAACAATTGATAGCAATTACGGTATTCTGATATTAGTGCGGCACACCTTAACTGACTTGAATCGATATCAAATTTTGTATGTGGGAAATTTGTTATTAGAGACAGAAGTAGAAACATACAGATTCAGCCAGATTATAAAGGAAATCATTTTATTGATTTACATACAATCCTAATGTCAGTATCTTCACGTATATATACAGATGTATATGGTTGAGTATATACATATGTACATGGATGTAACTAGACTGCACTTAACTTTTCTATTTTATGCCATGCTACCAAGGACACGAGTGCATAAAATTTATAGCTAACATAGAGATAGCTTTTAGCCAAGTTGAAAATCGATATCAATTCTTTATGTGTGGCACACAACTTTTACCGGTTGCTATGTGATTATTTGCTTTGCGTTTTGCTGGAAAAGGTAAAATCGGCAAGTTTCTATAAAGTTTAGTCAAAGAGCTGGGAAAAAATTACATTTCTTGCGAAGCAGAGCAGAACGTTGCAAGAAAATTGGTATTTGCCGGAAAGAAGCTAATTTCTAGCATAAAAAATATAAAAAAACAAAAACGAAAAAAGACCAAATTTTAAATGAAAAAAAATTTTTAAATGCTGCTGAAAAACTCGAAAAATTAGGCTAAAAGTAGAAATACTTGAAATGCGCTACATATTAAAGGTAGATTTTCTGGGAAAGTTTCAACCAAAAGTAGAAAATTTTAAAAAGCACAAAAACCACACAAAACCACACAAAACATTTGCATAAGAAACAGCATGTGCGCTACACACGCAGCGCATTGAGAAAGCGTTTAAAATCACCCCAGAGAAATTTTTATATTAAAACTTGTAAAATGCAAAATTAGAGCACCTGCCACATACATAAATGCATACATACATACATATCGAAAGCAGGGGCAAGTAGTCGAAGGTAACGCAAAAAAATTAATTTCAATTCCAACTCATATAAAAAGAAAAAAAAAAAAAAACAAAAGGTAATAACAACGTGCTGCGCTGAATCGCTACAAAAATATACCGCCCCACACTTGTTCACACACTTGCCACTTGCCACAGATTTCATTTTTCAACCAGAGCAGTTGAATGGCTTAACCGCGCAGCATTGTCCGGCCCTTCGCATGCCGCCCACCAAATTACACGCGTTCATTGTTGGTGATGCCACCGCGGCTGTGTGGCGGATATTAAGAAATTAAGAGGAAATGTCCGATGATAAATTGCGCTAGTTTGCTGTGCCAGTTGACTGCCCTTTTGGCCTCGATTTTGCCGTTGCACGTTTGCTTATCGCATTGTTTTTGCTTTCTCGCTACATTTTATTACAGTTGTTAAATGCAATCATGTGACTTTTTGCTTGTGTGTAGGTGTGTGTAGCAGTTTTGTGCTACGAGTATTTGACAGTTATTTTGAATGCAGTTTCGTTTGTCAATTTACTCAGTTTTGAATTCAATCTTACTGGAGAATTTTATTCTCCTGACTTACGAGCTTGTGGATAAGACGATCAAAATTATATTATCAGGTCTACCCAAAAGGCTCTTAGTCCGAAAACCTCAAAGCATAGCATTCTTAATGCAGTAGTTAGCCATGCAGGACCTGCACTAGTCTTGAACCCTCGCTCATCTTCATCTAATCTCAAAGGGTTTATGATTGAGAAAGCATTAAGGATTTTCTTTGTTTCTATTGCTTCCCTCCATAACTGATAAAAAAAAAGTCTATAAAAAAACAAAGAACCAAAGAACTAAATTATTTTCCAAAACCCGACAAGTCGAAAGAATAAACAATAACATTGAGAGTATTTAGAGACCAGAATAAATATATTACCCTAGACGTGGTAAGTTCTCCGTTCATTTCATGTTCATACTCTACGTATGTAATGGATCGGATATATCTCTATAAAGTAACCCTAGAGCACTCAATACTAGTCATTTGTATACTATTATGTAGTTCTCTTTGACTTTGAGTAGTGGTTGAAAGATTTCCATCTATCATCACTATCCAGTTTGATCTAAACTCATATTACTGAATATACTTTTAGATGTTCTAGCAGACAACATCAACCAATCTAAAAACAGAAAGGTATAATCAATTAGTCTGTTCTATTCAATGGTCAAAATAATAGTCCTCATTTTTAATCTTCTTAAGTAATGAATAGTAAACAAATTAAAAGCAGTCTGTTCTGCACCGACAATCCACAATCTACAATCTGCTTACATCTAATTCCAAAATGGTTTCAAAACCTCTTTCATAGCAAATTGTAAAGCGACGGTGCCTATAGTTTTGGTCATTTGAAAAAGCGGCAATTCCAAAAGTTGAAGCGATGAAAGGAGGACCGACAGTTAGATATACAATCTCTGGTACTTTTACACTCCCTTTTCTTAGCTGCAATACTTCTGGGAAGAACCATAAAAATATATGGCATGTCTTACCTGCGGAGAAGACTGTGGAGATATAATATTTGACATATTTACTTCTAAGAAATATTGAAGATGCTGCAATCCTCGAAATATAATATATATTCGAAATTTTACTTTACAAAAAATAGAAGGGTTTGCATGAAGGTTCTAGAATATATAGAAAACGTGGATTTTCAAAACTTTCGTATATTCACTGGCACATCCGTACCTCGAATAGGTGATGGCATACAATAACTCTACCACCCTTTCCTACTAAAACAGTGACACAAGAATACTCTCTAAAAATGAAAGCGCATGGTAAGCTACAGCACAAACCCTTTCAGAGAGGTCGGTGAAAAAGAATCAACTTTAAAGGTGGTATTACAATCTCTCTAGACACAAAGCAAAAAAAAAACAAAAAGCAAAATTAACAATACGCTTCGAAGCTGCCAGTTTTATTAACATGGGATTTTGCTACTGGTTTAAAAAAAATAACTGGCCTATTGTAACATCCATCTAAATATTTCCTATGTTGTTCGAGTCTTATGTCTACGGCCTTATACAGAGGAGTAGACTTATTTTTCTCTGTGTAGTGTAATGTTTCCAATTCTTCTGCTACAAAAATTCTACTCCCCATTTCATGTTTTTATTCGCAAATCATAACCTTGAACTTATCTATAAGTTCACTGATTTGCATTTTTTTCGCAATGCTCTCTTTTAATGTGATCAAATCTTATCCATTTAGGACTTCAAGCATTAAAATGTATTTATTTCATTATTGTTGCTACTATATTTGTCAGTCTATCTGCTTCACATTTGATAAAATATCTAATCACTTCGTGCGCAATATGCAAACATATGCTAATAATTTTGTAAATAAATTCATATAAACAGACGTATGGGGGGTGAGTGAACACAAAAAAAAAACGAATGCAAAAAAAATATTTATAAATAAATGCACACCAATTTTTTAGGTAGGATTGAATGCATGAGAAATTTATTTTTATAAGGAAAATAAGTTTTAAATTTTACAGAAATATACGTACATCTATATGTTCATAATTATTAGTGAAGTATTCGTACATACACTAGGTAGAAAAAGTCTCCGCTCACTAATTTATGGAAGGTGTTTCAATAAAGATATTAATCAAATATATGCGTTTTTGAAAACGTTCTTATCAGAATATCAGCTGCGCATGCAAATAGCATTACAGTCACCAAATTTCATGGAAATCCCATGAGCATTTGGAAAGTTAACGGCATTTCTTGAATTCTACTAACACAGAATAAGCAGAAAAAGCTTCCGCTCACTGCTGATTACATTAGTTTATTGTAGTTTCCACGCGTTTAAGACATGTTGATTTTTTGTGCGTTGTTGTCAATAATATATATTTAGAGAATCGAAGGAAAACACTATAATTTTAGTGTACATTTTTCGAAATTATTCAGCGTTAATCGAAATGAGTGCAAAATACAAAGAAATAGTTGTTGAGCGGAAAATAATTTTAAAATTAAGGGAAAACGGTAAAAGCTTTCGAGAAATTGGCCGAGTTATCAACAGAGCGGAGTCATCAGTGCGATACGTCATCCAGGCTCACAAAAAAACGGGAATTATTGCTACAAAGTCTCGTTCTGGACGTTCAAGAAAATTGACTGATCGGGAAACACGCAAAGTTGTATCTCTTGTAAAGGCTAATCCGTGTTTAACTGCTTTCCAAATAGCAGAAGAGGTTAAAGTACGTAAAGTTAAGTAAAGAAGTTAAAGATTTAAAAAAAACAATGTGCAGCGACACAACAAGAAAAATATTAAAAAGAGTTGGATACGAGTATAATGGGCGAGTGGCACGCAAAAAGTCATTTATTTCCTTTAAAAAAACGTATGAAGCGTATTGCATTCGCAAACGAACACATAACTAAGTCTATATCTTCCTGGGAGTCGGAATTTTTTTAATCTCTTAATTGGTCAAACTTTTATTTTATTTTAAAAGATTTTGTACCCAGTGAGCGGAGACTTTTTCTACCTAGTGTATCTATGTATGTTGGTAAAACCTTGTAGAAAACCCCGAATAGTTAAAAAAAAAGACTGGTTAAAAATGAGTGACGCAAGCATTTGAATCAATTCGGGTTTTACTTTGGGGACTTATTTTAATATTTTTTTACAACTAAGGAAATATCAAATATTCAAAATTTTAAGAATTTGGTTTTTTTTATATATTCTGTATACATATGCATATTTCTTGAATTTGTCCTTAATATATCTCAGAAGAAACTTAAATTATACATTTAGCGCTAAACTAGATTCGCCATCTATGCTTGATATCTTTGAGCACTGCTCTCCTGTCCAAAAATTTACATGTAAATGCAACAATAAATTTATCGAATTGAATTCGATACCAAGAGTAAGCGGGTACCTCATTAAAGTGGTATAACCGCTATCTTCAATACTCCCAAGTTTTGTTTAACACTCTTTAGATTCTTTAGACTAGTTTATTATTGTGAATGTTTGAAATGATAAATTACTGTCAAAAATGACAATAAAAAAATACATTTATTTGATTTTAAAAAATTAGGCTTGGAATAAAATTTACTTGTTTATAAAAAACGTAAAGCATGGACGCTGTTCGTCACCAAAGGGTTACTAAAAAGTTTCTTAAGAAGAAGAAGAGAGGGATTGAGAGAGGGAGAAAGGGAAGAAGAGAAATTTCTTAAGCAGAGACATTTCGCATACGTCAAAGGACAAATGCTGCCAATCTAGTACTAGTTTAGCTTGTTCGACTCACTACTTTAAAACGGTGTTGGAGTTGGAAACTGCTAATATTAAACTGCAAAAAATATTACTTAATATGCAATAAATAATATTGCGTCTTTTATTTAGTCTTATAATTAGCATTCAAAAATATAAAAATTAAGAATTATTTTATTTCCGCTATTATGGCTTTTGAAATAAAAAAAATTAAGAGAACACTAAATTAAATTAACTTTTTTTCATAATTCCGTTCTATTTGCTAAAATAAATAAATGTTCACATGTAGTTGTTTAAAAATTTAAAAGTTTAATAAAAATTTAAAAATTAACACTTCTTTAATTTATATTTATCTTTTTTATTTAGGTAAATCAATTGTTTCTCACAATTTCTTACTGGATTTAAAAAAAATGTGTTTTATTTGATAAATTAAAAAAACTAAAAGTTATATAAATAAAATAAAATATTTTAATTAAACGAAGCATAAACTCCATAAATTGAAAAATATTAACTCTATTTTATTTAATGTAATATTTAAATTAAATGAAACATAAATTTCAAAAATTAAAAAAAAATAATTATTAATTATTATTATTATTATTATTATTATTATTATTATTATTATTATTATTATTACTAATTATTTTATTAATTACTATTCAATTAATAAATTCTTCAATAAAAAAAATATGCATGAAATAATTAAAAACTTATTGAATTATAGCAAAGAAAAACAATTTAACTAATTACTTAATTAATAATTTTTTTAATAAAAAACATTTGAAAATTTGATAAACAACATACATAATTTCTGCGTTTTTAATTACTTGTTTTTTAACAAATTAAGTGAAATCAATCCTTTCCAGATATATTCAAAAAATTTTATGGTTTTGATGTCATAAAAATAAACATAATTATTAAGTAGTTTACTTTTTATTGATAAAAGGAATATTTTCCTAAAATTTCTAAAAAAATTCGAAAAAAGTTCGATGAAATAAAAAGTTAAAATATTAAATTGTATTAAAAAAGTTAATTAATTAAATATTAAAATTGGATTTAATGCTTAAAATTAATCAAATATTGTATCATGCTTTATGAAAAAAATTATTGAATTAATAATAAATTATTAATAAATTAATAAATTTAATAAATAAAATCAACATTTTTTAATTTTAACAAAATATTAAATAATAAAGAACATATTTTCTTTTTGTAAGAAATTGTAGTTTAACATGAAATTATAATTAAGTAAGAGTAATTATTTAAACAGTTTATTGTAGTACGTGTACATATTAAAAATAAAACATAACTTTAATAGCTATTAATAATATTTTAACTCATTTGTTTTCCTTGAATATACCTTATACATATATATGAATAATATTAAACATTTTATTTTCCGGGAATGTGTACATATAGATATTTAAGTAAAATATTTAATATTAAATGTATCAAAAATGGAAAAAAAATCTTTAATATTTTACTTATTTGTTTATTCTTTTATTTATTTTTTTATGAATTTATTGTATGTACATATATCTATATTTTTGTATGTCGAAATATATATATATTTTTTATATTTGCGTACCGGCACACATATGTAATCAAATGAACGCGTATCTAAAAGTATGTTTACATCTTATGCTGCGTTCAGAGCGTGACCATTTGGCATACTGACTCACATTGCTGGCCAAATGTAAAGCCGGGTGGCGAGAATTTTTATTTTGTTATTCTTTACTTTATTGTTTACCAGTTTACCAGTTTTCTTTCATTCTATGTATATATGTAAATATATAAAACGTGGCCATACACAAATGTGCGCATAAAAACACCAACTGACACACAAACATACAAACACACACAAAAAATTCACATAAAATATTTATTTAGATTTTAATGCTAAGATATTTTTTTCGCTCCGGTGGGATTTTTTTCCATGTTAAACATTTGTTTAGTGCCAAGCGGGAGAACAGCTGTTTGCTAGCGATTTTTGTAATTTTGTATTTTTGTCGTTTATTTTGTTAATTTTCCCTGATTATTTTGGTTTTTTTTTCATTTCCAGCGGAACTAAGTTCTACGTATGCATGTGTGTATGTATGCATGTATGTATATATATAATAATCGTTCATATATTTTGTATAGTTGTAGTAAATAAATTTGACAATGAAAAATTTGCTTCCGTTTGAAATTAGCATTTATGTCGGCTTGTACTAAAGTGCTTATATTTTACTAATTTTTTTTACGTAATTTTTTGTTTCTTTTGAAAATGAATAGAAATCCTAAAACTCAGCTTAATTGTGAACAATGTGCTATGCTATAAATTAACTAGCCTACTAAACAAATTGAATTTTAGCCGCACTTTTATCAATTGACTTTTGGCATATTTTTCCTAATGTTCAACTAAGTATTTAGATTCTTCTAAAGCCTAATAATCCTACAGATCTGGTTTACTATAAGTAACGCGATTATTAACATAATATTCTTGGCATTTGCTTTTCAATGCGAGCGAATTGGGACAAAAAGCCAAAAGTTAAATAAGGCGAGAAGGTTAAATAAAAAGGAAATGACTAAAATATTAATTTAATTTATAGATCAGGGTTAAGCCTTGTGTATCACGGCATAAGCGTTTTTGTTGCATCACTTTCGGATTATTTTAGCTTTTTAAAATTTTAAACCCGCTAAGTGATACCTGTTCTGGCGTCTTTGTGTGGAGTTCTCATTCACATACATATATGTATGTATGTAGGTATAAATTTATATAAGGAGAATTGTTTTTAGTTAAATGAAATATTTACATATGTATAGGGGTTTTTTTTTTAGAGGAGTAAGACTTTTATTCAAAATAAAAAATACGAACAATTAATGAAGTGGAAGAATCAAGTTTAATGTTTGAACAGAATTTCGGATGTATGACTACTACGAATTCGCCTTATGAAAAGCATTCTCCCTATCCGTAGAAATTTGCCTGCATTTTTTCCACAATGTCGTCGGTCCTATCTTATTTACACCACTCCGAATAGTGGTTGTCAAAATATATAATAGTAGCTGGTTTATTAGTATAGACCATTATCTTGAGGTATCACCAAAAAAAAAAATAGCCTAACGGAGTTAAACCATGATCTAGATGACTCTTTGGAAGCCCTTTGTTTTGAATTGGTAAAAATTTCCTAAAGTGATTGCTTTATGGCTAAACGTACTTTATGGTTTACTTCAACGACCGGCTGAAACTATTTACACTTATGTATGTAATATAGTACCGAAGTGGAGCAGCAAAAAAAACACCAAAATAATTTACCTGTAGCCCTCACCATTAATACTAACATTGACGTCCCCTTTAGTTTTGAAAAGATGTAGAACCATAATGTTTTCGTTATACAAACCACACCAGAGAGTAAGTCTTTCTGGGTATTGGGGAATCTAGGAAGTCCCATCAGGAAATATGAGGAAAATATATACGTCAAACAGTATATGACAAATTTTGCTTATTTACCATGTTCACATGATTTCACAGTAAAAATTCTTAGCTAAAGTTTGCCCAACAATGCGCTTTTTGGAAATAAATTTTAACAATTTTAAACGATGTTTAGCGTATGCCTTTGCTTGGTAATTTGTCAAAGCAAAATGAACAAATATGTCAAATACTATCCTTCTAGGAATATTTAACTATTAAAAGAACACCCTTTATAATACTAATATTTGCTGAAGTGTACATCTTATTATTCTCGTCGAAATTAAATTGGCTTGGAAATTAAAATTTCTTACTTTTCGTTATAAAGTGCTATTCAATATGTCTATATATATATATATATATGTAAGTCAAATGAAACTTACAAAATTGTAGTAAGTTTACAGAATTTTTCTCAATTTCTCAGCTTCAATATAAAAATGATATTATCATTTAGTTCACTGCTTTAAAAATTCAATTGAAATTATTCTCCATTTTTTATAAAAATTTGGTTTGAATTCTGTTTCCTATTTAAATTTTACAATAAATAATAATTACATTAAAAATTTCTGTAACTATCTGCAACTAAATATTTTTTATATTTTTTATACAGCTATATCTATTAATTTATATAATACATTTTCCTGCAAATTCCCCCTGTACGTACATTTCTCACTCACGCCAAGTGCTTTACATCTCAATAAATATAGCAAGGAAGATAAGTAACCAATGAGAGTCCCCATATACATACATGTATATGTTAGTATGTGAGTTGTTGCACTAAATCTGGAGAGAGCCAAACCCTTTCTTGACTAATTTTTGTGTAAACAAAAGGCTTTGTAAGAATTTTAACTTTTAAACTTTTTGTTGCAATAAAGAGTTTATATATTTACTCATACAAAGGCATTTTGGATGGATCAAAAATAAATTTAGAATACAATTAAAAATTAAATATTTCGAGATATGAATGTTGAAATTTTTTTTTAAGAAGTTCATATTTTTACTGAAATGCAATTATCTAAATAAAAGTATTTTGCAATTTCTTCATTTTGGAAAAAAATTTTGAAATCAAATATACTTTAAAATGTAATTTTCGCGAAATTTTCATAAAATAATTTCAAAATTAATAAAACTCTTACTTTTAAATGTAAGACCAAGACTAAAATAATAAAATTGTTTTATTTTTATTAAAACATATTTTTTTGCACCGAAACACTTTTTTATAATTTTTTTTTTAAGTATTTTTCGAAAAAATTTCTTAGATTAAAATTTTTCTGAAATTTCTTCCTTAAAATGCAGCTAAATTAAAAACAAAATAATTTAACAACATTAAAAATTAAATATTAATAAAATGCCTCTACCAATGTCTAAAAAAATAAAGAAAATAAAATTCCCACCCCTCTTACCTTTGGATCCAGTATGCTGCGCTCCAAGCTGCCCTCTCTATTCAATGTAGTTGCATTGCTGCCGCTACTACTGCCATTCGAGTACATTTGCTGATGTTGTTGCTGCTGTTGTTGCAATGTTGTCGCTTCAAGGCGTAAGCGCGCACGCTCCACGCGCGCCAAGGTGGGGCTATCCAAAATCGAGGGCGCACGTGACGGTGGCCGCGAACCGCCCGGACCGCCAATAGCAACCGCAGCCGCAGCCACAGCTAAAGAAGACGCTGAGTTGCCAGCATTGGGCAGTTGTGCCCAAGTGGCCGTTGGTTCCAATAATGTATGATTGGACGATGTCGAGGAGCAACCCGGCGTGGGTGTAGATGTGGACGTCGAATTGGTTGTAGTCATACTGTGACTGCTGTTGCTATGCTGATTGTAACTGTTGCTGTTCGCAGTGTTGTTGTTGGAGGTGACGAGCATTTTTGGTTGGAATTTTCACTGGAACTTCTCAAAGCGTATTCACAAGTGTATTTTAGTTTTAATCCCGGAATTATGGTAATTATGCGGAATTATGTGAGATTAGTCGGTATTTTCTTTCACTGAAGTTTGGTCTGATAAATTTTTTGTAAATTATTTTTGGGTCTACAAATCTTTTTTATTGAGTAATTTATATACCTTAACTTTATTGGTATACTATTTACAATTATGGTTTTTTGCTAATTGATTTTTCGTTGATTTTCTAAATTATTTCAAATTATGTTTATGTATGTTTATTTTTGAATTATATTTACTAATTGAACTGCTTCGTTGATTAATTTCATTTAATTATTTTAATTAATACTTATAATACTCTTCAATATCATATCAATACGTTTTTCTTCTACACACTCTTTTTCTAATTTTTAATTATTTTTTTTTATTTACTTAATGTGAAAAACAATTTCTATTCCATCGAAATCACTTTCACCGTTTTCCTGCAAAGATAGAAAGAAAGATAAAATTTATTTAATATTATTTTTTAAATTAGTAAAATATTAAATAAATTAAACTTTTATAGAATTGCCAACATAAACAATTAATATAGCTTAACTTCAGAAATATAGCTATGAAACGACAATCTTTCTTAAATTGCACTTAATAAAAATAAAATCGAACTTATTACTATTTTCCTATAAATTTTCTGAAAGTTAAAATAATTAAAACAGTTCTCGTTCTCCCCAAATAACTTTTGGTGCTTAACAGTAACTTTCTTTAGCAGCTTTTTAGTCTAAAAATTGATTTTGATGGTCATGTGATCAGATCACATTATTGATACCAATCAAAAGTATATGCTCTATTTAAAACTGTTATTAATGAAAGTAAGACTAAATTCAGTAGTTCCTTCAATAATTATAATTAAGGAGTCCTATTATTACTATGTTTAGTACTTTTTAAATTAGAGAAACCATCCCTTCTGAAACCATTTCGAATTGTACAAAATAATCCTAATGAGTTGGAACTTTTTATCGACGAATTATAAATGAAATTTTGTGACAAGTTGATATAGTAAACTACAATAATACCTTTTAGGCCTTTTATGGAAACATTTTAGAGAATAGATCCCTTGGATATGAAAAATATCTACAGTACATAATACGGAAGATTTCTCTTGAAACTGCTCTAATGAGCAGTAACTGAATAATCAAAGCAAGGTGTCTTCATATCTCAATTAAAATTCTTTGTTGTTGATTTAACTCTCTAGTGGTTAAGATGAAGACTTATAAAAAAGCTGTTTATTAGTTACCATAGATTTTTGAAGTGATCGAATATATTAGCGTTCGTTTTTGATGTCATTGCTTTCACTAATGGTTTAGCAAAAGGACTTAAACGTGTAAAACAATATTGTATGTTCAATGCTATTTTGGCCTGAGCCCAAACCCTAGTGTAGTTTCGACAAATAACATCTCCCTTAACTTCGACGGCTTCAAATAACTTTCAAACTTTTTTCCGTATCTGCTGAGCGGAACATTATTTAGACTGTAGATAGAACAAGCCTGTTTCAAACATATTTTGACTCGTGCTTTTACGAAAACTTGTAGGTGCTTTAGACAAGCCTTTAATTTAGTTTTTGAAAATTTATTAATTAAAATTTTAAATTGCTAATTGACTCAATTATAAAGGCTTATTAGACGCAAATCAAATAAGAAAGTGTTGTAAATGTAATATTTATTCTACTTACATAGATTTACTTCGGACAAATCTAAGAATCTTTTCATTTTCTTCTGAGCCAATATTGAACTTTTTCCCTCCTTTTCATAAAATATCTATGAAAAATATTTTCGGTATATGTTTGAAAATATCTTCTATTAATGGTTAAACATTAATTTGCATACATCTTTTTCAAAGAAGTCGGTTGGTTGTTTGAAGGGGATGTCGAAAGCATGCCTTCGTTTGACTTGTTGTGTTCTCCACTTTTTTATGAAGTTGGAGAACTATTTACTCTCTATATGTAAGATTGTGTTGAAAAAATTGTATTGCAAATTTTGCATTTTTCAGTTTTTTTTTTAAGGTTTTTTTAGGTTTCAACAAAACGTTTTTAAGTTTTATTTTTTAATTTTTTGTATCTATGATAAATAGTTTTTTCCAAGTATATATTAGAAAGAAATTTATAAAATTAAAAAAAAGTAGTACAAGTTACAACCACCCATATATGTATAAACATGAAAATGTATTAACTTATAACCATACATGATTAAATTATGTACATATATATACATTTAAAAGTATATATGTAAATAAGACTTCAATGCCTATAAATAATATGTTCCATAAAATAACTGTACTAAACTTTCAGCCAAAAAGCTCATACCGCATATGGCATGTTATATATCTTATTAGAAAGTTAGCAAAATACCGTTATGACATTTTTCAAATAAATTTAAACATTATTTATGCCTAATAAACCATTGTTGTATAATAACTTATGTGTTATGACTAAAACAATAGCCCTTCTTTGTCTATATTAACAGCAACTAGTCAATATCGGGCCACCATAAATGCTTATACTCAAAGAAGTGTTATGACAATTAACCGAGGTTTTTGACTAATGCTTGAAAACGTGTCAAAAATACATTTTTTAATTTTTAATTAACACATACAGATACATATTTATGTACATATATGTAATGGCATGTACATATGTAAATGGGCATACAAATGCTTAAGTCATAGCTCATGAGTATTTTCTATATGTCTACATGTCTACATTCTTATTTGGCCACATTTACTACCTAACCTTAAGGAATTCTTTAATTCTTTATTTCTTAGTTATGTATGTATATTTGTTTGTTTGTATTGTTACCTTAACACCAACAACAAAATGCATATAAACTTTTTTTTCTGCTTCATTTTTCATTCAAGCCAAAATCGCTGCACAAACTATTACAGCGATCATTACCGGGCACCTCGACAGGCAATAAATGTTGTCTAGTTACCTTTATTGCTAGCAATATTGCCCATGGAGACTGCATACTGCTTATGTTTGGCAATAGTTGTATAAATAATATTTAAATGATAATTTTAATGATATATATCTGTGCACATATTTTATTATTGAATTTAGTACCCTCAAACTGGTAAATGAACAATACGTCGAAATTATTTTAAGTCTTGAACCATATAGAAAAATAGTTTTTCTCTATTGCCCATGGAAATGCAGCATTATAGCCCCATTGATTAGCAAAACCGGTTTAACAGCAACGAACGGACTGAAGAAACAGGTATGCTACAATGTGCTCACAAACCAGCGAACCGATATGGTAAATAACAAATATATATACATATATGTATGTATGTATGTATGTCTGTATATGTGCTGCTTGATATGGGCATGGTGCTATGCCACCAGCAGACAGGCCTAAGAAACAAGTCTTCTTCGCTTCTTCGCATTCGAGTTTGCTGTTTTTTCACTTTGCTTTATCATTTTCGATATTCTTCTTCATATTGAGCTGTCTTCAAAATTGCTGCCAGCGTATATATATGCATACACATGTACATAGATGTATAGGGATTGTTTTCAAGCCGCATAATCTGTGTTATTTAACTTTTTTCTGACAATTTTGTTGTTTTTGTAATTTTTGTAGGTTGTGTTGTTGTCGGTGTGGCTTTTTTGTTCTTGTTGGTGTTTCTGTTTTTTTTTTTTTTGGTTTTTTGTTATTTCTGCACAACATTTTTCTTATCTGCTTTTCCAACTATCTTCGCAGTGCAAGCGCATGCTTCTCCTTCAGAGATTTGCGCATACAAGCAATCACACCAACTCGCACGCACATACACACATAAATGCAGCCGTTCGTGCTTCAGTTCGCTGCACATTGAGGCTTACTGGCTGTCCAATAATTCAACGCTGAGTGTGTTTATGCCAGCTGCACATACACATACATACATGCGCATACATACACATGCATATTAGTGTATGTAAGTATGTATGTTAAACGTTAAATGACGGTAAAGCATGTTACTATTTAAATGTTTGTATGTCCGTTTGTGTGTTTGCAGTTTTGTGGGTGTTTGTTTTGTTGCAAAACACATTCTTCTGCCTACTGATTCGCACAAATGCTCTTTCTTTAGTGGCTTACCTTCTGAATGTACGTTTGTATGCATACACATATGTACGTGTATGCGTGTGTGTGTATTACTGAAATTCTTTACTACTTTTCGGCATTAATTGTCTTCAATAGTCCCACATGCAAATACATATATACACATATATATATTTATATATTTATAAATTTATTTATAATATTTATATATTTATATATTTATAAACACATTTATGTGTTTTTATCACTTTGCATTTGCCTTCTATGCCACTCGTCATTTGTTTGGCGTGTCGGAGGAAACACATATGGAATTTCAATATTTTTGCTTACAATTCCACACATGGCTTTCAGCGCGCTTCCTTCATTGTACACAATCACCATTCTTTATAAGGGAAACAAACAAATTATGAAGAACACTTTAAAGCTGCCTAAATAGCTACTGATTCATTCGCTTGTAAAGATGGACAATGTGGACAATGAAAGAAATTTGGAAAGGTGTTAAGCTTAAGGACATTGTAATATATCTGAATATGGACATGTAAAAATAATGTATTATCTTGCTATTATTACCTTTTATAAAAACTTTACAAAATTATTCAAAAAATTAATTCTTCTCTTTAGAAAATTTTTTATTCGAAAAAAAAAACTTTCAAAAGTGCAAAAAACAAACATTAAATGAAGTTAGGAAATAAAAAATTAAAAAAGTAGTAATATTTATTACTATAATAAAATTATATATTAAACCTAAAACATTAAAACTGCTTTTAAAGTGGTTTACTTTTTTATAATTATTAAGTGGTTGGTATTAAAAAAAAATAAATAAAATTATAAAAAGCAATAAAAATATTTAAATTTAAAACCAACAGCAAAATTTTTGAAACCAATTAATCTCTTTATAAATTATGAATACATAAAGTAATTATACAATTTCCAATTCAATTTATTTTTAAAATAAAATATGATTTTTTAAATAAAAAAAATTGAGCATTAAAAAATAGTTAAATTTTCTATTTATAAAAATCATTAAATCAGTTTATATGGAACTACCATTAGTGAAAAGTTTTAAATTATTTAATTTTTTTATGAATTATAATTACTTGACACAATTATAAAATTTTTGATTGAAGTAAGTTTAAAATAAAGTACAATATTTTAGATTAAAAAAACTAAAAAATGAAATAAAAAGAAGAATTAATGAAAAAAATTAAATGAAGTGAAAAATTAAAAGCGCCACATTTATTTTAATTTAGTCCAAATTAATTACATATAAAATAATCAATTCTTCTCAATTGTTAATAGCCTTATTAGCAAAGATTGTCTTATTAGCAAGATAAAATAAAATTCCAAAAAATATTTATTTCTTAAGCTAAAAAACAAATGAACATATTCATACTTTATTATATCTAAGTATATTTATTTATATACATAGCCTTACTTATATTACTTGAAGAAATTTAACTCATAACAAATGAATTTAATATTAATCATTGTTAATAAAAATTAACTTAAATAAAATTATTAATTAAATAATTAAGAAGTATAAATTTGAATTTTTATTTATTGCAATTAAATGTTTACGGACGCCAAGTGTTGTGTACCTCACCTTCAATATTCTTCCGATGAATTGATTAAACAAAGTACTTACTATATATAGCAGATTCCTGTTCGAAAACCAAAATATTTGTGAAAATGTTTATGTTTTTGACCAGAGTGTGCCGAAGCGTTTTCACTTAAACTTAATTTCAGATACGGAATCGTCGTACCGTGGTAAAAATATTAGCAAATATATTAATTTTAATTTTTAAACACGGCTCTCTCTTCACTGTCTCCAACTTGCAAAAACTTCCAATTCCCCACCTCTAACCTATGACATTCAATATTTTCAATAAACTTTGCAGCCATTAAATTTTCGGCTTCTGCTCTTTTACGGACCGGCAAAGTAAATCATGTGATGCTTGTGAACATTAATGGATAATATTTTCATGGAACTTTTCAACATTTTAGATCATATTTCTAGTAATCATGAAGATTGCTCTAAGCAAATAATTCAGCTTCGTTGAAAACCAACATACTTCTGGAAAATGAAATCACTTTAACAAAATTTCGCAACTTCAGAAAACTAAAATTTTTAACTGGAACTCAAATATGGGTCTCAAAATGTTGTTCGCCCTTGAAATTTTGGGAGTTATGTTGCATGTGAATAAATAATACGTTGAGAAAAATAAATTTGCCAACAGTTAGAGAACAATTGAAGAATTTTGGGGATCAGCTTGAGAACTACAAATGTGTTAAAGACAAACTTGTAAAGATTCGAAAAAGATTTTGACGAAAAATGTTTATTCTGAGAATTGTAAACTGTTCAAAGAATAGAATAGAATAGTTAGTTAAATTTAGATAAAAGTTGGTGAAATTTTTGATACCGATGCTGGATATTAACATGACACATAGTCATTTGTCAAAGGTTGGAGAATAATTGCCCATTGGAATAACGGTTATTAAAGAAAATATAAAATAATGATTTTCCAGTTAACAATTGTATTTTTTGTGTTACTTTTAATTTCTTTTACCACTCTTTCCAACAATCTTTGAACATTAATAAAATCCAATTAGACTCTCATCATCTTATAACTCCAATAAGCTTCTAGTATAAAGCTAGTTAGTATCAGAAACATATTACTAACTTCACATATTTCCTATATAATGGTCATTTTTAATACTAATTCTATTTCGGAAGGCTAGTGGATTATAGTTGCCGGTAAACTTTCGTCGGATACTATAATAGGGTTTTGCTTTACGGAAGGCTACTGGAATCAGTGTTCCGAAAACGCAGATAACAACCCTGAGTTTACATTTTTGGGAAGCACCATTCAAAGCAGGATGTATTTGGCAGCATTGCTCAAATTTATAACACAAATCGTAAAATTAAACAAAGAAATTGAAAATAATAACGTACATTAGAACTGAAAATCGTCTAGTAGATTTGAATTAATTTATACGTTCTTAGTGATATTACTAAAATTCTGTGCATTAAATGACAAAATTCTTCAAGTTTATTAATATGGGAATTTTTAAAGAATATGAAAAATCTGATGATCTGACTGACTATCAATATAAGAATTAGAGGAATGCAGCGTCTAGGCACAGATATTGCAATTATAAATATTATTATAATAATCAATAGACAATGTAAAGTCTTAAAAAACTGTTCACAACAAAAAAGTGTGAAAGTAAATATTACTTAAAAAAATTCATTAAGTGTTTAAAGCGTAACGATTTTTTAAGATCAATTTTGGTACTGTTCGAAAATAAACAAAAACTAAAGTATACATATTTGGAGCAGTTGCTTGATTTTGACATTTCTGCATACTATAACAAGGGTCGCTAATAATCGTAATAAACACAAAATTACTCGATGGCCTGCGGTAAGTAGTCAACAGCTACTCGTAATATATTTTTTGGTATACTGTTGTCGAACGTCAACTATACAAGCGTTATTATAGATATGAAATAGGGGTGGTAGATTTTTATTTTATTTCAGAAATTCTTGATAGAAGCTATGTTACGCTGCGGTAGTTGTGCATGTAAAAAGCGTTAGCAGTGGGGTATGCACAAATTCTTATACTACACTTAAAGAGTTTTGCTTCTAAAATAATTTTTTTATGAGCAATAACTCGAAAATTATTTATTTTACTTAATTTTAATTTGTCTGAAAAGTGATGCTCGCACGAAAAGTAAAAAAATTTGACCGTCTTGAATTTATATAACAAATACATATGTATAAATAAATAAATTGCAGGTTTTCGTGTATTCAAAATATTTGTGATCGGACTGTTTTTTAAACAAAATGCATCAGTTTTTCGATATATTAAAAGCGATTTGAGAACAAGAAACTTCTGATAGTTTCTGGCTCAGTGGCTAACTTTAAATGGGAATTAGGCTGATTTTTGTATGCCGGGTTCTGGATTTTGGTGCCAAACAGGTGTAGAAATCGGATTAAATGTTTTTGATGGATATATAATTTAGTTGTAACAAAGATAGACACTCTTCGTTGTAAGAAAAACATCAATTCGATTTTTATTACTGTATATGTGTATATACTGTATACTGTGTATATGTATATAGTTAAACAACTTTGTTAGCATTCTTATAAAATGTTATGGTCATTTGTTAATTAACAGATATTTTCCAATATTTTAGTTTAAAATAGTAAATTTGCATTTGTATTTAATACATTTTTTTCAGTTTGTTAATTTTTTATGTTGATATTTTTTAAATTAATTAGGGTAATATAAATGCAAAAAATATGCATATAATGGAGTTTAAGTCACTGTGTTTTTTTTTTAATTAAGGATCTTATAAGTTGTTATTTTTTTAATAGTTTCTTGTTCTTCCACTAATCGATTTATTACTGCTTAATTATTACAGCAAACACTCAGCTACAGATCCAACTCTGCATTTACGCACCACTTCCAACTCGCGCTTGTTCATATGCAAAGCAATTGGAAGTGATTCTACGCTGCAAGCAACACTGCTGCCACCAAAATATTCAATCACTACAATTAACTTTTTAATCAAATGGTAGTGCCATTAATAAATAGACACACACACGCATACGCGCATATGTGTACATATAACGCTAGCATGCCTTTTAGAGCAGTAATTTCTTAAATAGGTAAGTTGTGCCGTTGTTTTTTCAAATTCTAATTCTAATTTTAATTTCCCAATTACCATTTAAATAAAATAACAAATTCACGTTTCACTTTTGCCGTTTCGCACTCGCGTTATTGTCGCATTTCCTAACCGTATTCATAAACAAACAAACAAAATATGTTCAATTAGTTTGCGTCGAGAAATTTTCGAAAAAAAATTACAAAATACCGCAAGCAAACAACTATCCACGAGTGCTGTTCGTTGTTGACTACTTTAGTAGCGCTAAAGCTCCTACAGGCAAAGCAGACGGCCAGACGGACAGACTCAGGCAAGCGAGTGAGCCACGAGCAGCCGAAAAGAGTCGCAACACAACCCGCAACGGGAGTTTGTTGGACCTTATGTAGGGGGGTGTTTGTCTGCATATTATACAGATACTAAATACTACGAGTATCTACGAAATACTTGTATATGAAGCCCCAGTATTTTGGTGAGTGCATCGGAATTTTTACAAATCCATGCACATAAATTAACAAGCATGTTCGTTTCGAACAGCAAACTAGCATGAACATGTCGTCTTCAAACATGTTCGCTTGCATTAAATATTACCCAGTATTACCCAGCATTGCCCGGTATTTCTTAGTACGCTGAGGTCATACGCCAATGCAAGCTAGCCGGCAAGCACACGCACATTCACTTGTGCTTGGCTCAAAATTAACCGTTTTTGTTGTAGCTTTTCACTTCATTTGTTTTGATATTCCTTCTCGTGCTTAGCAAACCTTGTTTGAAATCAGGTTATTTAACTTTTATTCTCGAATTTCATGGCGGCATTGGAAATAACAGTGCAAAGTTGAGCTGAGCAGCATGGCAGCATGACTAGTTGGAGCGCTGCTCTTATGTAAGAGTTGCTATGCAAATGCAGACTGTAATATATGTACATACCTACACACATACACTCATGCATACATATAGCATATGTATTGAGTTTAGTGTAGATTTGTTTGTGGCAATCGAATTCACTCTCAATTTGAACGCCCACGTCTTATTTTTCAAAATCAGTTGAATACTGAGTTCATACAAACATTTAATAAATTCACCTACATATATTTAACTCATTGTTAATCTGTATTTATGTTTTGTTTAAATATTTCCCAATAAGCATTAAAAAATTTATATATATAATTCGATTAAATGTATAAAACCGAAGGCCAGCAGCAACAGTAGCAATAAATGTAAGGCTTGGCTGAAGAGATTGAATATGCCATGCAACACGTATTATATATACATACATACTAACATACATATATAAATGCCAATATATACCAATAGCATCCCCATAGCGTGCCTGCCCTTTCCAATCGCCAAATGAGGCAAGCCCATTCGCTCACGGCCGTTTTCGTCATCATTAGCTCTTCAGTACTACTTACATCAAATGCGGGTCCATGCGGGTCCATGCGGGTCCATGCGGGTGGTATAATCTTTCCAGAGTAACTGTTCAATTTTAGTTGACTATATTATAGCGTTATCATAATAGAGTAGTAAAACGCATAGTTCTGGGACCTTGAGGAATAAGTTGGCTGCTCTGAATCTCCATTAAGTGCTACCTTTCTATATATCGTCGTAAAAGACGCCTTCGCGAATATACTAAGATTACTATTTTCTACACCAGATAATTTCCTTGGGTGGCTGAAAAAATTACAAATAGGTGCTTCAATTTTGGTCTAAAACAAGGAAAGTTAAGAAGAAGTTAAGTAAAGTTAAGGTAAGAAGTTCTAGTCCTCTTTGGGAGCTAAGTCGTTGCATAGGTTTAGGTAAATTGTATACGATAAATGGCGCTGAAGTATAAATTTCTCACAAATCCTTTCTAGCATATGTACCTTTACAAAGATCATTAATGTTTATTATATTTCGAAAATTCTAAACTAATGTGCGGTTTTCATTAATGGTGTTAAGGAAAAATAAAATAAAATGATAAGCATCTATTTTGCTTTGACTACGATTGCCATTGGTTTTGACTTTGTGGAAACTGTACTTAATAAATAAATTATACCAATGAGCGAACATGTATATATTTAGTGTGTTACTTCATGTATTTTATATGCGATTTTTCGTATAAATTAAGAAGATAAATTATGTCTTCATATCAGCACCTCCGTTTTAAAGCTGATAGTCATAATAACAAAAATATGACACGACTGCCACAAACAGCTATAACATTCTGTTTTTTTTATATCGTAAACAACACTAACCTTACGATAATATTTTTTGTGGAAGTTTCATTAAATTGGATTTTATTGGGATTAACACAGATGTTATCATACAAAAAAGTGAATAAAAGTGAATTTATTTTTTGAAATAGTTTAGATTAGCTTATCTACTCTTAGGTATAGCAAAGCATCTCGAATATTTTCTGGTATTTCTTAAAGCTAAATCTTGCTGTTGTTTCTTGAATTATGACTGAAAAAGTCTTCACAACTATACAGCTATTGGTTTTGTATTTCAAAAATGTCTAATGTCTCTAAATTTTGGCAACTTAACTGATTTATTATTTGCCTATGCACGATTTGTAAGATTCAGGATATAAGTGTCATGCCTTAGCATAATATAGAGGTATATATAAAGGTATATATAATATAGTATAATATACATAATATAAAGGTTCGAAAACCCCAAAATAACTTGATATGGGTTTCAAATGAACATACTGAGTTCAGATATTAACAAATTCAGACTTTATGAAGTTGCCACCTTATTTGAAATATAGAAATTTAATGGAAATATGGTCAAACTGATGTCAAAGACTTTAATTTGAGTATTAACGAGTACGATAAATATAAACAGCAATATTATTTTTCAAAAGCTATCACTCAACCCATAGCAATGTGATTAAAATCTAATAAAGTATTTAATTAAGTACCTATTCGAAATTAATTGACTGGAATTGCAATACGAATGGAAGTGTTTATCTGCTATTCTAAACAAAAAATTAATGAAATCACACATAAGCATAGCACAGCAAAACACATTTATTATTATTTATTTTTAAGTAATTAAGTAATTATTTTTAAATATATATATATTCTTTGCAGAGTCATGCATTCACGCCATAATCCATGTGGTTTCTCCAACACAAACAAAATAGATAAAATTTTTTCAGCCGCACTGGCGTATACGTAACATAGAGAAGACTGGATGCAATGACGTGATGGCTCGACAAACATGAAATTAATTACAGAAATGTGGGCGAAGCGTGTGTTAAAGCGAGTCGAAGGACTACACAACCGCGCGTTGGTGTAGGCAGCTCAGAGTGGAGCTGAGAGCAGTAGGAGGATGGTTCTTGGGTTCATTGTGCTAATTAAATTATTTTAAAAACGCCATAATTATTTTGGATTAACAGTTAATTAGAGGGCAAGTTATGACAGTAGGTGCGCAGAACTTTATGCATGTGTGAATGCAATATTTGGGTATGGTTGTAGCTGACAGCTATCAAGTTCTCTGAAAATATTTTTGCATAAAAAAAATTAAAACTTTCAAGCATAAGCTTTAATGACTTTTTAAACTTTCCATACAAAAAATTACAAACCAAATATAAGCAGCCACAATGGCATTAAATTCTTATCCTTTTTCAACTCAACCACAACTTGCCACCAACTAACTTGTTCGAGCTCTCTTGTAATCTTCAGTAGTGTTAACAAATGCTTGCACTGTTCGTAGTCTACACTGCTCGTTGTCTGGTCGCAGTCGAGTCGTGTCAGCGTTGGCAAATGTCAAAAGTCCAGTGCAAAGTGTCGTAGTTGCACACTTCGCCATAACAGGACATTTTGACAGCAAGTTGCACAATTCCATTTTGTTTTCTGATTAGCTGAGACAATATTTGCATGCAGCCACAAACAAAAGTGACAATAAACGTTAGTTTAATATGCAACAAAATTCTAGTATATTGGATGTCGCCGCACTTTGGTATCGCCACACTCGCCACCAAATGATGAATTTGCAATTCTAAGTGATTTTGATGGTGCAATGTGCACAATGCATACATCTTCCTTCTATTAAGCATACTCATATATATATTTAGTACGTATATTTACTATATATATATTAATATATACTCATATATATATTTCGTACTTGTGTTCAGTAATTTGAGAAACGTGAGTGTGCATATACTTGTAAGGTAATTCGATTAATATGCATATTTAACGTCCAGTGGCATAGTGTTGAAGTGTGGCAAAATGTTGCAACAATCTATGGAAATTGTTTTATATAAGAAGGAGCTAGTTATGGGCAAAGTTGTTAGAAAACTACCATTTTCCTATTTGAATTAAAAAAAAAAATTTAAATTACATACCTGTACTTATTTTAAAATAAAATCGGTTCACCAAATGTATAACATCCAAGATGTTTCAAATTCAGTTTAGCGAAAGCTGACTGTTAAACACCAAAACAGGCATTATACACGAGTTTTTGACGCTATAGATATAAACTATTAGACTTACTAATGACAGGTTATTTCACTTATAATCTTCCTTTATTTTAAAAAATATAATTATTTATTGTACATAGATATGTACGTTGGGAAAATTCGATATATTAAGCTCAAAATACTTAAGGCCTATTAACATAAAAGGTTAATTAAATTAAATATTCAATAAACTTAAAAAAAATTACTATTTATCATAATCATTAAAGTCCCAAAACTTATCTATAGCACTTTGGCAAATATTGGGCTACTTTCTACTAAGTAGCTTTTCTATCAAATTTGTACAAATATGCCGCCCCAAATTTATGCACAGTTGTACTTGCAACCAGGAATTGTGTCAAACAACCCACCTTCTGGCTGTTTCCAATAATTTATGCTTACTCAATGAGTTCCACAAGGAAAACCAAACCAAAGAGAGAAAAAAATTAAATAAAATAAAAGAAAAAAAAATGGAAAATGAACAATAACACAAAATCACGCTTCGCAAATAAAATGAAGAAAAATGGCTCCTCTATATCCGCTCAGACATTTCGAAAAAGTTCTATGCACGCTCTCTTCCTCACATGTAACTGACTTATTGATATTTACTTATCTCTATGCCTATCTGTTTGCCTCTTGACTCTGCGCTCATTTTTATTTGCCGCCTTTGTGAATGTGAATGTGAATAAATACGTGTGAGTTTATGTTTGTATGTAGGCGTGTGAATGCGTGTATCTGTGGCAACGGAAATGTGTCGACAAAGGCGTTTTGTTGCATGTGCATCACTGACACTTTTGCTATGCCCCCAAGGCAAGGATGATACGTACTCACACATATGTATGTGCCATAGTCACATTTACTGTTACACACTATAATTCATAACTCTCACTCCCCCTAATGGTTATAAGCGGCTATTTAGCAGCTCGCTTGGCAAAAAAGAAAATGCAGAGAAATCTTACATTGGAATTTTCAGCGTGAAATTTATTTCTCTTAACAGTTTGGAAAATATTGTTTGAGTTCTTAAGTAAAGGGAAGTGCTCTCATTCTCTAATCTTAGATCCATTTATGTTAATTATATATTTGCTAGTGAGAGCTCAGGCATAATTCTGCATGAGTTTTAACTACAACACGGGCATTATTTTATATTCAAAATCATATTGATAAAAATTGATAAAAGGACTACAATATGCTGTAAGTTTTGTTTCGCTTCTTCTCATGTGATTCATAATGTTACTTAGCTTTCTTCTGCAATTAGAGTACAAAAATATATGCTTTAGTTACTTTTAAACTTAGATCATTTTTATTTTTTGGGAACATATTCCGTCTGTCCGTCTGTTCATGCTATAATTTGAGTAAAAAATTTAGATAGCCATTTCAAGGTCCCAGATACCGAATATGAGTAATTCAGTGCCTATACCTGCATTCATACTGAAAATGTAGGTCCATCTATTAGATATATTTATGAAATTAAATGGGCTTCTTCTACTTATAATAATGTCACCTGAAGCTAAAAATTTCGAAAATCAATCCAGTGCTTCCCTTAGTCCCCGTATATCTAATTTAATGATTTTCTTGAACTTCCGTGAACTTCCGGTTAACTGTATATCATAAATATCGATTAATATGTAAGATTTCTTAACAAAATTAAAGGAGCATATTTTCTTCGAAATATTGAATTTTGGTGTTACAAATAGATGAAATCCTTTTATGAATTACCGCAGTCATATATACTACGTATAATAGCTTTCGTTATACTAGTCAACTTAATGGTGGCTATAAAGGCCAATTTGTGAGCTATCTTGATAATATTTTTAGGGAATAATTTAGTTTAATGCCAAAAGTCTATGTAATTAGTGCGGGTCTTGCTCTGACCCCCATATACCTAAAACAATTCAAATATTTCCACCACTACTTTCCGCCACTTATCATTACGAATTGCGGAAATATATATCATGTCATATATGATGGGAAACAACAACATTGTAGTTGCAGTTCACCTTCAAGATTGATATGGTTGTCATAAACTCGGAGATTTCCAGTGTTATAGAGTTATTCGACAATTTTATCTTTCAAAATTAGATAATCAATTTTTAAATTCTTGAAGGTTCAAAAAATGGATTTATTGGCAACTAATACAAGCCTTAATTTGGTAAATTAGCATTTTCATATATCTACAAGTACAGAAAATTTTCTAATTAAATAAATTGAATTAATTAATTAATTAAATGTCTGAAATCATATTAAATCATATATCATACATCATATATCATATTATTCAATTAAAATCGTAAAATTTCGGAAACAATATTTATGGCAGTTTACTGTCACACGAACTTATTTATGAAGTAGTGTAACGCTAGTTACCCATTATTATAACTTATTGAAACATGTCAATTAATGGATACAATTAAGGCTTAAATTGAGTGATCATAAATACTGTTTGTAATAAATATTATAATGAATTATTTTTGTAAACAGAACAGATTATCGATTGCATGAATAAAATATGTTTTGAGATAAATTTTCTTTATATTTGTTCTTTATCAATTTTGCCAACCGCTACTATTTTATATTATTTTCAATTTAATATCTATTAAGACCCATTCATTCAAAGGACATACTCTTCTTGCTGGAAAAACTTCGCATATTTTAACGGGAATGTGTTAGTATTCTGTTGTCAATTAAGCCTTTCAGCTGAAAATTTATTTATTTAGGTTTCTGTGGTAAATTGTTATGCAATTAAGGTCCAAATTCCTGAAGCTGGCTGATTCACTTTTCAATGCTGGTCTGAAAAGAGTATAAAGTAAAATGAATAAATGGATAAATGGAACTTAGTCTATTGCCTTAACTTAGGTGAAGTCTAAACTTTTAGGCAGAAACTTTGTACAAAGTTAATGCTTTGGATTAGATATTTTTGTTATATGGGAGTTAGATGTGTTCCAAAACCGATGGTTGGTGTGAACAAGGTGAGAGAACACAAATTTAAGCGAAGAATTTCTTCATGAAAATTGCGCCAGAAATTCATCTATTTGGACAACTGTTATCAGGCAGGAGTAAATTATCAATAGGGGCATACCAAACTTGTAAAATACCAACATATGGAATGTCTAGCCACCTGTTTATTATACGAAATAATCAGTGAATGTTTTCAAGATAGTAAAAAATGTATGTAAGCTCATGAGAAACACTTATAAGGGAATGTGCTTTTATTCTATTATACTTGATATTAGCTTAATGCAATGCAAAACCTTAGTAACATCATGCTAGCTGCTTGGTTAGCAGACAATCCACTTACTACCAAGTAAATGAAAGGCAACTTCTCTTATTATCCTTCGCTTCCTAACTGAACTTGTCTCCACAAATGCCACTTACACAACAACAAAATACCAATTTGCTGATGACAACACAAATAGTAATAACAAAACAAATCACCAACAAGTCAGCAACAATAATTACCACACTGACGACCACAAACTAACAAATACTCGCAGTACAACAAAAACAAGCAGACAATAGTTGCACAAAGGAGTCAATGAGGAAAGCACCAGAGAGTAGTAAGTGAGCAATTCTATTGTTGGCATGCAAATAATTTACAACTCATTTGAATTTGAAGAAAACTTTACAATAATAGAAAACAAAAACAACAAAAAGAGTAACAACAAAATGACTGCATGGAAATAAGAAATACCGTTGTTGAGTGAAGTGAAAATGAACAACTGGGATTTACTGTCGGCGCAACGGCCAACCGAGCTGTGTGTTAACACTCGCTGAAGTGGCAATTGAAGAAGAGTAGTTGGAGCGCGCTACAGACTGGCTTGGTGTAATGAGTGCAGACTCTTTGCACTGAACTTGAGCCGCTTCACTTTTGTATTGTTGTGAAAAAACCGTATACTTTTAGTACGAAATTTTGTTTCACTTTGAAATATTTTAACTAAAAAATTCTATTGGCAGCTGGTTGAGTGCGTAAGTTTTTTGATATGCGGAGTTTGTATGTGGTAGACACTGAAAATGCCTAATTCCCTTTGGCACAAATTGTATTCTCGATGTGAAAAGTTTCTTGTTTTGTTTGCAATATTCGCGCTGCTTTTTGTCAGTTCAACTTTCGGACCCTTTAGGAACAATTTGACTTAAGTAGAAAGAGCTCACATTTACAGGACATTCAAGGCAAAGCTCTCTAATGGCTCTCTAATCAATACTTGCGCATTCGCCAGGTCCTTCTAGGTTAAAATAAATCGTCAGAGGTCTAGTGAATTTCACGTCCTCAGCAAGGGAACCTCCCTAGTTGGAGGGGTAAAAATCTTGCCGGATGTTAATTAGCGAAATTGTTTGGGAAGGACTGAAATAACTTGGTTTTTACACTTTCAACCACCAACTCAAAGTTGATATTTTCTTGAACTCCTACATAAAAACGCTACAAATAGCCATAACAGCAAAAAATTAATGTCCAAATACCCTCATTATTTTATAGTACAAGTCTCTTAGTACCAAACATTACGACGAATGTCTTTTAGGGTAAATAACAACCGATTTAGGAACCTTAAAATTTATTTGGTATTTTAGACAAACCTCTTAGTATAATTTACACTTTTCCTCTTCATAAGAATTTGCACCGTTTACCCTATAGGGTATGTTTTAAAAAATTACTTTCATGTCTCTATATATATATTTCCATTCAACAATAGAGCACAAATACACACACACAACGGCATACAAAAGTGCGAAAATGTCCCCAGGGTGGTTAATATTACAGTTTCACTCAACAAAGTGTAGCCAACATTAGTAGCTTGGAGGTGATATTTGCAATGAAATGTAGCGTAATATTTGAAATGTCCTAAAGGCATGTGGCAAGAGAAAGTAAGGAAACTGTTTTGCCAAAAGAAATACTTTAAAAATTCAAGGATATTTTAATTTTAACAAAAGTTGGTGGGGAGTGAAATTTTGGAGACGTTTGGAATCTGCTGAAACGGATGTCAGCATTTAACTCAATTGAAAAATATTCGCCTACAACATCGCTGTATATTAACGAAATTTCCGTAATAGCTTGGAAAAGTTATTTAATTGTATTAGCTACTCAAATTGACTACAAACTTTGACATTTCGGTGTGTTTATTAAATTTATACCTTTTGAAAATACTTAATTTACACTTGAAAGTCAACTGCTGAGATATTCTAGGCCGCGTGAAAACTAAATAATATATTTGTAAAATAAAGTGAACACGTGACCTTAATAGGAAATTCACACATCTCTTAGATTCTTGTTTTCGCTTTTAAAATTTGGTTTAATTCGATTTCATAGATTCTAAGATTCTAAATAAGTTTAGTTCGTATGAGTTCAATAAGTGTCTCAACACAAAATTTCTTAAGAAATTATTACAATGTGCAGCAAGAAAAACGAAATGGAAACATTTTTAAATACCTTTTTTTAGTTAGGTTAATCTACAGTTATGTAGTCTAAAATAATTTAATTATTAATCACGACTCCCTAAATTGATTTGATCGCTTGTGGTTGAATAAAAATTTATCAATAATCCAAAATTTCTAAACAAATTCAGTTTAACTAATTTTTTATTGTTTATGTAAACAGTTCAGTTTAAGGATTACACCAGAGAATCCAGAGCACCAAAAAACTACCTCATTTCGATATATTTTAAATTATGAGTTAATAGTTTTTACAAGACCTCTTTTAATGCCAAAAGTACAATCAGAAGTTTGCCTTAGCCCGCCAAGTAACCACTACTACTAAAACAAATTTTTGATGTTTTTGGGAAGCTGGAATCAAACCCAGATTCCGTGTAGTGTTACCATGAATTATATCGATCTCAACGCTGACTGACTCTAATAAGTGGTAGTGACTGTAATTGCCACTTGGCTATTGAATACCTGGTACAATCTCTCAATTCCAGCTAAATGAGTAAGATAAGCCTCAGCAAGTATCTCGAAAGAATGTCATTGACCTCACTTTTCGAAACATCGGAGTACTAGGCCTACAACATATTACTTATTCTTTAAGCTTCGGATTTTTTTTCTTTTTTGGATATATGAAACTGGAAATCTCCAGTTCCAGTATGCCAGTTTCCAGTTTCATATATTTCGAAGAAAGCGAAATAAAAAAACACAAGATCTTAAGAGCATAACCAGAGAAATTCGAAATATAATTTGGTTCACAAACATGCTGAGCATGTATGGCTACAAGTTTTACAGGGCTCCTAGAATAAACAATAGAAGTCTGGTGTAGCTGTAGTCTTTCAACAGTAATTTTATATAAGTATATGTAATATATATATATTATAAGTACTATATAATATATTTTATATAAGTCCTGTATATATAATATTTAGAACGACTAACCTCTATAATTTTACTCCTTCCCCGTGGTCCTCTTCTTAGCTTGTTCCCCGGTTAACCGGCAACAGTTATGATGAATTCAACCAGTTGCGCCCCTCTAGACTGTTCAATGCTCAACTAAATATCCAAAAGCCATACAAAGTGCTTTTGAAGCAAAAGCATACTATTGTAATAGATATGTAGAAATGCTTTTGTCCTACTGCCACTTGCAGTGAAAGGCATTCATTTGTTAGAATTTCAGTCTGTGAATGAATGTCGTGACTTCGTATTGAATTTGTGGTTCATAGTTGGAGGCTTTTGCTGGTCAAAGTAAGATTGCCTAGCAAAACAACTTTCTTACAACATTCAATTGCTTATTCAACAGCATATAACATCGCATTTACATATGTAAATATAAATCTAAGAACATACATAAGTAAGTAAGTAAATAAGCATGTGTTTAAGTGATTGCCTGTTGTGCCTGGTGTAGTAAAGTTTTCTTGGTTTTTGTGTGTTAGTAGTGATTAAGGGACGCAAATTCTCGCATTCTATGGACATCTTATATACTACATATTACATATACAAGGGACTAAAGGAAATTTGCAAGAGAACTGCTTGATAATGAGTATAAAACAAATGCTAACAATATCTACTTATGTTCTTTTATATGTATATAATATATCTTTGCACATACATATTTAGCAAGCCAACAAAAAAGCATATATGTTTGTAGAAAAGTATGCTAACTCAGCTTACTCATCTCCCATTAGAGTAGTGCAAGTAGTACTCATTAGTACGTTAAGTGAATTGTTAATGAGCTATCTGTCTTGTGCTTATCTACCACCTTTCCATTGACTTTGTGGAGTGTGTAATCACTTTCATTCATGCAAAACCTTTCAATAGTGCATTAAAGAAGCAACTTGGGATATAAGCAAGCAATAATATTATTCTATGTTTTCTGTATTTTTTTTTTAACATAACTTTATGCTAATAAGCTGATGCTTACAACTGAGCTATAAATACTTGTTGAATATATGTATGTAATCATGAAGCAACATAGTGGAGGTTGATTAGTTTGAATGACTTTTCGATAAAGACTATCTCACATAAGGTTGAACTAAATATATAGAGCTTATTTTTTCTCCTACTTAAAGCAATTCTATTGATGTAATCAAATATATGTCCAAGGTTATCAAGAAACTTGAGTGAAATAAATAAAAACACTGCACAAAAATCACCTATACCTAAAAAATCATGTTGCAAGCGCACTTTTTTTATCGTCAGATGCATTTATTTTCATTTTAAAACAATTTCGAACTCCACTCCCTGACATCAGTGACATATGTCACCTCGGCGTTCGTGTTACCAGTATGAAGGAAATCAATGTGAAAGAGGGGAAGATTTTGTGACATTCACATTACATCAAGATATGGTTTTAGAGAGATTTTCTCTGACGCGTTTTCTCAAAAGGACTTTTTTTAGCTTGCGCGCACGCTAGTTTGAAAAGTTTTCAACTAATAGTTTGAAAGTTGACAGTTACTTCCTTCATAGTATTAGGCTCCATATGAACCAGACTTGGAATATTATTATTATTTACAAAAAAAAAGTTGAAAACAACAGCAAAAATTTCATGCTTTTTTGTTGGACCACTATGAAAAATAAAATTTTCTAATTTTTGAGGACATTTAGGTTCACATAGAAGAGAGACATATAATATATTAAAAGTAAATAACCAACCAATTCCAATTTGATTTCAGTTGAAATTTGTGGCTTACAGAATGTACGCAGAATTTTTAGCCTTATTGGGACCGACTCTGTATTGTCGGTAATTTCTTCAGTGTTTGTCAAAGAAATTCTTCAAAAAGTTTATCGAATTTACTTAACTACTTACACTTTAATTTACTTGCACTTTTAAAAGTTTCAATAAATTGTGTTAAGTGTTTTACCATAAAAAATTTATAAAAATCATTGAGAAAGCAATATCATAATACAATCCAGCCTTTTAAACTTTTCCCACTCTTCATCACTTTTTAATTACATTTCAACTTGATTAATTAAAATTTCTACTTCGAAATCGCAATCAAAACTGCAAGTATTTTTGTTTGGCAAAGAACCTATGCACGGCATTTACTTGCATGTTATAGCATTTCACTGCTTCAATTAGCTTCATTACTTGCTTTCCGATCATTGCTGTTTCAAATTTCATTTAGCGTAAATTTTTTTTTTCAACTTTGCCCCCAACCGACTGAGTCGACTGTAAGCGAAATTGTTGAGCGAGTAATTTCTCCCCTCTCCCACCGATTGTATACATTTATAATGAGGGGAATTGCATTGCACATTTCACACATTAGTTGTTGGCATTACAGTTAATTGTTTTAATTTGTTGTTTGAGATGAATGCAGTTTAAAATAATCAGCGAGCGAGGGTGCACTTCAATGTATAATATATAAACACGTACATATATGAATATACAATTATATATGTTTATATTTATTTTTATTTAACACTGACGCTTCACTTTTGCTACTCCTTAATACTTGCGTTTGTTGCAATAGTGAGGTTGTATAATGGTAAGTTGAAGAGTGTTGTTCAGGTTACGTATACGCCCTGGAGCGAATACGCTTTCATAAAACTAATATGTATGAATAATTGTGAAAGCACCAGAGTTTACAATTTTATACTTTATTTTTTTTTTTCTTTTCTTAAAGCATTCTATACCTCGCTATTTTACCCGATAGGTGGTGCTGATAACAAAATTTTCCTCAATTATAGCTGATTTTAGTATATAAAGATATTTTTTTCCAAATGCACTGTCATTTAAGCTAACTAAACATATTGAAGCTCGTTTAGGTCAAGGATACTACAGGTACACATAAAAAGTAGTGCTCTAATAGACGCTAGTTGGTAATCTGGGCATACCTTAGCTTTGACTACCATATATGTTGTGACATGCCACACATATTCCGAATTCAGTAATTGACCTACCTTTTGGTTCATAAATTAGCTATTTGAAGTATGTAGAATAAACAAGTAACTTCATGAAAGGAATGTGTTATTGATAATTCTTCGGAATTATAAATACAGAGCACTATATGTTCTGAACTATATCTATCTATTTGATATAATATTTAGCCTCTTTCTCTGTTCTCTCTCCGTATAAATTATTTGGGAGGTTTATTTCTCTAAGAAGACCTAGGATATGAAATTATGATAGTATTTATAGTTTGCAATATTTCAATTTTGCTTTAAAATACTTTTTTTCAGGTAAAATCAAATATTACTTAGACCATGTTTCCTTAAATTTGCTTTTTCAATCCATTTCCCTTATATTATAATCAGAAAATCATCAACTATCGTTTAGTATTCAGTAGGAAGTCTCCAAAACTTATTAAAATTTGCTTCCACTACATTTTCTGAGTAGTTAACGTCACAACCTAAACATTTTTCTTAACTTTGAATGGAAGTTTAGTGACTAAAATTTTATTTTAAAGGAATTTAACTCAATTTTAGTGAAAAGCTAATAATCAGCCTCTACGTTAATACCTTGTATATAAAATTCCGGGCAATAATATTTGACAAAATACCGGAATTCGCATGAGAACACGAATTCTTCAATAAAAGGTTTGCCAATGTAGTCTAATTTACAGTTTTTTTCGTCCCCCTTCTTCTCAGGAAGTTATATAAGAAAATGTCTTCTTCCACTTAAGCCATTTATAAAATTGTATTTCACTAATACCAATACAAACAAGCTACCTCACCCGTAATACCAAGATTTTATTTACAACTTAATCAAACCTATTAGATAGGGTTTAAACTCAAATAAATATGTGTTACCTTTAATATTATATATAACTTATTGTAAATTCGAAATTATATTTTTATCATTTCCATCTATACACCATTGTCTGCATTTTGTCGAAATACGAAATCACAACTCACATCACATATCGCGTTAACTCCAACTAGCTACCTTCCTGAATTTTTAAAATCGACACGGAAATTTATAGCGCAATGGCGTGTGTGCAAGTCACAATGTACATCAGTAGTTGTAAGTAGGAATAAACACCCAACTTTTTCACAACCATCTGTATGAGCACATATTTCTCTTATATTTTCTTTTTCCTTGTAGCTCTTATTTATTTATAGCAAATTACATTAGTGTGTGCTTTAAATATGAAATGAAATGACTTTGCAACAAGGCGAAGGATTCCGATGTTGAATAATAAAATATATTTTATGTATTAACAGGGATTACAAATCAAATCGGTGGGCATTTAAGCTAAATAACTAAAACAAAAATAAATAAATAATGTTGAGAAAGCTGTTGAAAAGAGATAACAATGCTAAATTTTTATTTATAAAATTACAATGAAAAGTTAAAGTTCTTACTTTAAAAGAGCGAGAAAATATACCCCAAAAATACCTTCTTAACTTCGATATTATAGTACAGTCATGATGATGATTAAGAATGGTAAAGAATAATTCTTTATTAAAAATCTTCTAAAAAAAGAAGAAAGAACTATCTCTATCTCACTCTCAATTTTCCTCTTTCTTCCTCTCACTATCTCTGTCACTTTCTCTCTCCTCTGTATCTATATCTGTATCACTGTAATAAACTCTCTGAATATTAGAACTATTTGTTTTTGAGTCTCTTTTTCTCTCAGTCTATCTATCTCTCTCACTGAATATTTGAGCTTCTTCAGTTTAGAATTAAAAACTTTCGATTTGTAAGTTCTAAGAGAGAAATTGAGATACTAGTATCGTAGTTTGGTTCCGATATTTTAAATAAACCGTGTATGTTTGCGATCAATCGGTTTCAAAGGATCTGTTAGATATGTATATCCAGCAGATTTTGCGGCTTATTAGCAAAGATTTAAGTTTTCTAAATTCCAAAAGGAAGACTCGATGATTTTAGCACCCAACATGGGTTTGTTTAATGAAACCATATACCATCCAACTATACTTCTATTGTTGGCATTGTATATTTTGCTTTGAAGAGTGATTCTATGTTAGATTTGTAAGATAAGCGCACTAAGTTTAGCAGAGAAAATGTTTAAAGTTCGTCAGCTTAAGTGTTTACTTTTAATCGAAGCTGCTAATGAAGTACCGTGAAGTACCGGTCTTCTTACCTTGGAGTCGACTTTGAAGACCCTCGCTGCTATTTGCAGAATAGTCCGGTAGGTAACGCTGAAAATCAGAACTCCGAATATTTTTCTAATTTGAAAATGCTTCCCATAAAATTCAACTGGCACTTTAAAGCAACGTAAAACTTTTTGATCCTCCTATTTTTCTAGTAAAATAATAATAAAAACCACAAAGAGGAGGCAAAGAGGGTTGAGAGTCTACTAAGAAGCGCTGGAGTAATGTGAGTTCTGTACACCTCGAGCGTCAGGTTAATGGTAGGATTATCAATATCTACTACGCTACAGATTTATCTTCGATAGTATCAAACATTTTCTCCTTTTTTCGATCTATTAAAAGTTGATAAGCATTTTCTATTAAAGGGAGGTCTTGGATAGCATGTTCTTTTAGCAAATCGATTGGATAAAAAATTATATCAGTGAACTTTTCTTCGAATATTTGTATATGGTAGGTTCTTGAGCAAGCATAAAGCTATCGTCTTCGCTGCCTTCGGTCCCTACAAGTTTTGTAAATTGCTATAGCGATTGAACAGCACTCTCAGGTGCATGAGTTCCTTCATGTCATGAAACAAAAAATTCAATAAAAATGCAAATAAAACTATAAATTAGAAAGGAATACAAGTTTTCACACTTACAAAAATTAAGTTAGTTGAAATTGCTATCTCTTACCAAATTTAGACAGACAACATCCAAGGTCTACAGTTTTGATTTCTAATGAAAATTATTGCTGCAAAACGTGCAGGGTGCCACTCAGGGTCTCAACGAAATATGTAAAATAAACAGCTGTATATATATATATATATATGTAGTTAAAGTAATCCATTGGACACTCAAAGCCACAAACACTTGTACAAGCGCACAAATCAACAGTGTGTAATGTAAGTATGTAAATAAATAATTTCTAAAGGGATTACGTGAAACCCCAACAAGCGATTTGCGTGACCCAACGCGTAAACAAATAAATAAAAACAAAAGTTCAACTTGGAGTATTTGCAAAAGGACCACCCGTAAGGGCGGAAGTTAAGCCGGCGTCATGTAAAGTATGCACCTGCCTGACAGCCAGGGCAACATTCGCTACATCAGTGTATCTGTTGCAGTGGCAGAAGCGTTTTAAGTGTCTCAAATGCTAAACATATTAAAACAACAGGCGGTCTATAGCTGCAAATGCAAATACAAATGAATATAAAATGGCTCTGTAGGGAGAGCTTTTAGTGCTGCAAGTTATGAACTTTCTTTTGCATTGAACTCTTTCATAACTTTATTGTATTTTATTTTGCTTTACTCTATTTTATCATATTTTATTTCGTTTCATTATATTTTACATATCTTCTATTTTATGTTATTGTACTTTATTGTAATTTATTTTATTCTAATTTACATTGTATATTTTTACTTCATTTTAATTTATTTAGTTCTATATTTAATTTTAATTCATTTTATTTTATTTTATTCCGATTTATTTTTGTATTTATATTTTATGTTATTTATATTCTATTTAAATTTTTTATTCTAATTTCTTTTTTTTTAATTACTTTTTCAATTTAATTTTTTTATTTAATCTCATTTCATTTTAATTTATTTTGTTTGCTTTTATTTCATTTTATTTATTTTTATTTTCCTAATCAATTTCATTTCATTCTATTTTATTCTAATTTATTTTGTTTATTTTTATTTAATTATATTTATTTTTACTTTATTGTAATTCATTAACCCTTTTTTTTTAATTTGAAATCATTTTATTTTATTTTATTCCAATTTATTTTTGTATTTCAATTTTATGTTATTTATATTTTGCTTTCTATATTTTTTTCTAATTTACCTTTTTAAATTTATTTTGTTTTTCATATTAATTTATTTTATTTACTTTTTTTGCAATTTTTTTCATTTCATTTTATTTTATTCTTATTTATTTATTTTTTATTTAATTTCACTTTTCTCTATTTAATTTAATTTTAGTTTATTTTGTTTTATTTTATTTTTATTGTATTCATTTTACTTTATTTTACTTTAATTAATCAATTTTTTTTTTCATTATTTGTTTCCTACAGGGAATATTTATGCTTTCGAACATAAGTGCTATCATGCCAAACTCCAAAGGACGCTCAAATATAATTCTGTATACAGCAAAATGCCTTAATGCTCTGGGTTTTATTGTCAATTCTAAAGTGAAGTTTGTGTATTTTAGTTTCTTTAAATTAGCTTAATTGAAGTTTATAACCAGAAATGCGGTGGAATTACCGAGTCTTTGCTTGAATTCTGCGTACATATTTTTACTCTTAAACTTTCTACCCGTAAACCTTTGTACATTAAGTACGGATCAGTTTAAGGTGAGTGGTTAATCTGATATTTAAGTTGCAGCGTATAAGAAGAAAGACTGGGAGCAATGTAAATATTATTGTATATTAGCAATATTGTATGAAACCTGCTCCGTGTTTCTCTCTAGTTAATGTTACGCCTGAATGTCTCCAAAAACTATTATACTTTTATCTTTCATTACTGGCATTAGTTGTGCCATAGTTTAAGCTTATTTCTTATATTATTTCTCAAAGGCAGTTCTTGTTGAAAGAAGCCTCCTTAAATGTTAGTCAAATAACAGTTCTAGAATATAAAATTTTCGTCCGATCAGATGTTGTCCGGCACACAAAATTTTTCCTAATAGCGATCGACTGATGATAAATCTCCAAGTATATTTTTCATTCCACATGGCCTTTTTATCAGAATGGATACAAACTATTAACGCAATGTGGGATCTAAGAGATTTTAAGGAGGTTACAAATCTGCAGTCCCTTATCAGAATTTTAGTGATATCCATTCTGAAAGGGTTTCGACCGATGTATACGTCCCAAATAATTTATAATGCCCTATAGAACAATGTGTGGCGATGACACTCTTATTTTATGGGTGCTTCTCTTCTCCTGAGAGATGCTCTCTCGCAAATTTCATCTGTATTAGTGCTTTTTCGTTGATCTCAAATATTTTCAACTCTCGCAAGCACTTTTATATATATAACTGCACACTTCGAAGTTCATCTCTCACTCCCTCTCTCCGCCGCTTTTTATACTTATTTTCTAAAGTCATTTTAAAACTAATAATGTTTTCACCAAACTCCCACATATATTCAGGTTCGCATCAATCATTTTAGTCCACTCCTCCTTAAATCATTTTACAAACGCTATTGCACCATCATATTTTAATGCAATTTAGCTTGAAAAAAACTGTAAAGCTTTCTAACTTCGTCTTCCACAATCACAAAAGTAATGTCGTTATGCCCTTAATGGCCATTCATTTCCGCTTTCTATCACTGCTTTTTGCTTGCATTCCTGCTTTTGCTTTGTACGATTGCTGCAGTTATGCATTTCAGCTCTTTTTTGCTAGCTCCCTATTTACCACTTTCCCATTTTAGTGCGTCCTCAATGGCTTTCAGCTGTGATCGACAAATACTTTTGAACCTTTTGCAATGAATAATGTAATTTTCATAGTCAATAAAATTTTCCACTGTGGTATTTCGGTGTTACAGACCTCAAACTTTTCATATAAAAATATGAATGAAATTAAATTTTATTCACTTAAGTGGGAGTATATGTATTATATACCTGTAAGGTATATGTGAGTGCTTATATTTATTAAGTCTCACATTTATATAATATTGGGAAATTTGAGAGTGTATTTATTTACGATTACCTGTTCTTTGAAGCTTAACAATTGATGAAAATAATTGTGTACTGAAAAATGTCCATAGAAAAAGATTTGTAACAATGATTTAACAGATCTTCTAAAAAGATTTTGTCTCGAGCAAATACTTCTTTAAATTAAAACCCAAATTCCGATTCGGCCATATCTTAATATCTTGCAATAATTAGGCTTTGCAATGAAACCAGATCCAAATGCACTGGAAACCCCATATAAAAATTGTGGGTACAGTGGGGCCATTTCAAACAGAGGGTCCTTAGATCTTTACCAGGAAGTTTTGCCATTGTAAAGAACCGGTGTTTCAACTGTCCAAGAGGATCGCGTAACTTACGTCGGCGGGATCAACACCGAAACCTAATCTAATCTAACACTAGCACAAGCATTTAATACTTCATTGGTAGTCTTCGTTATTGGAGGAATAAAATTGATTTTCGTACTTAGGGCACTAGAAGTGCCCTAACGTTTGCGCTTTCTTCGACTTTTTATAGATCACTGATATGAAGGAAATCCCTAAGAGCTTCTTCGTTAGACGTTTAATTTCTCAAGTTCCTTATGGTCCAATATATCGAATAAAGACAACCGGAGCAGGCGAATGCGCTTAATCCAAGTCATCTGTAAAACACAAAACTACTTTGAATAATTCGTTATGAAGCTGTGTAAGGACTCAGAGGAGAGATTAGGTCTACATATTCTACGAAACATTTTCTTATCAAACGTATTTAATGAAGAGATAAGAAAATATCAAAAATTACTGAAAATATTTTAACATTTAAAACTCACTTTAGTAGAGAAAAACTTTCTTTCGTAAGCTTTTGCTGCTTTCGTATAAATGAGTTAATTATTCTTAAAGCACATATCACAAGATCCCTTAGTAAGGAAATTTGGTACTGTAAGGATTTATTAACCTTAAAATGCAGTTCATGAAAAGTATAATATATTAACAACGATTCCCTTAAGAAACCTATTAACAGCTAATTCAGGCTCGAAGCTTTGAAGCAACCTAAAGAAACTGGGAGAAACGAAGAGAAGAACTTTCGATGAAACAAAGAAGATGAAACAGTTTAATGTGAACTGATCCCGTATGTGTTCATACAGCTTGCTAGGAAGAACAATGAAAACGTTGGTGTAAACAGCACGGCCTGATTTTGTGCTCGATTCTATTATATTTGATGTGCGCCTAAGCCGAATCTCACAAAAATTTTAATTTCGTTCTTAGTTTCTTTCGATATCACAGCTCGGTTAATCCTAACTTAAGAGAACTCCAGATTTCCAGTATGCTCCATAAAGACCCCTAAAGATCGAGTGCGTTTTGTCACATTTTCTTGGTTATCCCAGTTCTTTGTACCTAATATATTTGTTTTGAGCCTTTTCGCGCCTTTATTTTGGTATTTTCTTTCAGCTAAATGCCAACTGCTCGCTCTTTCAGATTCTTTAAGTGTAACACAGGCATCAGCCAATTCGAAGTGAGATAGTTCCTTGTGCAAGTAGTTTATTAATGCCCTAAAGACCATAAAATTCTAAAAAAATAAATGCCCTAAAATCTCAATGTCTTGTACCTCGGATTGGTTGGTAATTGCTATTGAGTGATCCATGAGTATTCACGCAACTGAGATTATGAACTCACTTTTTTAAGAGAATGAGAAAGCCCTATTTCGACTTGAAATAAGTTTAGAGTTAGAGAGAAGTCCTTTAAGCAAGATTAAGGTATATACTCTGGTAATAAGTCGCAGTGCTTGGAATGATGAGGGATTTTTGGTGAGGTTGTCATTCGATTCGTTTAACAAATCCCAGTTCAAAGGGCATAGTGTTATACATACACTGTTAGTATACAAAATAGGTGGAGGTATTCTCTACGAAAAGCGGTCGGTTTGAGAGACAAAGAAACGACTTTGCAACTTATGAAGTGTAGATCAATAGAAAAATAAACATAAGTTTGTAATTCCGAATACTTTTGCAAACTCAGTTAAGCCTAGTTAGGCTCTCTTAGTGTGGAAAAATGTGGGAAAGTGATATGTTCAAATTTTCCTCTAAAACCTTGGTAACTCACGGAAGTTTCATGGAAGCTAGATGTTTTCCGAAACGATTCTTTAAAAGGGTACACATTCTTCCCAACAAAGAAATTTCAGTTGTAATTCCATTCTAACATTCTTTTCACATCCATCGCTCCTACTTCATCTAATACTCACAGCGTGCAGTCTTCTCTCCACATAACTCCCTAATGTCAAACTTGTCGCGTAATTTGCGCACATCAAGAACAATTTTGACTTTTCTTCTCAAGCAACTTCATCCACTCAACATCAACTCCAACCATGAGCTGACAGCATTTGTTCGCCTAATATCAGTTATCTTTCATGTGCGCACACACTCACACATACATGTGGATGGTGTAAGAGCGCAGTACACCAGCTTAAACTTAAGCCCTTCACAATCTGCAGCAAAGCTGCTACACTAACACACAGTTGGCGGTGCACATGTGTTTAGCAACAATAATAATAGCAACAGCAACAGCAGCAGTAATAACGCTAACACCACCACCACCATTAGCAGCAATCAGTCATCGGATGGCATCAGTTAAAACTTCGAAACATCGCTGCTTTGCACAATTTTATCACTTCATGCGATACTTTTGTCTTGTTTTTGTTTTTTTTTTATTGTTTTCTTTCCTTGCCTGATAATGTACTGTTATATCTCATCATATGCTTTCTTCTACCACTTACTTCGTTTATACACAGCTGATGCCTGTATTTCCTTTACTTTTCCACCGCAATTTGTAGGATGCCGCAGTCGCATGCTTCTTGAAGTCATCACTAATACATACATATATATGGTGGTGTGGATTTCATTTGTAAAACTCTCAGTTTGTCAGCAAATAGTTGTCGACATTTACTCGTCAAACCCGCATCAATCGCTGAAACAGCTGCATTAACTTCACAGCCCAACGCAGTTAACAATGCTGGCATAAATCATGGCGGGCTTTCAGCTTCCACCAGTCTCACTCAGTTAATATCTTGCTTATTTATGGTGGTTGTGCTCATCATCTCTTACATTTCGAAGTATTATTGCGCGCATTTCCGCGACTTCAATTACTTTCGAAAGTTATGGAATTCATATTGTTTCGCCGCCTCAATTGTTCTTAGCCACAATTGAGCTCTAGCTGCCGAGCATGATTGGAGTCAGTGGAAATGATGGATGATTTCCTTTGTCACTGTGGAAAATGTCAATAATGATATGGACTTCATCTTCATCATCTCCAATTTGTGGCATGCGTCTTAATGTCTTTCGTTATATGTAGGATGCCACAAATGTCGAAGCCAAATGTGCCTCCGAAGGGCTGACTTATGAAAAACTGAAACTCACAAAAACTTTTATGAGAGTTGAACTACAAGAACTCGACAATAAAAATTATTCTTCACATACTAACTCAACTCCTGTAAGTTTATCAGAAAGCAGCTTTATATTTTAGATTTACCAAAAAACTAATATTTCTGGAAAATCATTTCGAACACGCCACAAAAGTAAGTGAAAAAAGTTTTGACTTTTCAGAGCTGAGTTAAAAGATTCCTCCTATTGCAACATAAAACGGTTACGGCAAGTAATCGATTTACCACTTGACTGCTTGCTATGTTTGAGCTCTGTTCTCTTGTAGAAAAATTTAGATGAGAAAGCCATACCAAAATAATCTTGGTGGTCATTCAGACGACTATATCTCTATTTGTCAGAAACTATATATACACCTCGTTAAAGAAGTATAAGCTCCTTCTAATCTATCTCTGTTTGAGTTTTACATGTAGTCTTTGTAGGCTATGAAATAGTTTTTTATGGAGCCCGATAGTATTTCATTATTACAAAAGTATACTCAAATATTGTGCTGGAATATCCGTCTTTCTTGTCCGTCTTGACTGAACTGGCTATATCGACTAGAACATACAAGCGATTTTTCAGATTAATTAAAATCGAATTTTAACATTCTGCGCAGTTAAGGTTAGAAAATAGTTATATAGGTATAACAAAGTTAAAGGGATGAGAAGTAACCAATGAATAAGCGAGATCACCCACGGAATCTGGTTAAGAAATTCTGAGCCCAACAATAGGAGACCAATGGGATGTGTCTCTCTCCTTATCTACGCTCTACTCTGCTTGAGAAATTTTCTTTTTTTTTGGTTTTTTTGTTTTTTTGTGGAGTAATCGCAAAATATCACAAGCATTTTGCATGAATTTCTTCACAATAGAGCTAGTTTTTTTACTTTGCAGCACTTCGTTTCCGGCCGCTAATTTTTCAAGCAACCTCCTGATTTCTATAAAGTAGTCGAATTTGTGTTGTTGCTTGTAGGTATTTCGCCATTTTGACGTGTATTCTTTTACTATCAGCTTGCTTCCTAACCTTTCTCTCCTCAATTTGATAAGAATTGCTATTTACATTGTTCCTCCAAGCAGTTTCTATTCTTTCGAATATGGAAGCACTTTTGAAACAAGCTCACAATAAATTTATTGATTTCCTAACATTTCAGGCGAATGCCAAAATTAAAAATTTTAGATTTCCTCTCCCTTCTCCACCGCTAAAATCCATACATAATCAGTGTACTAACACTTTTCCTCCTCTTGCAGTTTTAGTTTTGTTATCTAGTTAATAGGATTTACTAATGACGATCATTAAGGCTGCCAGTCAGCACAGACAATCTCATTTCATGGCCATTGACTCGGCTAAATCCGCATTTTGGCAAAGCAACGGCTGGCTTTTCACATTTACGGAACTACCGTTTTATGGCTACGAAAAGAGTTTGGATGAAATTATGATGCTGCTCAGAAACAATTTAAATGTATTTCACTAATATGGATGTTAGTGCGTATGTGTATACTGCCAATGCCTACAGTGAAGAGGAACATTTGCAAAAATCTATCATAAATTGCAATCGGCTGACAAAGCGGTGAAAAATGTCAACAGAGGAATGGGCGAGGAGAGAGTAAAAATTGATATGGGTGCAAAATATTATTTGAATGTGAGAGTGATGGTAAAATTATGCATGATTTAGATATCAAAAATGCCAATATCAAACATGGTTTTTATTGCTAAATCGTTTACTATTATTACCATTTTCTGAGCCTGTAAAAGAAATTATGAGAACAAGGCACTACAATGTGATTTTATTAGGATATCTTAACTTAGTCTACCACAAGCTTGTCTTATCTCAGGATATTGACATCATTAAAATTTTCCATTCCAGTATGACTTTCTCTCAATCATGAGTGCCGGAGACAAGTTTGCGCCGTCGAACCTTCAAATTTCTACAATTTTAAATAAAGTTTGATGATGTCACGAACCAATTTCTCTTTCCGTCAAACGCACTTCCACAAAAAGTAACTGGAGGAAATTGTCAAATCTCTCATCTCATAACAATTCATGCTCTCAATGAGAGCATATTAATTAAATTTCAATTGCCCGCTCACCTTACTCGTTGGCACCATAATCAATTTTCTAGGCAAACATTGTTCTCCGCTAGATGAAGTTTGCCAGTTTTGTTAAATCTTCCAGTGAATTAAACTAACCACAAGACACTGAGTTACCCTATCTGAAATTTCAAATCAATTAAAATGGAAAAGGTAAAAAAAGAAGAGATAAAGAGAACTAAGTGCAATAGTTGGTCAAAACATATTACAAGATATGGAGGTATAGTTGTCAAAGTAATGACACGCGTTTGACATTTGTATTCAGCATATTTTGACAAATTATCACCTTACTGGCACTGGAGTAAAGTTTAAAAATACATTTTATATTTACATTTACAGTTTTAAAATCAGTTTCTGTCAAATCAGCTTCAATTATTTCTGGTGTAATAAGTAAATAAATAAAAAATTAATTTATTTGGAGTGGAGAGACTTACATACAGCATAAAGTTACTGTCTGGTGAAATTTCCATGTCAAAGGCATTATTTGACCGTACTTTCTTAAAAGTTAATGATGGAGCCAATGTTGATGTCAGTGATGAGTTCCCTAACATCTTAACGTATTATATCAAGTAATGGGTCTGTCTTAGATGGCTTATTATCTAAGTCAAGAGTTTTGAATCTGTTAGGGGGTTCTCTTTTGGGTACGTCAAGTCAATTATCTATCTGATTCTGAATGATATTCCTAGTCCTTAGATGGGGTTTATCAACTCAACTACAACTGACAAATTTTTACCGAAGCAATGCCAGACCGGCAACACTGAAAAAATTAGTCGAAAATTCCATAATACTTAGTCGCCATAAAATTTGGCTACTAATTCAGCCAAAATACCGGCAATTTCATAAATTTTCGCAAGTCGAAAACTTCATATTCATATTTCATATGACACATTTTTCATTCCTTCTGGTGCTCATTCATAAGTAAATTTGATTTCAGAAGTAATAGTTTTCTAATAACAAAAAAAGTTATTTTATTTCCACATAACCGTTTTCTATACACTTTTCCGACGACTAGCCAACACTTGCTGTATTTCGCTTGTGAATAAAAATAAAAAGAACACGCTGAAAATGCATAATTGCTTTGCCAATTATTGCAATGAAAACTTTTTTCTCCAACCGACTGCCAGAAGGTCAAGTACACAATTAAACACACCAAAGTCGTCTAACGGTTGCATACATTTAGGCGTCAACAAAACCCGCAAAGGCCAAGGTGCTCTTGTAAGCTTGCGGTACTTTTAAGCGCAATCTATTCGAAAGTGTTACGCAAGTGAATGTGTTTGGGGATGTATGTGTTTGTATATGTGTGCATGCGCGTTTAAGTGGCTGTCAAATAAAATTGCTTGTGGTGCTTGGTCGAGCAGCTCGTTACATTTCCCGATAATTAAATCTAAAAAACTTTCAACACACAAAAGAAGTTGTTGTCTAGACATTGGCTTAATGTAATGAAATTATGCAAACTTATAGCTGCGTGGAGGATTACAATTTCATTCTTGTGTTGAGCTATACCTGGACTGTTGTGCAATTGACCAAGGTCAGGTTCAGCTGTGAAATTGGTGATTTTGCTGCAAAAGTTTTGGTATTTATTTCATAGCAAATCGTTATGGCTGATAACCACAACAGTTAGGTTAAATTTAAACCTGCTGACGGCGATTGAGAATTGTAATATTGGTTAAGGTTCCCCGTAATTGTGTAAACGATATATTGTTTAGGAACTAAATTTTCTAAAATTTGTAAAATAACTTTATTGAAATTTTATGAGTGTTCAAAGTGAAATTTGGATATTTTAAAATAGTTGCCACCTGTTTGAAAAACTAAAATTGCTTCGATATGCCAATGAGGAATAAATATCAAAAAAAAACGTAGTTGAGAAATATAAGATAATATATATATAATAAGAGCACTTAGATCAATAATTATTTTGAACAGAGTAACCAACTTCTTAAAGAATTAACCTTTAATCATTGAAGTGTACCAAACAGATGGTACTTGAATACGCATTGGACCGAAACAGAGCTTCCACACCATTTTAAATGATTATGATTGAATAATTGAGGATGATTACCAGCTCATTGGCCATATTTTGTATCTCTAGAATATACAACGATCTAAAATTGAGCATAATCCCGCAATAATATAACTATAACGGCATTATTTCAAATTAGTAGGTATGCAATAAGTGCCTACTTTATAATGATCACACTTTCAAGTGGAAGTTGATGTTACAAAAGCAATAGTAAGTAAGCAAAAAATTCTTGACTTTTCTTTAAAAAAAAATCGTTGGTTAGGTTGGTAATTCTTCCATTAACATAGTTCTAGGCCGACGTGATGTATAGGCTAACTTATCTATCGAAAAATATTGTTCTGACCAGTTTGTTACGAATAGCCTTTTCCACTTTGTTTGTTATGGATAAACTATTCATTTGCGCAATTACATTCTGAATACTTTAGTAGATTAAAATCATGCTTACTCAAATTAGACTTTAGCATAACCAAAATATGCCTTATATGTAATACAACAAATCCACAATAATACTAATCACCCCTTTTCATTCCTACTCATCTAACACCCTTTTCGTTATGGCTTGGCCACGTGGAAACAGCTTGTTTCTTGGGCTTGACGTTAGATAACTTCGATGAAAGTTATCTCACCTTCAGACCTACGACCTTCAGATGAGCGCTACAACAATAACAAAATCAATAAGTTATTTCTCTCTGCTCTGAGATCTTGAGACATGAGACCATCCGAAGTCGTTGTGTGATTCCCGCTTTAAATTGATATCGATTTCAAATAATATTGATGAAGGAATGGTGCTACTGAATAATCTTTCATAACCTGCGAACCTTTGGTTTATTTACCGTGAGCACCAATTATGCTATGACTATCAATAATTTCCTATACCGGATACTTCGAGCCGCGCATGTCCATTTAAGCATGGACTGTTTCTTACATAAATAGAGATATCAGATTCTACCATAAATCCCATAAGCACGAAATAGAACATAAAATCTGGATTATTATAAACTCATATAAACCCTTCGAAATATCCAAATTTATTTTTATTTTTATTATTATTATAATCTTTTATTTTTTTTGGGACTAATATACTTTCCTTTATCTTGTCTACTAAAATTTTAATTCGTTTATGTGGCCAAACTCATAATTTTCTTCAGATATAAGTGTCAAAGAAATCAGCAATTAAAGCAAAACCCGCACAACTATTAAAATAAAGCTCCGCATGCTCTTACTAAATAAATATTTAAGTGAAACATATTTTCGGAATTAGCATATAATTTAAGTACAAGCAGAAGAGCAATAAATTTCGAACAATAAATTGCTAGCACGCACACACTTAAAGCGCAGACCGAGCAGAAGTAACGAAGTTTCCTCACGCTCTCTCTTCCTCTCTCCCTTACTACTGTAAATATTTGAAGCAGTGAATGGCACAGAGCATTAATACAACAATAACTAAAAAAAAACAATTGCAACAACAATGACTTAGGAAACACTAAATTTGGAAAGCTTTAATAAGCAGACGGCTGAAGGCAAATGCCACACACACCACCGACTACGCGACTACGATTGACCATTAAAGCGGCAAAAGGACAAGAAATGAAGAAGTCAAGCGGGACAATTTATGCGCATTATTAAGTACACAGACGCAAATATATATGAACATATCTACTGAAAGACAATCTGACAGGAAATATATGTAGAAGTAAGGGCAAGGGAAAAGGAAATTGACTGCAAAAGAGCACAAAAATAGTTTCACAACAACATCACCAACAGCAAGTCCACCAGCGTTAATAAGACACTGACGACGGAAGTTAAGACGCTCAATATTTGGTCTGCTTAAGCGTCTACATCAGCATTGTCTTGGCATAAAGCAGAAAATCATTTTATTGCGTGTCTATTTGTTTATATATTTATTTAGCTACGCAGCAGACGCACACGTACATCTCGCACGCATCCATACAAATAAGTGTATGTTTGAGCACATTCAATGACTATTGAAGAGCTTAGTCTACATTTAGTAGCAGCGTCCGCTGTCGCGACAGGTATGAAAATAGCTTTTGGTGAACTAATGCGCCTAAATGTGGGCTAAGCGGTAAGGAATTTGGTAGACATTCGATAGGCGTTAGTTCTCTTTGGAAGTTTGCTGTCAAATTAAACGCCCCAGTAGTGATGTAGCGCCTAGTCATCCTTATTTGTGTGTATGTAAGTGATATGCACATACATAGAGATAAATATAAGCATACATCTAGGCGGGCACACGTAACACTAACAGCGCATAGATAAATCCATTAGTGTAATTGTGTGCTGTCAAGCAGGAAATGATGCGGGCAATTTCAGTTTTCCTTTTCTCAAGCTAATCAAATGAAATGAAAATTTGGAGAACTTATGCAGGACTGGTAGGTTTAGACAAAAGTTTTCGCATAAAATTGTTGCGTAAGTATTTAAGGTAAGTGGCAACACAAAATGAAGAGACAATGAGCACATATTTTGCTTTGGCTTTGCCTAGCGTTTAGAAGTGCTTATTAAATTAAATTTCATGCTGTTTCTTGAAATAATTAGAGAATGAGGAGATGGATAATTATGGGCTGACAATTGGCAGAGTTATAAAACTTTAATGATGTTATCAATGTGCTTTATTATAAAAAATGAAAAACCACTAGTTTTGATTTAAAAAACTAGAAGCATAAAATGAATGCCCGCTAGATGGCGCCAGAGTCGAACGTTTGAAGAAAGTTGTAGCGAAGCGCGGGCATGTGTTTAGTGTTAATCTTTGTCCAAACAAAAACTAATTATTTATTCTTATTCTAATGGATTCTGGGAATGATGCAAAAATTACATAATTAAAAAATTTCTGCGAAGAATGCATTAGACGTTCAAGATATTAACCGCTTTAAAAACAAGCGAGAATTTCACAATCCCGACCAATTAAGACTGTGGATCAACCAACACAAATGAACTCTCTCGGCTGCGCCAAATGTACGAAAAAATGTGGACTGAGACACAATAGATTGCCGAATGGCAAAATTCTTCATAAACATTTGACGTTAAGGAATGACCCTACAAGCGATTATTTTGCGGGTATATTAATCGTTGCTTTGAAATTTCGACAGGAAGTGATAAAACTATAATTGAAAAAACTCAAGGTCAAAAGTCATGAGATGTAGATCTCATAGCTCTTGTTAAGTAAATTTCAGTTAAATTCGAGATAAGAACAACATCATTATTAACTATCTGATAATAAGGGCACTCATTACCGTAACTAAAGCAAACTATTAAATATGGTCGAAAGAGGTCCATACCTCTTATTATCTCTTATTATCATTATTACCATAATATATATACCATATATATTAGATAAAAAACACGCCTAGCTCAAAAATACTGATATTTCAATTCAAAATCAATAAAGAATAAAATTCCTGATCCTGAATTGCAGAACTGAAAAAGGAGCGTTAAAAGGCTGACGAAATAGTTTTCCGGGAAGATAAAAACAAAGTTTTTTACAAAGCAGTTTGACCATCCTTAGTAGATTTATTGATGTCTACACCGAAGACAAATGAAGAAGGTTGAAGGTTATAGAGTATTGATAATATACCCCTACACTAAATATAAAACTCTTCTAAAAGCCTATTTTAAATGCATTGAATTTAAATAGATTTCCGAATTTGTATTCACTCTTTAGACAGAACAATGTCCACGTTCCCACACATGCCAAATTATATGAGCATTTATATATAGATTGCCCAAGTACATAAACTAATCCACATTATATATTATACCGTTTTAGTATCTCTCTAAACAATACGCGTATTTAATGTCCTTTTTACGAGCCACTCATTGCTATGCCTATTTTCCTATTTTCATTTTATTTTTAGATCTCTTTATTTACATTCTCTTTTATAGCATGTCATATAAGTATATATGTGTGGTAAAGTATTACAAAAAAATTTTTGTAAAAACAAAGATTTGAAATTTCAATTGAATTTTATCACTTAAATACGACTACTCAACATAAAAACCGCGAAATGGCTTCTGCGCCTAAAAGTCGATGGTTGTTAAACAGCCTGGCATACGAATGAGTAAAATAAGCTTTAAATGTCTCTAAACATTTTCCTAACTCTTACGTATTTCCCAACGAAAATAAAATTAAATGAGGACCAGCCCAGTGAACGCATAAAAATCAGCGCTTCACATATGGGCCAGCTAATAAACAACGGAAGTAAAGTTTGAAAGGAAACAAACACATATATGTGAAGATACATGGATGCAGAATTATGAGAGGACCCAACTCTTATTCAACGCTCTTCGTACTACTCTCAAATGTTTATGGTTAGAATTTCGCGCTTAAAAAGGTCAATGATAAAAGAAGATATAGCGCAAAATTATTATAACTGCATGTTAAAGTTTTGATGTTGACATTTCCATTTGAGCTTATAATGTAACCAATTAAGAGAAGTATATAAAATTGACTCAGAGGGACTAGCCAAATTTTAGCCAGTATAATATCCAAGCTGGTCAAAAAGCTTATAAAGTTAAAACTAACCTTCTAAAGATGCATATGGATTGCTTGAAAAGTATTGCGCCGGCTCTTTGAAGCAACCACCGAAGAAAATTAGTACAGCGAAAGCTCGCAATCGACCAAAAATATCAACGAATGATTGAGTTTATTGCAGTCCAATCGATAGTCATCAAATAAACTTTCTAGCCGCCAGGATCGTTTCCCTATATATGAAGTAACTTTCTCTAACATCTCTTCAGCCATTGCCTAACGTGTGTAAAAAATGGCACAATGATTCATCAAGGTTAAAAATATGACTCTATATAAATACATAAAGGGAAGAGAGTTCATGATTAATTAATTAATATCATGTGGTCTTTGACTTTCTGATCCCTGATCAATCAATAAGTCAACAAATAAACTTGATCTTCCTACTAACAGTAATAGAGTAACGAGCTGATATCCTACGGGATGCCAGTTGTAAGATATCAGTCAGATATATATATTTATACTCATGTTTTTTCTGATTAGTGCAATTTTAATCAGGAAACTCTAGTTGTAAACTAGTATTGCTTCTGACACATTCCATGTTTAAACGCAGGGATCACTCACTGTACGAAACATATGCTGGTCTATAAATTCTATTATAAATGTACTGCTACTACCATATTTGGTCAGTCGTAAAGTAAACGAAGTCAAATAAAATTCCTTGCGAAGTCACATTATTTGAACAGCTGCGCTGCGTTGAGAAATGAGCTTACTTCGTTTTTATCGCACATGCATATAAATGCCCGATTAAGAGGGAGGGAGGAAAGAGAGAGTTCACGAAAAGCATGTCTATAGGCAATTTTGATTTCATTCAGCTCATTTTCACCGCTTACATCAGCGTACTCAGTTGGGTAGGCATGCATATTCATTGACTACCATATTCTCAGTACGAATTTTATCGCTCTTATATTGGTTTAGAGAGTATATTATCGTTCTTAGATCTTTATCCTGCAGCACAAGACATATGCTGGTTTTATGGGCATAGATAAATAAGAGTTTGCTCATACTCTTAAAGGAAATTATTTCAACACCATAAAATCTTCCGATAGTCGTTATTATACTGAAGGATATAAAAATTTGGAGTTGGTTTAGATAAATGTTTTCGCGTTCAAAAGTATATATAATTAAAGACTCGACATCTTGCTTATGCGTCAGCAAGAAAATTACAAATGGAACTAGAAGTACTGACGTTGAGTTCGCTGACTGATTAACCAACAGCAATTGCTAGATCATCCAGCCGTGAATCTTTAAAGGACTAAGGTTAAAACATCTTGCATCTCATACATTCAGTCAAACAAGTGAACTAGTTGGAATTGAAATTAGTCTTTTATATCTTTAAGGCTTTTTCACTAGTATAAAGATCGGCCTACAACAGCCTAAGTGTGATCCCCCGTTACCTTCGTTGCTGAAGCAATTATATATTTTCCTCAAATATCCGCCATCACTGGCAGCGAGTATTACTTAAAGATTCAAGCAGTATAAATTCCTTATAGAAGGCAGTGAAGTGCTTCAGCATTAGCGTTACGAGAAAACTGTGGAGTCTTGGTTGGAACGGTGGATGTAGCAGTCCCTTGCCAGTTATAAATCCGGATCCGTTCCAATACAAAACCAATTAACGTCAACGTTGACGAAATCTGAGATGACGGGTATGAGATGTAAATAATCGAAGCATGTGCCCTAGAGGAATACTGAAGACATCGTGACGATACGAGATTATCTTCGGAAATGACTAAGTCTGCAAATATCTTGATATATATAAGAATTATGTATTTTCCTAATTAATCACTGAAATTTGACTTTGCCTCCTTAGAAAAAGTAATAAGTCCGTTAGATCGAAATTGATTTCTTTTCGAATATTTCTTTAATTAAAATTAACTTCAAAGTATTTTAGGAAGACCTTAATTGGACTGCGAAATCTACTACTAATGCGTATCACCGAAGAAGATGATGTCTTAAAAAGAATAACTGGTATAGGTACCAAAAGATCAAACCAGATGAAGTACATTTAATTTCCGAAAGTTATGTAGGGTGTAGGTTTTTTGTGTAGTTGCCACTATTACGGAAGATAGGGATGGGATGTATTCTTCCAATGGAACGACCGCTATTTGACTAATCGATGACTGTATTGAAGCATTCAGTGGTTATCACAGCTAATTTAGTATTAGACAGCATCCAAATGCGAGAGAGACGAACATCCAGTTTTCATCAAGGTCTCAGCTCCGGTACTAATTACTTTGTGAAATGCATATTGTTGCCTTATACTCTATATGTTCATAGCGCCTAATGTTTCCTAATTACAGTATGCTTTTATTTACTTTTTATTTTCTTTTAGTCTACCTTTGGTAACGTTAGCTTGGTTGGCTCTCTTCTGATTGTGTAATCTCCAATTCTTATAATTCGACAGATTGCTAAACGTTAGCAAATTGGTTAGGTATTTCTTTTTCATGTATTTTAAGGTAACCAAGCGCCAAAATATGATTGATTTTGAACTATCAGTTGCTGAGTTCAGATATGAATTTAAGAATCGCTGTAATTTAATTATAAACATTTTTATACAAAATGTATACAATGGACGGAAACATATATACAGCTCAAAAATTAAATTGTATCAAATTTTCTAAATTCAATTTGCAATAAGTACTTACATATCTAAGTACCGATTCTCAAACAGCTGAGCAATGGTAAATGCTGAAGTAAAAATTAAAAAAAAAATAATTCGTTTTACGCTGTCTCTTCAGGTGCTTTAAGTAAATTCATAGATTTTTGGGAGTACACTGCTCGAAGCACAATCAATGCCTACATGAAGTGCCCACAAACAAGTGTACTCACAGACATACACATGTATATGTATAGTATATATTCAGCTGATATGTTGTGCAACAATATGATTGCCAAGCAATGGCAGATGTGCTCTGAATATTTTATTGAAACATTTTCTATTTGAATAACCGTGTTTTTTTTGTTGCTGCTGCTATCGTTTATTGTCGGCCAATAACATTCGTCGGCAAACGCATTTTCTCCCACTTAACGGGAGTTCTTGCCTTTTATTTCGTGCTTTTTTGTTTGCTCAAATGCTCGCAATATTTCGCACATGGCGAGCACACACACTTTTGCAGCTGAATGCATGTGTGTGTTTGTGTGTATGTATGTGTTATAAATGGCCGTGCACAAATGCTTGAACTAGCATTTTTTATGTTTTATTTCTGACTGTCTGATTTGTTTGACCAGCAGCGCCGTGCCTTTTTATTTATTTCTTTCTTTTTGTAATTTTTTGTAATTTTTTGTAATTTTTTATACTTTATTGTATTTTTTTAAATACTCATGCAGCACGTTGTACGCGTATAATAGTGTAATAGTAATAGTGTGTCCTTGGGTAAAAATCTTTGAGAAACTCTCTTTATGAGAAATCTTTATGAAACTACATGTGGCACTCTGAGGCGGTTAGTATTGCAGATGAGTAAACTCGGACCATTACGAACCAATCGGCACATAGGTACTGTAAGTGGATCGCCATAAATAATCGGAAATGGGCGTGGCATCGCCTACTTTGAGGTTAACTCTCATATTTCAGCAACTACTCCACGAATTTCAACCAAATTTGGTGTATAATTTTATCCTGACATTCCTATATTACATTGTGAAAATGGGCGAAATCGAACAACAACTACACCCACCTCGCATATAACACAATTTTTAATTCTATCTTAATATTTCACTTCACATTATATAAGTCAAGAAGCAATGAAGATATCGGAATGAAACTTTACGAAAATAGTATTTAGGGGTATTACATCTCTCAACTAAAAATGGTCGAAATCGGATTATAAATTTTCAAGGCCCCAGATAGCGAATAAGAGAACCCCAGTGCCTATAGCTGTGATTTTCCCGAAAATATCAGAAAATCTGTGAAATTTGTTCATAATAAAACTTTGAACTTGGAATATTTTCTTAGTAATAATATACCCTGGTACCTAAAATGGATAAAATTGGCGTTACCGAATATAAGTATTTCCATACTTCCGATTAACCTTATACCGTACACTGTATCAGCCAATATATCTTATTGGCAAAGTGAACGTATAATCTTGGGTATACGTCAGTTTGATGGCGAAAATAGATGAAATCCATGAATTATCCCAGACCCAAGCCCAGCTGGTGGACTTTCTGTCGAATATATCGGTCGAATTGTGTGGTATCTTAATAAAATGCGTGGAAAATTGCAATACTTTCCTATTTGCAATCATTTTTTAGTTGTGAAATGCAAGAAGTATAGCAAAACCTTGGCGAAAATTTCACAACTATAAGTGCAGTTTCCAAAAGTCAAGCCTCCATGCATATGTGCTAACAGATTTATGTATGTGTGAGCGCATGTAATTGGCTTTCGGTTGGCAACACCCACATATTCTTCCACACGAAACTGCGGTGGATGAGCCAAAGGGCAAGTTTCACAACGCGCTGGCATTCCAGGCTTGGTGTGCGCGCCATAAAAAATATGTGTGTATGTGTAATGCACACATTATCAAAGCTTGTGTCTATTGTGAAGCGCAAAACTCAAATACTCGTTTGCACAATTTTGTTGTTGTTTTTTCTGCTTGCAGTCCGGTTATCGACCCTTTTTTGCTCTCGTCGTAATGCTTCAAAACCTTTTTTCGCTACCAAAATCAAGTAGCAGCAGCGCAGCAGACCACTTTGGCAGGACATTGACATTATCAAATATTCGCACACTATTTTCAACTTAAATATTTGGGCATGTGCATTTTAAATTCGACAGATATTTGCCTGCACACATTTACATACATCGCTATAGTTTCTTTGGCAATAAATGTAGATTTTATTGTTTATGAAATGAATTGAAAAGGATAGCGGTAAAGTGGGAAAGTGGGAAAGAGGAGAGAAAATTTGGGCTTCGGCTATTTTGAGCTTAAACAAATATATTGGCATTTTATTAGGTAAAAATGGTGTGACCTCACTTATATTTGATAGTGACAGCAAATAGAATCACATATGCATATATATTTACTCATACAAATTTCCAGGCTTGCACAATTTGTTGCCACTCATATATAAATGCGTTTATTTATATTTGTATTTGTTTGCAGCAAAGTCTGTTACATTAAGCCGATTACAAGGTTTTCTCTCACCTCATGCTTGCACACTTTGAAAACATAGTTGGAGTGGGGTCCCTTCGGATTATAAGCAAGAAAAAGGTTGTATGAAAATGAGACCTTTACAAATGGCTCTTGGATTAAATTAGGCTGAAGAAGTTAAGAAAAATAAAATGATTACTGAAATAAAAAAAAAAAATTTTATCGTGTCTAAAAGTTTATTCAGCCGAAATTGTGTTTGAATTATTTTGAATTTTTGAATTAAAAAAAATTGAGCTCAAGCCGAGCAAAAATTGCAACTATCAACATGTTGTCAATAAATATTTTTACATCGATCATCGAATTTCAATCGCACTCCTTATCCAGCATGTGTTCAGCATTTTCAGTTAGACTTACTTTTCAATTAGCCTTATGATGAACCCAATGCACGTCGAAAAGAATTTGTTACGGACAAGAACATCAAAAAACTCCACAAATGATCTAAATGGTCGTAAAATAAAATCGATGGAGATAACTGGCACTCTAAGTGGATCAAAGGAACCCGCTGGACATATCGTTGATGAATATTTATATATACCGTATACCAAAATATTTATATGATATAATATATAATAGTATATATTTATATACCAAAAAAATAATTAAGCGTTCTGAAGAACGACTCTATTTGAAGGTGAAGAATGTCGCAAATAAATGCAAATGATATCAAAAATGCCCATATTGGACTTCGAATTGTTCAGAATCCACGGCATTCCCGCAAATTGGCCTTAACCTGTTCACAGAATTCTTTCAGAAGATACTTAACGACAGTAAAGAGATAATCGCCGAGGCGGCGGACTATTTGAAAGCAGAAGTCAAATCGTATTATAAAAAACATATTTTAAGGTTAGCAAATCATCAATCGTGGTAACCTCCTCAATGGTGAATATATATTATAAATAACAAAATCGACATTTGTCTCTTTTTCTTGAAATTGATGCAAACTTTTCAGACTATTTTATAAGACGTTATATTAGTTCATCAATACCGAGAGGTATCCGTTCCAGCAAGAATCCCTTACTAGCCTTATTAAAATAGAGCAATATATCTTTGGTTGCTTTAAAATTCCACGACTCAGATATGTCAACACTGGTCTAGAGAAACCTTTGAAGATTTCCACCGAACTATTGTTATTCAAAACTTCTGAAGAAAACAAAGCACCGACATTACGGTACTAACGTACGTCTCTTTTTCACTTTTTTGACCCATAAACTCCGACTTTGTGGGTGTTCCGTACAGGGTTTTTCCTTTTAATATTCTTTATATATTTCCGATTTATACGCATGCTATGGAGTATTAGCCAGATTTTGTTTTTCTTCCTTTTCACTCCTTTTTTCTCTTCTCCCGATTCAAACGAGGATCTTAAAAGTGTGAACACCACTCTAATGGTCGTGTATTCAAATTATATGCGAGATAAAACCATGTGACCCTTAGGTGCAACCATCTAAATGAGAAGTTAAGAGGTTGTGCATCAAATCCATTAACCATTATGAAATACGACACGAATGTCTTAACTCGCCAGCTTACTCACGCATAGAAGAGAGAGAGAGAGAGAGAGAGAGAGAGATTACACTGATTTCTTCTCTTTTCACCAAAAGAAACCAGTTTTCAGAAGCTTTTATCATATAATACATATTGTAAATACAAACAATCGCAATATAATTCAAAACCAACAGGATTCTTATCAAAACAAACAGCACTTCAGCAATACCAAATTTTAGTAATCCAATATTGTAGTGCTGATATGATTACTTGTTTGGTACATAAAAATTTTCAATTAACATAATTTACTTACGAGATATGGCAAGCGCAGTGAAGATTAATATAAAACAAAACCGCATATCTGTCATTAATATGCTTATTATTATTATATACACAAAGCACAGTGGATTCATTCCTTTCTATTTACATTTGTTTATGACCTAATTTGCTACACCTCAGCAACACGACATATCAACAAATGTAGACACATTTGTATTCTCATACCCGCCTTATTGTCATATTTCTTAAGTTTAGTATGGCCATTTATTCTCGTTTAACGGCAAATTAATAGCAAACACAGGACTACAGCAAAGCAAAACACACCAATGCATACGAGCTAAAAATTAGAATAGGTCAGACAAACATAAATTTTAAGCACCCCCAAATGGGCTCTGGATCTGCTGTGCAACCGTGGGTGGGTCGGACAGCTGACTGCGCTCCATTTTGGGCCAGTCCTCTGTATATGTGTATATGTGTGGTGGTGTGTGTGCTATGTGTGGTGGTGTGGTGTAAGTTCGGTAGGCAGCTTTTGACCTAATAAAATATTTGCTATTAAATATTTAATGTCCTGCATTTTTGCAAAATAATAAATGGCAAGAGAATATACCTGTCTAATGCCATTGCTTTGAGTCGGAGTGCTTAAGAAAGTGCAAGCTCCGGCCTCGACAGCCATTCAAAAGGATATGCTGGTGTTGTTTACCTATACACATAGCTTTGAGTTTATGAAAAGTAGCTTTAAAGGTGGCTGTTAAGCTGTAGGTAACAGTTATTTATGTGCCTTCATTCTTATTCCCTCCTGGATTGTATTATGTGTATATAAGCGAATGTTAATATGAACATGGTAGTTACATTTAGGTCTACACGCTGTCTTTGTTGAGTCTCATTTCGACGTGAGAAATTTCATTTCTTAACTTCATTGCTTGCATAGTTTCAACCTTCTGAATTTGAGGTTTAATAAGCTCCTTGCCCTCGACAAGGTTCGCCTGGCATAGTTATAGAACCTCCAACCGATTACTGACTAGTGAAACTCCATAGGGTGAGGCGAAAAATCTTACCAGATATTGATTGTAGTTTATTTGAAAAAAGAGGAAGTAAAATCATCTCGAAACTTGTTTCAAAACTGTCCCGTTTCGCGAGACTAAGGAGAAAACACCTTAGATGCTTACATGAAATTCTTTGGATATCATACCTTTAGTCATTCAGGCAAACTAACTGGAAAAAAATCAATAGCCTTAACGATTAATTGATGAATTAAAGAGTCTTTTACTACACATGAGGGCTTAGATCCATCATGGGGAATTTTTAGTACCACCGAGTACATCTCAATAGTTCTCAAAGTGTGATATCCATCTCTTAAGTTGATATTTCCTCTTAATTACCAAATAAAAATAATTAATTACCAATATTTCATATTTCGCTTGATTAAAAGATACTTGGAAACAACATAGAACAATGCTGAAATAATATTGCGTCTATTCATTCCATTATTCCAATATACCGAACATGACCCTTCTACTTCTCCCACTTACAAAGTTGCACCAAAGCTACAATACCGTTTTGTTTTCCAGTGGGAGATAGAAACCAAGCTTAATATCAAATTCCAGTCAAGCTTTGCCTTTATACATGCTCGTACTTACATATACACAAGATGCGATAAGAAAAAGAAAGAGTACAATTCTTACTCTCACTCATTTTCAAACACTCATTACATTGAATTTATATAGGTGGTATATATTTTTAAAATTAATTTATATTTCATAAGACAGTTGCATTCGCTGTTTCGGAGAGAACACTTCACTCTTTTACACTTCCGAAAATATAGTATTAAATTAAATATTAAATAATAAATAATAAATAATAAACACAACAATGTTGAGAATTCTTCAAATTTCTATAACGTTTCTATTCGTAATCATCTGCACCACAACAGCACAAACGACAGAACCACCTCTGTTTCCAAAATGCGAAGGCGATATTTGCTCTTGTAGCGCCGGTACGCATGAGGCTGTCTACAATGGTCGTAAATATTGCGCCACGGACAGTAAAGAAAGTTGTCCTGAGCACGCTGTGCGATTATCACCGCGAGTTTGTGAATGTAGGAAAGGCTATCGATTCCTTAACGATGAGCGAACAGAATGTGTTACAGAGCGTATGGAACAACCAGCCTACCCAATTGACTCTTACGAAGAAACCGCAACTGATGAGGTCGTTGACAGGGAAACATCAACAGAAATACCTACAACGAAGGTTGCAATTCCAACAACAACACCGATAACAAATATTATAACAACAACAACAACGCCGATAACAATAAATACTACAACAACACCAGCTACTAAAATTATAACAACAAGCACAAAACCTGACACTACAAGATCGGAAGAGTCGGAAACTAGAAGTAATCAATTGTACATATATATAGGTATTGCAGTAATGGTAATTACTGCGCTTTTGTTAATTGTTCTGTTGTGGGTCGAACAAAGACAGTAGTGCTATTAAGTATGTACACTATGATATATTGTAGTTATTATGTGAGTTTAAGTGCAAAAGTATATAAAGAACACCACATATATCTATATATATGTTTATTATAAATATATATTTTATATTTGTATATGAAGAATAGATAACATATATGTATAAATGTCTGATTTAAGAATATATATAAAATAAATTAGAGTAAACATAAATAAAACCTAGCAGTGTATGAAATAATTTAGAGCGAATCAAATTAATTTCTTTCGAAGTATTGAATTACAAATACAGGCTGCAAGTTGTCTTTCAAGCCATCACCGAACATATGTTTCACAAGCTTTTCCATGTTCGCGCTAACATGAGCCACCACTATTAGCAAACTAATTCTCTCTCTCTTAATTGTGATACTGTTATTACTGAGCTTTTGCCCCACCAATTATCTCTAATTAATTCTCTGATTCACTCTTTTATTACTGTGAACAATATTAAGTTATAATTTCTCTTAAAGACAAATAAAAACAAATTGTGTGCGGATTTTGCGGTTTCCCCGATCGACTAGCGATGACTAAAGCATTCCGAAAGAATTCAATGCTTAGCTACGGTGCCGGTTATCGCACTTGTGCATTATTCACTTATGAAACAATCGCGAATTAGCTCGGCAAAATTGCTGCATATATATTTATATATCACGCCTATATATTTACTTATATTGTAATTGCAATATACCACACTTTTGAGATTTTTTTTATCATGCCTCATTTACTATTTGTGCTGTGTAGTAGCTTAATGTTATCCAAAGAAATTGAAGGTCTCTTCAAAACAGGTTATGAATTTTATGAAAAGTTCTTTTATATTAGAGATGTACTTGGATAAGATAAGAATAATAAAATTTAATTTGAATCCAGGTTCACAAAGTTGTAATCAACAGCTACCGTCTTAATTCTCCCGCTGCCTGTCTGAACCATTTTAGGTTCTATCAGATACCTGCAGTTAATATCAAAATCTTTTAATTTTTTCCTCCTTTCGAAGCATTTCTCAGATTGTGTGCAAGGATTGTATTCGCTTTTATCGGCTTGATTTCCGCCGTTATCCTAGCCAGTTGATTAACCATCTTACTTCCCTCATGGTCCTGTGTTCAGAGATCCGTATGAGGTGAACACCATTCCTCAAAAAGATACAATGATATCTCCAACGGCATTTAGACTTATCTCGTCTCACCCACTCACGATCATCTGCGAACACAACAACACTACAGTGCGTGTCCCTGCGGAGGTTGTTCCATTTCGTTTCATGAGATTTCATTGTGTCAGCTCTTCCATTTGGGCCGCCCTTCTTTTGCAAGAATTAAATAACCCTATCTTTAATATCCAGATGATTTATCTTATCTTTCCCTAATAAAAACTTTATCGACTTAATTTTGAAGTTTTCGTTCCGGAACCAGTAAAATATATTAGTTGATGCAAATCGGCGAATCACCACACGAGAGATCGGTGAGAGGTTAAATTTGTCGAATTCAACTGTTTATGGCCATTTGAAAGGCATGGACTTAACCTCGAAGCTCGATGTGTGGGTGCCCCATGTCCTTACCGAGCGAAATTTGTGTCGTCGTGTTGACGCGTGTGATTCGCTCCTCAAACGTCTAGAAAATGATCCATTTTTGAAGCGGATTATTACTGGGGACGAAAAATGGGTTGTATACAACAATGTTAAACGCAAGAGGTCATGGAGCAGAAAAGATGAACCGGCTCAAAGCGTGTCAAAAGCCAACATTCACCAAAAAAAGGTGATGCTCTCCGTTTGGTGGGATGTCAAAGGAATCGTTTTTTTGAGCTTTTGCCGGACAATACAACGATTAATTCAGAAGTCTATTGTCATCAGCTGGACAAATTGAATGATTCACTTAAAGAGAAGAGGCCCGAATTAATCAACAGGAAGGGTGTAGTGTTCCACCAGGATAATGCGAGACCTCACACAAGTTTGGTCACTCGCCAAAAACTTTTACAGCTTGAATGGGACGTACTGCAACATCCACCATATTCTCCAGATCTGGCGCCTTCCGACTACTAATTGTTCCGGGCAAAATTTTTTGGATGGCAAAACCTTTACCTCAAATGAAGATGTCAAAAACCACCTGGACGAGTTTTTTGCCAGCAAGGACCAAAACTTTTATGAGAGGGGAATTATGTTACTGCCAGAAAGATGGCAAAAGGTGTTGGACCAGAATGGCCAATATATAATTTAATAAAATATTTATTCATTATACGAAAACTGTCTTTCATGTTCCCCAAAAAAAACGAAATGACTTTCCGAACAACCATAGAAGGGATATTCGAATCGAGAGCTTGGACTCCTAGGCGACATTTCTAGCTGCAGTTTCTTCTCTTCTAATAAAGAAAATATGTACTTACTAGCCAAATACTAAATACGCTGAAAGGTCTTTAGCATAACTTTAATATCCACGTCCAATTGATCCAACAATACACAGCAATATTGTTTATTGATTGTTTCACTATGTTCGAGCTAATCGATGTAAATGATTTCATATGAATCCTCGAAAATGTTCTGAAACTTTGGACCAACTTTGGACCAGCGGACAGCCGATTAGACTCAGGTCTTTAATAAGTTAATCAGCGAAAGTATTTTTACAAGTATATGGATGAGCCATTTGAAGCCAGATTTTTGAAGAATTGACAGCTATGGCCATTGACAGCTATGCCGTTCCCACGACGGTCGGGTCTACGTAGTTAGAACGAACCCGGATTTTTATCCAGTCCAGAATTATTAACTAAGTGGCATTTTCTAAAATTATTGGGGAATGTTTTCTATCTCTGCAACAACAATAGTAAGAGGCTCCAACTGAACCTTACTTCTTCACGTGCTGCCACCCTCTAACCTTCATTGATTACTTTAAAAAACCTCTGCTTAATTGAAATATATAGCGTATGGACTTACAATACAAAGTAAATGAAACAAATTCAATATTGGAGAACAAAAATAGGAATTACTTTATGAACTCGAAGTCAGTTTAGAACAATCAACTGAAACACGCCATCAGAAAATAAACACAACCAAAGAGGACAGAATTAATAACATTAAACTAACGCCAGCCAAAGTTATTGTCTGGAAGAACTTCAATAGCAAAGTATAACTAAAACACGTAGCAACATATAAACTGTTTAGTAGCTCAAGAAACAAGCTCTGCGTTGAACACTTTCTTCAATTTTTCAGCCTTGCACGAGAATACGCCTTCATTTCAATGCGTCTTGTCTAACATGCCTCAGAAGCTCCAAACTTATGCACTTTACATGTGTATATGAAGGTAAATGCATGCAATTGAGGCGAGCGATACGCGTTCGTCGAGTTGAGTTATATAAAAGACGAGCGGACGTGACTATGCATCCAGCATACAAATATTTCGTACTCATAGGTACCTGAGCCCCAGCGCATCCAATGAAAGTGTACAGAAGTGGGTGCTGTGACAATAAACACCATAAAGAAAAGTATAACTTTCAGTTTCTAAGAATTTTTAGCGCACGCAGCAAATTTTGTGTTGCTCAGAATTTTAAATAGTCAACAATTTTCCTCCCTCAATTCACTTTGATATGTAGCATAATATTAAGCTGAAGGAGTCCGATTGCAAGTCAGTTGCGGCGCTAGAATAATAAAAAGAAAAAGTTGACGTGTGTCAGAAGGCGAAAGTGATTGAACTGGTGGAAAGTGAAGACGAATTTTATTGCATTTCGTCAAAAGCTGTCTTCAACTGACGAAAAGTAATAAAAAATGAAGCGTTCCAATAAGTACTTAGCCGACAAAAGAAAAATTAAAATATTCACATAGTATTTCTTCACATAGTCTCATTTCAGCTCTATACACTTGACCCTGCGGTGATCCAAGTTCTTCTATCCGTCTGAAAAATACGTTTTCTGGAAGTCTGCAAAGTAGATATCCATAGTGGTGATGACTTTATTTTGTGTTTTTGAACCTTGGAAACAAGAAGAAATCATCAGAATCACATCTAGAGAACACAGTAGATGAAGCAGCTTTTCGTAGAGCTCGACAGAGATCTGAGCTGGTGCGATATCAAGGTGGAACGGCACTTTTCTCTTCGCCAAATTAGACCATTTTTCTGCTAATCGACGGCGAACTGGTACAATGAGTCGGTATAATAGAGCCCTGTGATCATTTTAACCCCCATAGTAAAACATAGAAGGCGATGGCTATCAACTTTTCATCTGATAAGACAGTCTTCGTCTTCTTCGGAGCAGGTTATTTTGTGATGCCACTATCTCAGCTATCTCACGCGCCTTCAATCGGTAGTCTATCCATAGGAAGTCGTGGACTTTTGTTCCGTTATCTTCCTTAATAGTCATTTTCGGGGAAACCGGGCGTGGCTCATCAAAAACCGACGTGCGACGACGTTGAATCTCATTAAACGATTTTTTGACTATCGCCATTGAAGAAGTAAATGTCTCTTGCGATAAAGGCGCCATCTGTCGTTCAATAGCAGTGTTTATCGGACTTCCTGATTAACGCATACATAAGAATACAAGCTAGATGAATTGCAGATAAAGTGACTTTGCGCCGTGATAGAATAGTTTAAGTGTGTAACTAGCATTTGTTGATGTTTGGGTCAAAAACCGTTCTGCGTTAAAGCATAAATTTATGTAATAATTTATAAATGTTATATCAGAGAAAAACACTACATAGTCAACATATACACCTAATATAATCAGACAAATTAAAAAATATTTTCGAAAATAAATTTAATATAACAGAAACAACGGGAAGGGCATAAAATTAAACTCGACTTCTTTGGTCTATTCGGGGTTTAGCATTAAAAGTTATTAACTGTTTTGACAGTTTGCTAACTAAAGTAAAGTCGGAATGGCTTAAACACTGCAGTGAAAATACTCGACAATTTTTCATAAGCTCACAAAAACGAGTTTGCTATCGTATTTGAAAAAGTATTCAACTAAAATTATAAATTTTTAAATTCATAAATATCTCGGTAGTGTTTCCTAAATATAAAACCTTAAACTCAAGTTTGTAGTGAAATTTTAATATACGATTAGGAGTAAGAGATTCGAGACAAAATTTCTTTCCAGATTCTTCAGATCTTTTCCGAAATTAATTGTTAATATTGGAACTTAAGAAATATCGAAATACAACTTCTTTGTTGAAATTATACAACGTTTGATCTGTATTATAATTGAGGCTGAGACTTATGATACTATTACTTTAAGATTAGAACAATAAATGGTATTGTATAAGATACAAATACGTCAACGTAAACTATAGATTTTTGCTTCTGAAATTCGGTAATTCTTTTATAACCCCTATTGATGAAGTTAGTAGGAAGTCACGCTAAGAACGTAACATAATGTATACTAGCAATCTAATAACCATTCAGAATTTTGTGAAGAATACTTTTCAATATCGAGATAAGAAGAATGCTTCGGAAATTCGAATACCTAGTATAAACTACCGAGAAGGCCGCCTGAGGTTGGAACTTTTTGCATCTTAATTAAAAGTTTACTACAAAGCAATTATCTTTCCATTTTTAATAAAACCCTTAGTGAATCAATCTAGACTATATCTAAAAATAGTTATATATTGATGATTCAGAAGAAGTGAACGGAGGGAAGTGTCTCCTCTTTCATTAGGGCTTTCAGGCTTAACACAAAAAAGTTGTTTTACGTTTTCTTGAGAATTACCAAGTCCTCGGCTATTTAACTAAAAAATTTTAAGCACAATTTTTCTACTATCTTTGTATCTTAGTAATCTCGAAAGTTTGATAGTTTACTTTGCTTCCACCAAAATAAAACTTTATACTAATTATTACACCTGCCTCAGCAATTTAATAACGGCACGTTGTGGCCGTGTTATGTAGACGCTTTATGAAGTCTCAGCTTCTTGTAAAAAAAGTTGTCTACAAAATTTTCAGTTAATTGCTTTTACTTCCTTAAGACGTGTTCTCACAAAAAACTATTAAGTCATAAGCATTCATATGTAAAACTAATACAATTTGGAAACTACATATTTAGTAATTATATAATATGTATGCATATATGTATATGTGTCATTAACACTTCCGTGTAAGAAAACACACACATATAGATTTTTTACTCATTCTCAGGGGCTGTCTTTGCTCTAGCATAATTGCCGCCACCTTTTTGTATGCAATGCTTGTTAATCGCAACTTTGTGCAGTACGTGCTATAATGTGCCGGCTGAAGACGGTAGCATAAGCAGAAAACGATTTGTTTACGTTGTGCTGCTTTTGGTATGTAATCACGTTTGTGAAAAAATATGAAAAGTTGTGTGCAACCATTGCGGAGACATACCCTGCGTATACGTAACTTTCTTCAAATTGCAATATAACGCTTCATACGTATGTATATATGTATATATACATATATATTCCATATATGTAAGCACATCTCGTTGCCAAACCATCATTTTAATTCGCTTTAATTCCACGCCAACGCTCTCGAACAGCTGCTCTCTTTGAAAATTTAATTATGCGCGCATGAATGTAATTGTGGCAACTGAAGAAAAAAAAATTTAAATTGGTTTGCGTCCAAATCTTCAATGTGGCACTTAAAGTGAAATTTCCTTCGCAACCGAACATATTTTACCGACCTTTTTCTTTCACTCATTGTTATACACACTCCTTTCACAATCGTTTGCTGTCTTTTGCGCATAATGCCTGCGTGGATTGCTAATGTCTAAAATTAAAATTGCGACAATTTTTAGTTTTATTACGTTTTTAAGTGGCACTGGCAGCCAATTAAGTTTCCCCAACGCTTTAATCACTTCATTCCTTCCTTTATGCCCGACTGCTCATCAAGTTGGCTTAAGACGATAACAATGCCAACCATAAGCTGTACGGTGGCGCTTAAAATCTGCTACAAATATGTATGTATTTGCAGAAGAAGCACTAGCAGCATCACTTGATGATGAGCAAATGACAGCTATAGCAAACAAGTGAAGAAAGTTTTGCAATAAATGCTGGTAGCAAAGCAATGTTTTAGCAGAGAGGTTGTGGAATTGCTTCGGGCCAAGTTTAAAATGACAGAAAATATTCTCGGCAAATTGCAGATTCAAAAGGTACTTGAAAGTTTAAATATTTTTTTGCTGATAATGAGTCAAAACCATTACTTTTGACAGCCTATACACAAATATACGTAGGTTTTAAAGTAAGATGTGAGTACCCTTAGGCTTAGGTTGCTCCATGAACTTGATTTTATTTGAAATTAGCCTTTTAGTACTAAACACACACACAAGCTGAGTAACGGCAATTTTACATCACTTATATAAAAGGATTCGAAATTAAACACAAAGTTTCTTAAATTCAAGTTTTCTTAAACACACTTTGGAAACTATTTTTAAAAAAGGCAAAATTTTACAATCAAAAGTTTATGGTACAATATGAACTTTCGAATAGGAAGCAAGTACAAAACCTTTTCAATGTATGAACTTATGACAAGGAAAAGGAAGGTTTTTGATCAGACCCCAAAAAATAATTCTAAAAACTATGTCATACCGTCAGCACTTGTACGAAAATTGACTTTAATTTATATTAATTATTTATATTATATTAATAATTATTTAATTTATTTCTCTAACTGAGCAATTTTGAAAAGAAAACGTGTACTAAATATAAGTATTAAAATAAATTTTAATTATGAATTAAATGTATAAAAAAAATGTAAATTAGTATTGCTTTCCTTTTTCTTTAGTTTTAAAGCACTTGAAACCAAGATATAAATAATGTGAAAAGTTATAACAATAAATACACAAATATTATATATGTAGTACATAAATACATAAAACATCAATATTTATGTAATATTATATAAGGATTGCCCGCAAAACAACACTTACAGGAGAATTAAGTTCTTATAAGCATTAGGGTAATCCTTTTTGTATCGGTAAAGTGCTCTCTCGGCGAAGAATTTTTACTTATTGTTAATAAGTCCCTCATCAGGCTCCTTCTAACAACTGGTACAGAAGCGAAGGCAATAAAGTGAAGTGTTGGAGAGAAAGAAAGAAATAGAAACAAAATATCTTTTAGCCTTCCCCAGCTCACAATAGAGAACTTTACAACGTCATAAAAATAGCTCAGTCTATTTGGAAATCAGCGCCTTCAGCGAAATACCTACCTGAAAGTAGGTATTACGATACCAGCTCTGAATAGCATAGGAAAAATAACACCTCTCAACGTTGGAAAACATCTAGCTTCATTCGGTGTTTCCAATTAGTAGCGAAGAGAAAAAGCAACGAAAATTATAAACCAATAAGAAGAATACTAAGATCATTTTTAAAATCCTCAAGCCCTAATGACATGAATAATATAAATTCGACATGACAACTTAATCACTTTTCGACAATGGTGTCCTTCACTTGATGATTTATATGATATAGTTATAGTATATAGTTATAGTTATAGTATATATAGATGAATAAGGAGTCAAATTTTTATTTATTATTTAAATTAAATTTTTATAATGGGTCTCATCCCATTTCATACTGCGACAATAAGCAAAATTATATTGAATAGAGAACAGAAATTTCTTTCGAGATCCATGTAACGGCTACTGTTGTAGCTGTTCAGACGTATAAATGAAAATCACCACAAAGTCCCATGTTTCCAAACAAAATAAACTAGACACTTGCAATCAGTACCAGGTGTTATTGGTTCATTATGAAAGCTCCTAATATGTTACAATTGCTTTGATTACTCAGTTTCTCTAATAAAAATTCTTCAGACATCTGATATGAAACAAAAGCTGAACCTGAGCAAAGTGTACAACAGGAATCCTTAAAACATTGAATAGCTTAAGGCAAACATTGGTGCCGAATTAAACGTTATACTTCTCGAGATACTAGAAAAAATAGTGGTGAATACAGATTTTGCCGTGACAGTGCAGAATGACTACCCAGAACACTCGCTATGCATCAAATATCCACATAAGCAAATGCTTTAGATTCCAGATCCATTCAAGATACAGAACTTTCTCAAAGATGAAAGAAAAACAAAGAATTAATAAGTACTTCGTTTGAATAAAAAAATACTCACCCTAATGCGAAGGCATATATGTATATTAATACCAGAAAACACATCGCTATACATGCAATTTAATCCCTGCATTCAACAAACAATTTCCCGCAGGATATGTAGCGCATTACATGCAATCAGGTTGATCTATGCAGCATACGAAATATTCCGCACATATATACTTATATATGCTTATACTTATGTACATATGTGCACTTGATGAGCAAAAATCTTGAAGAGGTGCAATGCCCAGAGGTGCAAGCAACTATATGTAAGAGGATATAAAATAAATCCCAGACACTTAACACAAATCTCCTGCAGCCAACTACAGCAACAACAGGGCGAGCAACTAAAAGTGCACGGCGAAATACATGAAAACGAACTTTAGACTCGATTCGTTATACAGCATTTTATAGTTTCACATTCGTTTTGTCTTCTTCTACTTTTCTAACTACAAAATAAATACATCAATGTACTTCCCGTGCGCCTCAAGGTATGCTAGTGAATGCAAATGCGTCGCACAGTGGGATTGTGGTAGGCAAATTCTTTAAGTATCGAGCATTGAAGACGATTCGCCTCAATTGACTGAAAGGTTGACAGTAACAGAACTATGCCGACATTTTGTCAATCTCTGCGCATATCCTACATTCTGCCGGCTCTACTTAACATAGTTTCTAGAGATGATACCACTGAGGCAAATGCCGTATGCTGACCCCAACAATAATATTGATATTACCTTTAACCCAAAAGTAAATGCTTTTGGCATGTGTACTATTCATATAACTCAGGGCGAATTTTGTGGCACGCTGCTTTTAGTTTTGAAGTTCAACACATGAGCTATTCGTCTAACAGCCATAGCTTTAAGCAAGATTACAAGGAACTGTATGGTTTCCCGTAGTTGACGGTAACCCAGATCTAGTAACAACTGGACAAGTAAATTAAACCGCTTCTTCATTTATTTCTATATCTTTATATATATTATTATATATTAGACCGAGGTCAAGCCTGGTCTCTCCTTGTTGAGTTCTTCACCAAAAGTTTCTCTCGGCTATTTGCTATGAAGTCGATGGACTGACGATTAAAGCGGACGACTTTTTAGCTTCTTTTGTTATACCCATGATCTCAGTCTTAAAAACAGATTTATAGTGCTTAAGCTACCTTCTATAAGTCAGTTCTAGCAAAAGAATCTTACCTTCGTGCCTATTCCACATATTGATCGTCGTCATATTCGGATTTTTGGTTTTACAACTTTGGAAAAGCGGGCATAACACCATCTCTATTATAACCAACTCTAATATTCCAACTCTGTTATCGTTGTTATCTCATAGACTACCAAAGTAATCTTAGCAAAACTTTATGGAAACATTTTTCACCACTAATTCAATTTCATGGTTGGATTTTCTTGAAATAATGTCGGAAACTTGAAATTACCCGGATTTATTATCTTAGGCTTACATATGAATCAGTTAAAAGAGTGGATGGGCTTGATAACTAATAATATTTTGCTGATATGTGAAAACCTTCTTCCAAGGCCCCTTATACCACCTATGAGGATTTTCGGCCGCCTAATAAATTTCTTTTCGAATATATCAAATAAAACAATATATGAAATATATTAATAACATTCCACAAGAATACTTCGCTCAGCACAGTCGCAAGTATTAAAGAAAGTGGTCCTTTCCTAACCCCCCAAGATTGATCTCAATCTCTCTGGTTTTCTTAATACCGTACAATTCTGTCAGCTTGTGAGATACAAAATTGAAATTAAATGAAAAATTTTCGCTTATTATATGGTGGTTTGTCACCAAAAGTGACGGAAATCGATCTAAATTTTTTTATTTTCCTCAGATAACAAAAACTAATTTCTATTTGTGTGGCTTACTTGAAAGTGGATATCTCATGTAATAGAAACCCAGTGAAACTAGTTCATAGTTGATTCATAGTTTTGTCCAGACTTGGACTTCGGAGACAAATTTTTGTAAAAGTTATGGCATTACATGAATTTTCAGACTCTTCACATACTACTAAACTACGAGAGCATTTAATTTTCGGTTCTGTTTAAACTGAGATATTCTGTACTCCATTGAGTTGAGATTGGCGGTGTCGTGCGCCAACTTCTTATAATTGTTTCTAATAAATGTTCGGAGCTATACCACTGTACACCATCTCACCAAAGGAGTACTTAGTTGCCCAACTTGTCCGGTATCTTCACAACAAGTTGTTTAGCAATTTTCTCAATTCTCACCTATGTATGTCTAAACGACGAAGATGAGTATTTAAGTCTTCCGTCTTCAGGTTTAGTTGCCACAGTTTATGGCTGAGGCTCAGTCACAGTAGTTGTTCTTTTTATTGTTGTTAGTGTTATTATGATTAGTGTTGCTTGCTGTAAGCAAAGTTTACTTCCTGTCAAGTGCTTCGCAATGTCTTCGCCACACACATATATCCAAATGCCTCTGTAACTGCCGTCATTTTCAACTCGAATTTCTAACTTCTCTCACTTCCTTTTTAGTCCTTGGCATTTGCATGCGCTTTCACGAGAGATCGCTCTAAGTTTCTTTATTTTATTCACTTTTCCCAGTGTCTGTGTTGTCACGTGACATATGCAACGGCTGCAAATTGCTTACTTCCATTCGCACTTGGTGTGGTTGCTGAATTGCTTCCTTCGCGTGAATTTTACGTTATGATTCAGTGAGTGTGTGTCTTCGAATTTATCTTGTGGCAAATTGCTTGTGTAAGCAAAATTTCTTGTTTGCATCAACTGAATTTCGCAAGATAAACAAACATTTGCGTGGTTTGTGTGCTCACTTGATGGTTATATAAGCGCACACATGCACCCTGGCACACACACACTTACTCGCTTCTGTCTGCTGATTACTTCTCATTTAAATTTACTTCATGCAGAATTGTTTTTGGTTCTTGTGAAGCAATTGGAGCGTTTGCTGATAGTTTCGTTGCGGCTTCTTTGGAGAATTTCATAATTTTCTGTACAAATTTTCGCCATTCGAGCCACCAAAGACTTCTTTTTGCTTTCACAATTATTTGCCAATGACGTGGACTTGATAATGAGTGTCAATTATTTGTTAAAATATTTCGCATAAAACATTAGAGCTCCCAACAATGCCCTTGCCAGGATTAACAAAATTGCTTTATACTTTAAAATTTTCATTTTCAGTGGTGAAGATATTTTCAATCAACGTTTTCGCTTTTGTCCAAATATGCTGATTATTATACTCAATCAATAATATTGATGTTGTTGGCCTAACAACGAACTAAGAACCATCAAGTCGGCGACGTTCCCTAGGAGTTTTCGGTATCTACAACGGGAGTTTTAGGCTTTTAGAAAACAAAAAGCCATCGTTTTTTCAGAAATTCGAGCCTTCCAATTATGAAAGAGCTGGAGGTGTTTACCAATTCGCATGGATACTAATTTAAGATATAGTAGCACACTGAGCATGCACTAGTAAAGTCGAATCAATTATTATTCCTAACTGTGGATAGTAATATTTAACTGTGCTAATGGTCTGAAAGTAATCTGCCAGCATCCAAAACTTTCCTGTTATTTATCTGCTCTGTCGGTTTTGTACATTCCTGAAAAATGATTATTGACACATTGATGTCACGATTGGTTACTCGAGTTCGTACTCTTCTTCAGACATTCTATTAGAGCCTGGATTTTACGGCTTAATGCAGAGTTCCATTCTTAAATAGGATATTTTCTATTCGTCAGGACTTCGCACTCTCTAAGGATTCTCTGTATCCATCCAACAGTGAGAGCTACACTAAAAGTCATTAAAGAAAAAGTGGTAAGGGCTATATGCGAAACTTTAAAGTAATAAGCTCTGTTATTACGAAGGTAATGCACTTTTTGATACGCCGCCCCTCTCTGTATGCATATATTGTAAGTTTTCTTACTTTGTATTGGGTAATTCAATCCACAGCTTGAGCTTATCTAGTCTCAAAAACTACTTTCAGTCTATAGTTATTACAGGCAAACCGACTAAGATCCCATTGAAAGTGTTAACCTAAACACTTTATATAGTGTGTTATTTTAGATCAAATAACAAGTACTCAGAATATTTCCAAAAACTTTACTTTCTTATCACAAACACTCTTTAGCGGAGAATGAAAAGGAATTATGTAACAAGACCATCAGAGTTGTAACTGAACAACTGTAACTTTAATCTGATCTGATCATCTTAAATTTCATTAGCATTTCTACAACTTCAGACCTCGCTGGAGTTTGCACAACCATTTATATTGATTCTCTATAGAAATTTGTGTGAAGTTTTAGAGGCTTAAACTCATACGAGTCGCCTGTCCCATTCAGTTAACGACGATTTCACAAAAGTAGTGAAGAGTTTTGTGCTCAAAGGCCTTCGTTTTAGCAGTTGAGGGATAGTAGAAGTTCGCGAAACTATAATAGATGGACTCAACATATTTTGGTTGTAAAGATTTTCAACGTCGAAGAGAGACCGCTCGAGATATGATTATAAACAAATTACAAGCTTAGATATTTCAGCCTCCAGTGCTTCTTATTGATTGGCTCTTGGCTGTCTAATCAAGTTTGGCTTATCGTTTCTTTGTTTAGAAATTCAGCGCCAACAGCGCAGACCCCAGCTCTCTTTCTACACTTGGCTCCTCTATCGTAATGGCAATTCCCGTTCTTCATCTGCATTCATTCAAATGACTTCTATGTTATTTCTGTGAACTATGTTGAACTCGTTTAAAGCAGTGGTGATCAAAAAAGTTAACTCCGAACCACACAAAAATAACATCAAAACCAAACGGAGCCACTGTAATGTTGTTGGGAGTCAAAGTGAATCGAGTTGCGAGCTACGCCTTAAGCATTCCTGGTTTAAAGCTCATATAGTCCCTCATTCCAACTTAAACGAAATTTGGAGTTGCCAACGCATAAAGTATGTAAGATGAACGATCTAAAAGACCTTAGTCTTTCGTCGAAAAAATACATTGCTACTCAATGAGTAGGAACTCAGTTCAAAAAGCACATCGACAAGTACTCCCTCTGTCAATTGCTCGCATTGTGTTTGAGTAGCTTATTCGGTAATAAATCAGCTCTCGTAGCTTTGTTCTTCTTTAGCTGAGATATTGTCAATCGAACGTATTCAATGTCAAAAAATGAGAGATCACTTCCATTTCCTCTCATTGGTTAATTGATTTTATTATATTTTCAAAGTAATCAAATTCCGTAATCAGTAATCAAATCAATTCCGCAAATAAGTGAAGTATTCTTCCCATTATTTAAGTAAGGTCAGTAACCTGATCTCACTTTTAATCACAATTTCTCCTTGTTTCCGAATTCGCTTCGGATCGTAATGTAATCGTTTATATGTATATAGAAATGAGTACATAAATGAAGATGCGTAAAAATAAATGTATAAATAAGAGTTTATTTGGTATTTACAGAATAACCAAACAAGCCACACTAAGCAACTTGATAAATGAGCGAAATTTTAAGTGAAATACCGACCCAACAAGCAACGTAATCAAGGCACAGCCGAAGCAATTGCTTAGTACTGGCAAAGGAGCAAACGAAGCTGTTGTTCGGTGAAAGGTACAAATATGTTATTAAAGAATAATGAGGGCATCAGCCGCAGAGCCACAAAGGAAAAGACATACACCACTACAACTATATATAAATAAATATATACACATATGTGTGGCTGGTATTTGCAGCAGAGACTAACGGTATATAGCGTTTGCTAAGCAATAAGATTTAGTTGTTGTTTAAGCAAATAAACTCGTTTTTGGGGCGAACAACGCTAGTTTGTGTTTATTTATTTGAAGTGTATAAATTTAATTTGCAAACGTAATTGAGTAATTTATAAGCGAGCAACATATTCACATGTATGTGTGTTATGTGTATGTGTGTGTTTGTGCGTGTGGTTGCTTTGAAATTTATGCGACTAAAGTTAAAAGTCACTTAGGGCATTTTTCATTGTGTCAAATCTGAAGCAAACCGAAGCAATCTTTATTATATTTATATTATTGTTTTAAATGCATTTCCACAGGGCTGCACATTGGCATTGTTTCACAGCAATCAGCATGATATATACATATATATATACGTATATAAATACGTTTGTGTGCGTGAAGCGAGCGAATGAATGCCAAGAAATTACGCATAAATTACAAACAAAATTGGCTTGAAGGCGAATGCGATTGCGTGGCGTGAGGCGCCGAAGTCGGCAATAATTCCTGAATGCTTTAGACACAATGTGCGCATGCTGTTGTTGTTTGTCTTTTTCTCTTTTTCATTTTTGAATTAACCGCTCATTGCAATGATGAAAGAAAGTCATATTGAAAGGAAGCAGGAAATAATTTGCATTTCAAATTTGGCAATTTCCATTTTTACACCAATTTCCTTTGCAAATTTTCACATTTCAATTTTTCCTCATCAGCGTCAGCATCATTATGGCGCGCGATTTTGCAGACATGCTCAAGGAGGAATTTTGGTTTTTTGCATGCACAATTGTGGCTTTCAATTACAAATCAATGAATGTGAAAAGTGGCAGTGTGTCGGTGCGACTACTGGTGGAGAAGGAGGTTAAAAGCATATTGGCGAAGAGAATCGACAATAAGTGATTCCGTATTTTCCTTACGGTTTTGTGAATGTTAATTTTTAATATTAGTTAATTCCTCGAAAAGCTTCAATTTCACTTCGAAAGGAAAACGTCTTCTTGAAAATCATTATGTTAAAGAGTATATCTTATGTAGGTTGACATAACTTTGACAGCTCTGAGGATTAGTTGTTGGCATTCGGGACGTCCGAATTCATTTAAATAAATAAATGAAATAAATCAAATGAACAAAGATAATCAATTAAACGGAACCACAACAAATTGAACCAAAGATAAGAGACAGAAAAGTCGTAGCCTGTTTAAACTCGCAAATCGTGTATACTTTCTTCAATATCACACGGTTACAAAGAAATATGACGAGGGTAAGCCGCTCAAAATTTCACATGGCTCCTAAACAATATGATGAGGGTAAGCAATATAACTCAACCAAGTAGAAGATGTGAAATGTCAAGAAAATTCGAGTACGAACAACACTTCTTAAAGTGTTGAAATACGAGTATTGAGAAGCCATCCCTAATAGAAACCTTATTCACGTGTGGCACAGTTCCTTTAAATAAGACAATGACTTATTGAAAAATAACCCTTGAATAATTGAAGTGGTGGTGGGATTCAGACTACGAATGATTTAAAAATATTTTGAATTACTTTCGACTGTCTAAACTCCATCAATCCACGCAGGAATTCGTTTATAACCGCAGTCCAGAGTTATGACGAATTCTTTACGATGCGACAATAGTTCGCGGTAAAGAAAAGAGACTTTGTTGTAAACTTACAAGACCATTACCGCGGCTTAGAAGAATGTTCTTGAATAGCAGCCTGCCCCGGGTGATACTGAGAGTGATAGAAGACCTAATGATATGCTCTAAATATTACATATGTAGTGATAAGAACAATCTTTACACACCTATTTAAAGTACAAACGTAAATCAGGAACCATAACAAAGTTTTCTTTTAATAAACAGACACCATCCCTTTACATATGTGTCATGTATGCCGCCCGTAAACGATAAAGGAGTCCTATACTTTACAGTGAGTACGTCTGTACACCAAGTACACCTTTACATACTCTCTTCCAATGAAGTGGTTAAGGAATTTTGAGCGCCACCAAAGGCAAGGTATGAGTTCGATTTACCATTTATTATTAACGCCTTCGAATGTGAGATCTGTAGAACTTTTACACCGTGATAATAACCCGTAATCATGATGTAGAGGCATTCATTTTATGGGTGGTGAATTTAATCCGTCTTTTTACTGTCTAAATGAGAATGCAAGTACAAAAATGTCCCCTGAAATTATTTCCTCTCTGGTGTTTTCTCTGTGGTATATGGGTGTACAATTTAAAATAGCAAGAGACTCCTTACTTGTCAGAATTGTCTCATGGCTGAAGCTATCTATCCAGTTGTAGATAGTGGGAAAGATTGAAAGATTCGAAGGACCTTCGCTAAGAATAAGCAATTCACGAAATGTTGTCATTTTGACACCGCAATGGTGGTGGAAAAGGTGAAAGATGGTTCACTGTCTCCTGCCAGGATTTATACTTTGCATTCCCATGATATTAGTGATTCATTGGCATACTTTTTGTATTTTTCTAATAAGCATATGTTTTCAGCGGTATTCAATTTTATTGAGAGGTAGTTGTCAAACTAAAGACAAGTTTTTAGATTTATGTTAAGAATAATTTGACATTTTACCGACTTACATACACTGGAACAACGGTTGAAAATTGTGGGATTTTATTTTCAAACCTTCCGTTCTATGCAGCAAGCTTACATTTATATTTTTCCCGTCAAACAGTCTTCAGTTATGTGGTGCTTTCTGGCTGAACGGGTATGTAAATAAGGACAATTTTCGTAATCGAAGGCAAAGAATCTTAACGTGGCGTTTAAAAGAGAGTATGGTCTACCTGTCTGGAAGATCCGTAAAACAAATGATTATCAACAAGCATATTACTCGTGAAACCAACTTTATTGCAACGAACAACGAAAGGTTGTTAACCTTTCACCAACAACAACCAACAACAACCAACAACAACAACACCAACCACCAACAACAATTGCAACGAAAGGTTCCATACCTTTAAAATGTTCTTAACTTATTGCATATAATTCATCATTATTTATATATCGATAATAAAACATTCGAATGTGCGAATATACTCTTTGAGTACATCAGGACATATTCATAAATTTAAACTTTTCGATTATTTTTATACCTACCAACAGATCTTAAAGTAGACTCACTTGTTTTAATATTAATAACATCCCCTTAACATATTACCTTCAATACAGAAATAAATCAATTCATTTAGGTTAAATTAAGTCAACTTCTGCTGTGCACATTTGACTTTAGCTTTTAACAACGTATCTGCTTGCCAGCTAATACAAATCGGCAGCTTGACATCCCATCTAAATGTTAATCAGTTAGCAGAAAATTCACTGAACAACGCGTAAGTCAAAGTGTGACAAATAAAGAAAAACGCCTTTCCTCCAATTATCATATACAGTGTATTTTATGTGTGTGTGTGTGTGTCTGCTTGTATTGTTATGCCTTAACCTGATTTCCTTTTAACCGTTTTCTTCATGTTGTGCTGTTGACGTTCATTTTCCACTCGAATAAATTCACACTCTGGCCTAATTTAGGCACTCCCAGTAAACTCTTCCACTAGGCGTGAAATTGCCAGTACTTATATGTTATATATATATAAAGCGTAGGTATATAATATATAAATATAGGATGTGCTTGTATGGCTTATAAAATTTTTTCTTGTCTTTAAAAGGTGCATATTAATATGTTAACCTTTAAGGATGTTGTTATAAGTCATTGATTAATTTAGTTTCAGATCAGCCAAACACACTCAATATATTAAATTAACCTTTCTATGTGGTTAATTTATATATGATATATATGATGTCATGGCTTTTACTCATGGGAAATTAGTTTTAAACTTCAATTTGTATCATTCGATTAATTGCTTACACATCAAAGGAATCAGAGTGGCGAATCGAACAACTCGTTTAAATCAAACAAACTGGTATAATGAAATAAAGAAATATGTTACACTACTTTAATTAAGGTTCCACTCACTAAACTGTATTAAATGGAAATTGGTACCTTTGGTTTTGCAGTAACAGGTAATTATTTTCGAAAAATTTACAGCCGAAGATTATATTATCTCACATATTGACCGACCGGAAGTATGGATTTTCTCATATTCAGTGTATACGGGCTAGTGATACGGGCGGGTAGTTATGAAGTGTTTGTGACTATTTTTGGATCTGAGTTGCCACATATTAGGAACATCATTTTTGTAATATATTTTCTAATTTTAAAGAAGCTGAGGGTATTCTGAATGACGCAAAGTAGTGAGTGTGATTGTTCTTTGCTCATTTTGAAACTCTGCAAAAAGGACGTAAGGGAAATGTTTTGGGTGAAATATGCTTTAAATCGGTGAAGGATTTTGCATTATATAATATAAAATTTTCTTAAAGGTAGGTGGTTGCCAGCCCCTTTGTTCTATTTTTGAGCAGACCAACATATAAAACCGTACCATATTCCTTAAACAGTTATTAATAGTTTGGAACATAACCCTACAAACGGGAAGCGGGCGTTATTATCATGCGATTTACCTCATTTTCGTACTCAATCATGAAATGGCGAAACTTTCAAAACCATATATGACCGTTCCACAGTAACCTCTTTGTCGAACTTGAGTTTTCGCATTGTAAAAGGATTAAGGATTTTTTTTAAGAAGTAAGTTTTTTCATTTATAGTTCGCATGTTAGCGGTTTAAATTAATATTTTACTTCAATTTCATTATAATTTTGGAAAAACTAACATATTGATCTACTTTACGATTAAGTCCACCATTAAGCAAGCGTTCTGATGACCAAACAGAATTTTTATTGTATTTTTAATGAATCTGTATCACAAAGTTTTGACATTGAGCTGCTATTGATATCCGATTTAAAGAATTTGGTCAACAGATTGATACTTTCGAAGCAAAGGTAAACATAATGTGTCTTAAAGGGGATTGCAGTACGTGGCTCATTGACTGATTGGATAACAAATACTACAGCTAAGTATTAATTAATCCCTCGAGCCATCTTCATCCCCGATCCCCGATCCCCAAACTTTTGCAGACCATTTTCTACTGTGAGTCTCAGTAGTTTAAGTAACTTCAAAAGAAAATTTCAGCTCCATACTAGGATCAATAGTAAAAGTAATAGTATGTATTAATAATAGTATGTGTGGAAATATTTTATTCTGGTTTCGTTAGACCAAAATTACCTATTTAAGTTGTAGTATTAATAAATTTTAAGCAGCTCATACTTTTGCGTTTGAAACCGTTTAAGAAATAAGTTATTCTGTAGTTAATATTTGGGTTCCGCTGACATTTGAGGCCAACAGGCACCATGAATTTCTTTCGCCGATCGTAAGTAAGCTGTTATGATCTTTATGTATGTATGTAGTAGTATGTAGTATGACTTTTGTTCCTTCCATGAGCACAATTAGATTTTTTTTACTCTTTCTATATACTTTAGGGTGGTACACTAATCATAAATTTTATTAATTTCCTAAATTTTAACAAAATACCCCATCTAAATTTTAGTTCGTTTTAGGTGCTTCACCGCGGCCAATAATCGAGTCTATACAGATTAACGCGTGACGCCTCAAACTCCTTTCAAAGGACTATTTGTAGACCTATAGTCCTTTTGAAGGACTATTTACCCTTTATAGACATTCCTTGAAGATAAAAATTTGTTTTCAGTAAGTGTTCAGTATTACCTTAATGCTAATATTTTACTTCGAAATGTACTCTTGCGTACTTAGGCAGTTCTTCGCGTTCAGTGACTCCTAATAAAATTGTGTGCTAAAGTTTCGAACCAATTATTTACAACTCGAGTGACTATTTTTAAATGAAATAGTCTATGATTTATGTACTACAAGTAAATAGTCATTAAAATTCACAAATGAAGTTTGAGCACCACAATAGCATTGGCGTAGTTTTATTCTCACATAAAATTTTAACACCCTTAAATAATTCAAGCCCGCTAATCTAGCGCTCTTTTCAACCAATTATGAAATATTTCATAATTATTTATATTGTATAACATTTGTTTACTAATGTTGTACTATATAATTATGTAAATACTACCTCTAATACAATATTACTCATTACTCATACGCCCTGTCGGCATAGCCACCTCACCAAATACAAAATTACATATTTCATTGCTTTTCCCACAACAATTGGCACTTAATTAAGATAATAATCGGTTGAAAGTATATACATAAATATATATTCTATATAATAGGCTCCTAATAGTAGCTGTATGTATTTGTTGCAGTATTAGCGACTCGGCTTTGCCGTATGTATCAAGGTAGATAAGCTACAATGGTTGTAGAAATAATTGAAGCGGTCAGTTGATATTGTATTATTGTTGCATTAAACGTGGCAGGCAATTATTGTTATCGTTACCAGACATATTGGGTATTAAACGAACAAAAGCAGTAACAACTAAACAACAATAAAGGTAATCCATACAAATAAACAAGCCTATTAAATAACTGAGTGCAGAGAACTTTGTATTTGGCTCAATTCAAAATTGTGGAAGTTTATTTTTGGTAGGCGTAAAGGAAAGAAATTTTATGTTCATATAATATTACTGTTATATTTCCAATAATTTTTGGCAAAAGTTTGCGCTATTTACTGTATGCTTCTAGAAGGTCACCCATGTTCTTCAACATTTTAAAGCACTTCGATTCATTTACCAAAAACAATATCGACAAAAGATAATCGATTGCTATTATAACAAAAAAAAAAGTGAAATTGACACTTTCGTGACCTCAATAAATGTTGCCCACCATGGCTATTCCCCTAGCATCAAAAAAATGTAAATCAGTATAGCCATTGCTTGACATTTTTTCTTTAAAAATAAATATCCCCCAATCGCCACACACAGTGCCAATGCAAGTTTACAATAACTTCTTTATGTACATATATTTTACACTCAATTTCTTACGCTCTTTCATGTCTGCGTGGTGGGTGTTCCTCAAAATGAAGACAAATTGTGAACGATTAAGATGTTTATCAGGCTTCCAGGGGTGCACAATGAGGGTGAGTGTAAGCAATTGGATACAAATAAAAATAGTAAATTACAAATGAAGAAATTGGGAAAAGTTAAAAAAGTGGCAAATGGGCTGGCAAATAAAAATAGAGAAAACCGTTTCAATTGTTATTTGCGGTTATATTGTGCAAAAGGTCGCTTAAAGTAACAAAGAAAATAAATTATTTCTGTTTTTCTTTTGTTCGCTGCGGCAAAGTACAACAGAAAATATTTTATAATCGCTGTTTGGTTTAAATTCTGCTTGGAAATGTCATTTTCCTTTGAATGAAGTCCTAAGTTTTAAAAAGTGGAAAGGTGTTATGATTATATAGTTCAAAAGAAATATTGAATTTTGTGATAAAGTAGACTAATTCACGTACCTGATTATTCTGGAAAAATTCTTCTGTGATTTAATATTTCTATTTCTACTAAGGGGGACTTTAGATATTCTTATAGGATGTGGATTTCCAATCTCCTAAAATTTTCCTTATTTTAGCAAACTAATACCACACAAAACCTAATTTTGTTCCTAGTTACCAATCACCATAATAAAAATACGAATACATCAAGACGAATCCCATAAAACTAAGTAAGAACAAACTAAGCCCAACAACTATAGAAACTATGTTCTGTACAAAATCTAAAATTTTACAAGTAAATCCCGAAGAAAATCAGATTCGAATACAAAAGAGGAAGTTTTGAATACCAAATCACCTTGAAATGGAATTGATATACTTTCCCTGCCCTCGCGGAAAAGATCAAACAAAAACTCAACCGTATTTAGCTATACAATTTTCCATCAAATTACGAAGGCGACATAGGAACAGTGCTCTTCTCATATCATCATCAAAAACAAAGCCTCAAACTTAATACCTCAAAATATAGTTTTTAATTAGCTCCCAAATTAGGAATCCTATGCGCTCTTTATCTCCTATGCAGAGAAAGTGCCTCTTTTTTACCATCCTTCGAAGAGAAAAGCTTCTTAGCCCCGAGATTCTAAGTCAAGATGTTCTTTTATTCCGTTGTAACTATTCGGAGTGGTGTTAACTTGCTGCTCCAAGTTTCGACCCTTTATGATACACAGATATTTAAATTTATAGTTTTGCTAATAATTGTTAACCAGATGAAAGTAAGTTAGATTTCAAATTCGTGATATAGAAAAGATTTACTTAAGATTAGACATAGATTATCTTTCTAAATTAAAGATTATATTGATTACCAGCTCATTAAATAAAACTTCTTGTTTAAGAAGGTAATGCACATTTCCACATTCTCCGAATTTTATAAGAAAAAGATGTTGGAGCCTGATGCCAGTCATGAAAGAATTTCACGTACTATCGATTTTCTATAAATTGCCAGTAAATGCCAAAAAAGGAAGAGAAAATAATAATAAGGCAGAAAAGTTGATTGGCGTAATTTGAGAAGTTGGCTTTTTGTGACTCCTTTTATGTTTTAATATATTTTCATGCGCAACCACATTAGCTCGAAGCTAAACTTTTTCACTTCAATTTTGTAACCACGCTCTATGAATGGAAGATGCCATAACTGCGCGGAATAATGCTTTGTGAAGAATTCTTGGCAAAAAATACTTAATATACAAAATGAATTCGAACACATTTATGTGTGTGTATATATATACAAAAGAATATAAATAAATGAAAATATCTTAAGTTGACATGTGTGACCGGAAGGGTATGCAAGCTTCTCTTTCTCGTCTATACGGCTATAATACTAGTACCGAAAACAGCAGGATAATAAAACAGAGAGCACCGTCATTATATCAACGCTGTCTGCACTATTCTTAAGAATATAAAACTCAACAAGAACAGCCACTAAGCAGAAGAAGCGGCCTTTTCGCGTCATCAAGTTTTCTATTTTATTGTTTTTATTTGCTGCAATTGAATGGAAATATTTATATATCATTCATACGAGAGCAGTGTGATAAGTCAGTAACTTGCCATTTGCGGAACAAAGAACTGTGAAGGGAGACTTTCATCTGCAGATTGACGAATTTTTTTTTTATGATGCCTTTGGCTTTGCAGGTCATTCACTTCACTGGGGTCTGCGGATATCCAATTACTTAATAGTAAAATTCTCGAACTTCACTTTTCATCTGTTCGAACTCTGCTATAAACCTTGACCCCGTTAATCACCTTTTCTTAGTTGAGTACAACCTTATTTTTATGCTCCTTTTTATGGTAGTGTAGAGTGTAGAAAGAGTTTATAGTAGCTAGTTGGAAAACGTAATGGAAGAAATTCGGTTATAGGTATCCGAAACAAACCACATTTATAATATTTGCTAGTAATCTTGGTTATAAAGTATGGTATAATAAAGTATATCTTTAACAACATATTTGGGAAAATCCAAAACACAGTGCACCATTATAAAGAAACATATTCGGACTTCACAAACTGTATATCGATTATTTTTAAAAGGACTAAACTTTTATCTGTAGATATAAAGCCGAGTTAATCTTCCACAATAATAATGAATGACTGTTCAAGAGTACAAGGTCCTGAAGGTTACAACATTGAAATCGAGATCTCTCCGCTGTTCGTATACTGATCAATAGTTGTTCGACTCCCATTTTTTGATTCGAAAATAAAAGTAAATGCCTTGGAAGGATATTTCAAACTTCTAGGAATTTGAAGCTATTCGGAAGTTGTTCGAACCCTCATTTTCCGGTTATCAAATAGAACATTGAAGTACTTCAGAAGATGATTTCGAAATCACCAAGGTATAGATTGATAGTTGTTCTAAAAATATATGTTAGATATATTCGTCTAAGTAGACTAAGCCTCTAGGTCTCGCCTGCGTCGAAATTTTTAATAATAGTTGAACACCTATTGATAGAGATTGATCGATTTAGAATGTGAACTTAGCGTACCATAACGCCCACGTTTGCGGCCCAGTTTATTTAAGAGCCGAGGATTGTGAGAACAACTCAACTAAAATTAACTAGCTTGGAATTTAAAACTCTGGCTGCTAAAAATAATCGTAGCATAGACCAAGAAGGCTTGTACTTAGATTTGCAAAACAGAGGGTTAATTTGTCACAGAAATATAGATTGTCATGATGTCTTAATTCATAAATAATCAAAATATATATTTATGCTATACCTTTTTTAATGCTAAGTACTTCAAGCAGTTTAGATCTTCATCATAAACTCTTTGATTTAAAAAGCTCCCCTCGTGCAAAATATTTTATTATTTCCTTTGTAATCGCCTTGTAGTATTTTCGCCTCATTGCCTTAACTTTCAATCTTTTGTGCCTGCTTTGAAACTTTATTTTTTTTTAGCTAAGAAAGTCTCTGCTTTGAACATTTTTTTTGGTAATTATTTTTGCTCATTTAAGTAGAAAAACGGCTGACAAAAATACAAAAGACAACTAAAACTGCAGCGAAGTACAAATACATTTATATAGAAGCATACATACAAACATATATGTACGAGTATGCGCACCTTCATGTAAGGGTACACACATACACACATACATACATAAATGCCTGTTGTCTGTCTGCAGAAAATTGCAGACATGCATTTGAACTATTTGCCAGCCGCACAATAACTTTGGCGACTGACAATATGCTTGAGTAGTTGGCGCCAATGTGCCCAACCTTGCAGTAACGATTCCCCTAGAGGATTGAAGAAGAAAAAAACGCAGAGTAAAACTGTTATTGTTAGCCTTTTATTGACTAAGTGCGCATGTATGTGTATATATATGTGTATGTGCCCAACTCAATTGCAGTGTAGTTTCAACTCTTTTTACACACACATAGCAACATATTTATATTTATTTTATTTTATTTGGTTACCCATACGCCATGTTGCACGGCTTGATTATTTATTTATGCAAGGTTGAGTTCTTATCAGCTCGGTCGCAGCATTTTCTACACAATCTGTCAATTGCATAAGGTAGACGAACAATGTACATTTGAATTTCTCTGCATTCCATTTGTGATATGTCATTTTCGTTGTTGGTTTGTATATTTATATGCGCCTGCCAATAACAGAAATAAATATAAAAAACATTGTTGAAGTAAAGAAACACTCCCTCAGGTGTGGTTTTAAATGGCAAATCATGGACTGTTGCAAAAGGCATATAAAAAAATATATATTTAGGAGTTTAGACATAAACATATTTAGCATTATATGAAAATATGCATTTATCGATACCACGATTCAAAGTTTCGGATGCTTAAAGAGTAATGCAACTTTTGCAAGCTTTAAATTAAATCATTGCTTTGCATTTTTAAATACTATACTAGAATGTACGTTTTGTAACATACCAAGCAATCATATAATGAAATAGAAATTTTATACTGACTATCGAGACCCACAAATTAACTTATTTACTAAGTGCTAAACAACTTTCCAAGAACTTTTCGATAACTATGTGTAAGGTAAGGTTAGGTTTCAGCGTAATTCTTTATAATAACAAAAAACATCAAAGTATGATTCAAAAAATTTTTATATATCGGTCTGTTGAGTTATCTAATTTCGACCCCAACCAATTCGACAAGATCACTGAAGGTACAACATTCAAGTATATTCATTCACCCCAGTCGATATGTTTCTAACTCGCCTTCTTCCAAACAACTATAACAAGTGACGTCCAACAAAATTTTCGATTTCACAGAATTATGCCAATTAAGTCAATGTTCGGTTAGAACTGCGATCACTGTAGCAAAATGAACTTTCTTTAGGATCACTTGCGTTCTACTCGGTGTCGTATCGTATCGGAGCAGTGTATCAAATGATAACTTTTTGACAGCCCCTACTTCTTGAAAGACACTGCAGTGATTTGGAGAATTGAGATTAGAGTTGAAGACGAGCTGCCGGCAGAAGACTACCGCACCAGCCTGCCCGTTGAGCTTTGACCCATTCGACAATATTGACCGATTTTGTGAAGAATTGAGAGGAACATAACTTAAAGGTTTTTAAATACTACACGGGAGAAATGCACTGCGACAAAATTGATAAGAAAAAAGTCTGTTCTTTACACAATGTGGCTTAAAGATCTCTTACAGTATTCTTAACACCTAAGGAAGTCAATTACGAGTTCAGAGATAAGATCAGGAATCTGAATCTATATGAATAAGAATCTGTTACAAAACTGAAGTAATTTTGATGAAATTTTAAGAAAACCTTGGAGCATGAGTCGGGCCATCAAAGATATTTCCAAAGGCGAGACCATGAATTTCTGGACTTATAATTCACTATATAATAAGGAAAGCCAACAAAAGTACAGATTTTTTGCGAAATTATGCACAGCATAGTTTGCCTTAGTTTGTTTGGATCATATATTAAACACGTAAAGTAAAATATTTGAAACAACAAAATATGGCGCTAAGACCAAAATATTTCCCAGATACTATTCATATGGTCATGTAAAATAATTATTACAAGGTAATAATATCATAAGTACAAGGTAAGGTAACAATATCATACCCACTAATACGCCATTTTCATTTCGTCAAATTCAATGACACTAAACTCACATTAGTGTAAAGTGAGACAAGTTATCAATTTTAATTGAGTTGAAATGTCACCAGTAACTATAAAGTTAAAAGACAACCTTTTCGAGTAATTTGACAATCACTGTCATTGAATTTGACGTGCGCAGAGAAGTTTATATCACGTTTCTACTATATAGCTATTCCGAATTTGGTCTCATATCTTAAATGTATAAATATACATGAACACTACATAAATAATACATATTCACGCCAAGTTCCAAATACTTCAGATTTTTTTCAAGCATGAGACTGCTATGAGTACAAAAAATGGCGCTAAAGGGTTAAAATCATCTATCAACATTTGCAGATTTTTTCCTCCTTTATCATTTGTTTTCATTACAAACATTCAGCTCATTAAGCTAATTGATGTCAAATAAAGAAACAAACGCCATAATAATTCTAGCTAGGCGAATACGAGCATATAGTAAATGTATAGCCTCTTGTTAAAACGAACGAATGATTTATTCGCAATAATTACGTATATATGTAAATTCATTGACATTCATTATTAAATTTGACTTAGTTTGAATGAATATTTAATTCTCTTAATACCTGTAAATGAGCGTATCATCATAAATAAATACGTGCATATATCACAAGCGTAAATAATTTGGCAACATTTTAGCAGCAATTGCAGAAAATTTTCAATTTTCATTTTGTTTATTGAAATATTAATAAAATGCAAATAAAGCAGACACATTTAATATGTTTATTATACCTTTGCTCTATTAATAATGGTTGTCATAATGTATTAAATTCGCCCACGAACATGCATATATGTTATATATGTACATCTGTATACATGTATATATATACATGTGTGAGTAAATAATCATATTTTTAACTGAATTATGTAGACGCGACGCAATGTGGTGTGTGACCACAAAATGTTATTTATTTATGCAGTTTGAATTTTTCTTTTGCGGATATCAAAATACGTTTCAGTAAAAGTACATAAATACTTATTGCATATATAGCATTTATTTATATTCAAGCGAATAACTGTACATAAAATGCTGGTGAATTATTTTGAGAATATTTTTTTTTATAAATGGCATTAAATATGTATATGAAATGACCACAAATATGAAATAAAACAAACTAAAACGATAATTATTTTCTGTTAGCAAAATATATATAATATAATAAAAATTCTGTTATCAGAAGTCATAAAATTTATTACCACCATAACCAATTTATTAATAAAATAGCTTTAAAAAAATTTGTGATTATTCCCATAGAAAATCAGACTATAACCATGCTCACTTCCCACATGACAACAGTTCATATACAGATCCTTTCATTTTACTAGAGATAAATCAAGCACCAATGGAGATATCGGAATTAAACTTAATACAAATAGTGCCTCAAAGGTGTAGCAAGTCTCATCTACAAAGGGTCAAAATCAGATTTTCCTTTTTCTAGCCCCACAGATACCAAATATGATAATACCAATAATACTTATGTCCCGCCTAATACCTAATACCTATAATACCTATGTCTGACTTTATGTCGAAAATATTGACCAATTTGCGAGACATCTATATAAAATTAAGTTAGTATCTTTCTCTGATAACATTGTACCACTGTCTGGTACCGAAAATTGGTTTGAGTACTTCCCTTCGCCCATATACAGTACATAGTATAATGATTTTCCAACTTCTGTTTGACTTCATGCTAAAGAAAGTGTGTGAAATCGGTCCATAGTACCCTATACCTATATATCTCTACTTTGGTTCTTGCAAATTTCGAGAATATGTAATGATTGGCTATAATCGAACTTTGCTCTTTCTTACTGGTCTACAGTAGGTTTTGTTTGTGACGCTGTTTTTCGGAATCTTGCCTTTATCATTTTTGCACTCATTATGGTAAGCCCATTGCACCATTAATAGTAAAAGTAGCTGTAAGTTCCTTAAGTATGGAATACAAACTCCATCACAGCTTCTATATTAACTTTAAAGCGGACCGCCAAGTAAACTTTGAAGAATACGAGTATGTAAATGATACCACAAATTCTTGATGAGACTACTCCAAACTCACTATGTAAACTTGAGACATCGCAACTCGAGGAGTAATTTAATTTTTAAGTGAATTGAAATTTAAGTTCGCATGAAAACGGATTTCAGAGAACTAGGTTGTGCTACACAGTCAGTTATATTAAAACTCAACACATTCTGAACTTTATTCAGCTAAAGAGAGAAGCAAAATCGAAGCGTTCTCCTTTACTTAGTTGTTAACTTACTCTCTTCTCACCTTAGTAGTTTTTAAATTACCTTGGGCTTATTTAAATCTGCCCCGGTATGTTTTGCTAAATTTTTTTAGATTACCACTAATATTATTTTATCGGTAGAAAATTTGGTTATATATAGAGTGCGGCAACTTTTATGCCGGTACGTAAACATTGAATAATTTTGACATTTATTGGTCGATTGAATTGATTAGACATATTTTGGAAAGCGCGATACAGTACAATTGAAATAATGAATTGCTTGACATCGAAACACGGCTCCAAGAAATTGCCCGAAAACATTCGTTGTATTAGGAATAAAATTTTGATTATATTTAAGAAACAGAAACGCCTTTGCATAACCAAAATATTACTGTTTGAGCCGGGTTTGCAACAAAACCAAATCATTGATAGACTATACTTTTTATTCAAACAAATCGAAATAGTCGATGGGTAACGATATAGATGAAAGTAGCTTGCTCACGAACACATGAGAAAGGTCTTGACGACTACTGATTTTAAATGACGGCATCCCATGTTACATTGTTAATCAAACTTTACAGATTCTACAACAAAAGTTTTCTAAAACTCTGCTATCAAAAAAGTGGCCATTGACTGGCCACCTCCAGATCCAAGGTCTAATAGCCCTGATAATAAATAAAAAGTGAAACCTACTACCATATACTATATATGTATACGTATTTGTTCTTTAAATAATTTTTTTTCTCTCGGTTTATTTCTTTCCACTCCAAAATAGCAGTAAGTCCATGTAAATGTTAAATTAGAAAATTGAGAAAATCAAGTTAAATATAAATACATTAAAAAGCGCATAAATTGAATAAACTCCCGGCGCTCACGAAGCTTATTAAAAAGTGACACACGGACGATGTGTCGAAGGCGGCGAAAAATCAAATTGAACATTTCCAAAGGGAGGAGCAATCGGCAGGCGGCATGACCCTATGCAATTGTAGGTGGCGGCCACATTAAGGTGCTTTCGTCTTGACGCAAAAATCGCTCAAGTGACTAAACGTGACTGGAATATGAAATGAAGCTATTACCTATGCGAAGCGCTTAGGCACTCTCCTAGGTCCACACATGCAGGGAATGTAACGAATTTAAAAGACATGCGAAAAATGTTCACAATGCAAAACGAATGTGTGGGAAAAATCAATCGGGGAGTGCGCATCAAAGCATGCGTACACATGTGTTGATTTATATGGCATACATATGTATGTATGCATATATGTGTACGTGTTCTTAAATAGCAGTATTCAAATTTGACTACTCAGCGTAGGAGTAGCACAAAAATTCAATCATTCGTCGATGCTGCAAAAGTGCGTCTGTGTTGGTTCATACTGCAACTCTATCCAAGCCAATGCTCACCCACTCTCTAATTTTTCCAGCCGCTTGCATCAAAATCTTTCTTCCATAGTCGATTGCAACGTGCAGAGCTGCATTTCGCACATCATTTGCTGAAAGAAACTAAACAGCAGGGGCTTACTCACACTTCTTGCACTTGTACTTGCACCAATCGTAGCATACATCAAGGCTGTCCAGCCGTTAAACCGGAATGCTTGTAAATGGGATTTGCAGCTTTAATGCAACATGATTTGCTTACTTACACACGTACGACTGATAATCATTTTGCAGCATCGTTACGGAGTTTATATATTCTTCCCAGTATTTTAGATTTCGCTATTGTACAATCGATAATTGATAAAGGGTAATGGATAATGGTTCCAAGAACAAACGAAACATTGGATTTATAATTTTTTTTCAAAATTTTAAGGTTTATTTAAGAAAAGCATGTACAATAGTATTATTCAAAGTATTGCGGATGTGAAGCTATAAGATTTTCCCATCTTTCTGACAATTTGTGGATTCCGGACGTTTTTCGGCAATCGCTGGCCTCAATTTGATGAGCTGTTGCCGTTCCCCATTGATGGTTTAGAAGCTTATAATACAGCACAGCCCTCTGATACCACTAAATACAGAGCATTACCTGGGCGTCGTTGATATTCGGCTTTGTCGTTGATTTGGCTGGTTTGCCAGGTTTCACATATGATTTTTGCGTTTAGGATTGCCGTAATGGAGCCATTTTTCATCATCAGTCATAATCCGATACAAAATTGACTACTTTTTGTAGCGTTCAAGCAGCATTTCTGATATTGCAAAATCGTCACACAACATTTCTCAACGTCTCTTGGCTTCAATTCATATGGCACCAATTTCCTTGCTTTTGAATATATTCGGTGGCTTTCAAACCTTATGAAAGAAAGAAAAGAAACCGAGCTGCGAAGATTCTTGTGTTTGGCACTTCATAGAGTATTTCTTCCAGTTCTTCGCCTTCCAAGCCAAAAACCACCACTTTTATATTTAATATTTTAATCTAATAGTAGTATATTTAATAGTTCCAGAAGTACATATATTCTATTTTCGGGCTAAAATAGTACAAGGAGCTTTGCACTTAAGTCTGGAGAATGTGAGATGGCTAGTCAGCTTTAGCACGTAAACCTGCATCATTCCCGAAACTGCATTTTTCTAATGGGCAAATACACTTGAACTTTGAACTCTTTTAAGTTTTTCGAGACCCCTAGATCTGAAAACATAGTTATTTTACAAGAGCAAAAGTCATGGGTTTGGCTTAAATCGAGATATGGTAAGTCAGTAATTAATAAAACTTTGCTGGAGCTGTATTTATACCAAAGACAAGATTAGTCCAACACTTTGGAAGACACTGAGAAGACTGATTGGCCTGCATATGAGAAACCTAACCTAAGTTAATCTATTTAAAAATTGCTTTTTCAAATCTGTTGTGGCAGACAATAAGACAAAAATTAAAGGAAATCTGGAGAGGACTGGAGAGGTATTTTAGTGGAACCTAACCCATTTTAATCTAACGTAAAACTTTTCAATTGTGGTATATAGTTAGGAAGACGTTTAAAGAGGTCTGTAGGAGAATGCGGTGGAAGATACATGTAGACAACAGAAAGTAAACCTAACCAAATAATTATGGCTTTATATTTTTTAATTTAAATGTTAAACCTTCACAACTCCTGAAACATTTACACCGAAGAAAATAGCGACACGCCCATAATCATAATTTACATAATTAACGAACATCACAACACGCGCGTTTCCCTCAACAAATATACATATTATCGAGTTGTAGAAAGCATTTTTAATCTTCTCAGCCTTCTTACTTAATAGAGTAATTTAATATACACTCAATTGCTTTTTAATACTCCCAATGACATGCCAACTAAATACCTTATGAAATAGCATGGCATAGCATACAAAGCATAGCAAAACAAGGAACATTTTGTCGTGCATAAAATTGAGCTTTTAATAGCAAAAAGAACTTCATTTCTACGCGCAAACAATGCTGCCATATTTCCACAACTACTTCAAATACGTGTGGCAATATAAAAGCAAGAAATGCAAATAAGTGTCGAAAAGTTGACACCATTAAAAGTCGAAATAATTGTTTGCTTTGTTTATGCAAAAAGTTTGGGCAGGCGTTTTGGGTTGCCACATGCTTCACTTGCGCACAGTGAGCGCCACTACTCATTGGACTCATTAAAATGTGCTGCCAAACGATGTATGTATAAACGAGAGCGGTCGGATAAAGACTTCGCCTATAAGAGAAAAAGGAAAATTCACTTTAGCACGATAACTTAACCCAGTGATACTCCAACTGCTTTAAGCCTTTTGAAAAATATGTTTTCTGGAAATCTGTAAAGTAGGCCTCCGTGACGGTGATAACATCCTCAAATGACTCAAATTTCTGCGAGGCGCGTGACTTTTTCAAGTTTTTCAGAGCCAAATGCGAAAAATAGGGTGGGTGAGGTTGTAGTTCGTGGCCTAAATTGATTAATTTAGGCTGTGGTGACGGTGGAGAAGTGAGCCGAATGAGGTCGTTGTTTCGTCCACTGCTTTGAAAATTCCTTGGTCTCTTATGTGTATCACTAGATCCATGCCTTCTCGGCCTTTTGAAATGCCTACTGTCTTAGCTATCTTGCGCAGCATCAATCAGCATTTTGCCAATACGAGACCGTGTGGACCGTTATCACGTTATACTCCGAGGTAGGCGTTTTCAAGGAACCTTTGCGTGGCTCATCAAAAACCGACATGTGAACACATTCAAACTCGTTATACCAGTTTTTTGACCATCGCCAGGGTCGCCGTATACAGCATCGAAGCCTTCTTTGATTTCACTGAACGATTTCCCTTCCAAAACAAAGAATCAAATCATCGACTGTAATTGTTCTTTTACCATTTTTCTAAAATTCGCGCACATGCTCGCTTCCACCCGCAGTAAACTACAGAACTACGAGTCAGCTTCGGCTGACCGTCCTCGTATGTATACAGGAAAACATTTAGGCCATGTATTGCTTGAGGCTAAATTTCCCATTTCTATGCGCGGCAATGCAATAAGCGGTAAAAAATTTAAATAAAAAAAATTTCTAAAGCTTTACAATTCAGCGAGAAGTTGAAAGTTCGACAATTTGGCTATAGATTTTTTAGGTTCGTCAACCCATAATAAACCCACCCAAATATATTTTTACATGAAAAAATGCCAACCAGCGTTTGGCAAGCAGCAAAGTCTACAAAAACAAAATAAAATTAATGTGCAATGAAGTCATAAACTGTCTGCAAAATGGCGCCACTCATTCTCCGCACCCATGCGAACATACAAACATGCCTATAATCATTCAAACAATATATCCTTGCGCGAATTGCAGCAAAAGCAGCATAGCTTAGCCTTGCTCAATCCAAATTCTTCACCTCTCTCGCTTTGAGCATCGAAGAATTTCACAGCTTGAGGTCATTAAAATAACGCTATTTTGTTTTTATGCTCTTGCTTATTGTTTTTGTTTATTGCTTTTCTTTTTTGTTTTTGTTTTCCTTTTTCCCCTTGCGCTTACATCACCACTCTGCTTTGCTACACCACCGACTGTTGTCGCTTGTATTGCCGGGAAACTTTTTGGGGCACATTTTCCAACGCTTAGCTGATGATGTCAACGTCATCAACACCGTTAGCTGCAGGGTGTGCGCGCCGCGAGTGCGCCTCCGCATTGCATTGCTTGGTAATATTCATATTTGCAGTCCGCTAGGCAGCCAACCGACCACTCAAGCGTGGTAATAGGCAGTTAACCAAGCTTGAAGTTGATGAAAATTTTGGTTTGGCGGTAGGAAAACAATAATTTTGCATTTTATTTGCCACTTCAATGGTACTGTGCGTGAGCGGGGCGTTACTCGCAGCAGCAATGAGCTTATTCGAGTGCACTTGTTTACAAGTGTGTAATGAAATGTGCTAAAATCATTTAAGACCGGGTATTACAGTTATGTTGTTTGAAGGAATATTATTGTGTTTAACTGTTGATTTGGAGTTTTCGTTGAGATAACGTACTTTTGTTAGTGATATTCGATGGAAACGGTTAAAAAGTACTATCCTACGAGGGGTCTTCTTTTTACTTTTTGTTCAAAACCAAACCAAATCTCAAAATATATTTCGTGGATGTTCAAAATTTAATTGAGGTAATTAGTTTCTAATTTATTAATTGATTATGTTTTCGAATGCACCTTCACTCAATTAAAAATATTTAAGTTAATAAACTATATAAATAGTATATAGATATATATTATATAATAAATAATTATGCATTCAGAAAAAAAATTATATTCCGAATGCATCGTGTAAAATTTATCTTCAATATCTGCAGGAGGCAATTTTGAAAAGCAATTTCTATTAATTAAATTTTTTCGTTAGGTGGCAACTCTATTATTAAATATATCAAAATTAGAGAATTTTTCCCTACTAAAACGCCTTAAATGTGACCCATATACATATTTTATATATATATACTATATATATATAGATTACTGTCACACTTGAACAGTTAGGGGCAAGTTTTTTATTATGGCGAAAACTATCGAAGATGTATCTAAACCCTCCATCTCCCCCTCGTACTCAATTTTGTTCCTTACTTTGTTCGAAAATTGCCATTATCATTTCTCAAGCGGTACAATTAGATCTATGTCATAGCAACCGAATGAGTTTAAAAAATAAAGTATGGGCATAAATACATATTTCTTAAAGTTAATTTTTGGATCCTCACAATCTACCAAGAGATTTAAAAACACGACCTCGATCAATCGAACTCGGCCACCAGGGCCATCCATTCAGGACCTTCCATTAAAGACCACCTCTTCAAGACCTCCCACTACAATAATTAAAATTTTGATATTAAATACACCAGTAAGCAAAATTAAATTCGTCAACTTATTTCGCTACCCCTGGCTGACTTTTCAACCAAACGCTGTCTTCCGGACCAGCCAGCAGGCGCGCGCATTCGTTCGATACAAATTCCACAAATTACTATACAAAATTTCACGAACCGGAAAACAACATCGAAAGCACAATTTACACACATACGAGTATGGTAAAGAGTAAAAACCGCAAAACCAACGCAGCTGATACTCGGCTGAGAATGTAAATCGGTGAAAATTAGCCGCTGGTAGTCAACAATTGTTGTCAAAAACTGAAATTCGTCGAGATGTGTATGTAATTTATCACGGTATCACGTATTTTACATGTGAAAAATAGTGCCGGAAAAATTCACACTTCCCAACGAAAACCACTGGATATGACGCGAGAATCCGAAATTTTCATTTAACTAGTTTTGTTACTGACTACTGCGAACTTTTTGTTGTTGTTTTTCGCATATTGACTGTCGATTGATTGCGTCAGACCACTGGCCACTCATTTGATGGTGGTATTCGGGATTTCGCTGTTGAAGAAAAAAATTGTGAATTGTTGAAAAACTAAAACAAATGTAAAGGCGCTAATTTCATCTAAATTGCTTTGACACTCAGATCATTTTCATTGGACCTTTTAAATAGGTGTCATTACTTTAAGAATCTGCTGAAAGGACGATATCGATTTATACTTCGAAGTTAAAGGTTATACCTCCACAGCAACCGTTCTGAGAGAATTTATTGTATCCGGGACTTTCCTACTCGAAGGACGTCGGTTCAAATTTTCAACTAAGCTTCATCGTCGACCTACTTCTGGTTCTCTACACCTATGAAAACCACATAAACGGTAGTCTTTCTTTTACTAAGATCATAAGACGGACATTGGTTTCGCGTTTACTATCAAACATTGTACCAATCTGCTGAAAAGTACCATTTTCCGATGCCACACATAATGAAAGCTTTATTACAACGAAAAAAAAAAGTTGTGAAAACTTTTATTTCATAAAAAGCAAAAAAATATAAGCAACATTTTTATAATGGAAACTCTGTTTCCAGATATGTTTAGATTAAAGCCTTAAAGATTAAAGCCTAAAGATTTGTTAAACTTTTAAATCTTAATTATGTGTTCCTAAATATGTCTGTAAAAATTTAGACTTCTCGAGAATTTTTTGAAGGGCTTCCTTGAACTCCTAGTATTTTTTATAAATTTTTTTATATTTTGCTCAATTTCATCTTTCTTGATAGGTAGTAACTCTACTCTAAAACACTTTACAAAGCAATTTAGAAATTTACAAATCAAGATTCCATAATATTTTGTTGAGTTTCACCTTTTTCGATATGTAGTAACTCTCAAACTAACTCAAAATATATTCTAATTTAAGACAAATCTAAATTGAAGACTAAGTACTTACTCAACAATTTTCATAAACTCCTTATTTTTGGTAAGCATTTTATAATTCTTAGCGGTGTTCTTTTTTTTCAAATGAGAAATGATCCGTTTTGAGAAAATATGAACATGCTTGTTATGAAAGTTTTACTTCCAATGGCTTAATTACGTATTTTTGACTTAAAGCCAAGATTTTATCCACAAGGATATTCATCGATTCATCGAATTATTTCTTTCAATTATCTGGGACTTCCAAAAATATATTTGTTCATGGCGTATATGATAACAAAACCCGAAAACGCTACTCTTGGAGCATTCGAGAGCGAGAAATAAGCGAATTTTGGATAAGAGCGAATGAGAATATAGACTTTAAGATGACTTCAAGATACTTCAGCGGTTAGGCCTACTGGATTTTTGCGTCTGAACAGAAGACTAATGTCTGGTTCTAAAAGTATTCAAAGCGGTACTAACGGGAACTAGCCGAAAAAAGAGACAGTTCTCTCTACATTGAAAATTCCAAGTAGAATTGGACGTGATTTTAGTTAGAGTTTAAGGAAAGTGAAATGTCTAAGAAACGACTGACACCCTAATATATTCTTGGCTAAAACCGCTTAGATGGTTTACTAAAACGACTACGAACGCAGAGAATGGTTTCAGAAGTCATATAAGCTTAACGAATATTTTAACATAGAATTTAAATTTTGATTCCGATTATTAATAAGGAAGAAAAAATTATCCAGTTTTGAAAAGATTAATCCGATTGCTGGTAATAAAATGCGTCGAAGAACCATTGGCGAGCATTTCAAACGTGGCCTACATCGTTGAGTAGCTTAGAGGTGAGATAAAGTGGAAATATAGACTTGAATTAAAATACTACACACTCCCTAGGTACTCTTTAAATCGATATGAAAACCTTCTCTTGAGTTTGGCCAAATGTAGCCGTCGTCAAATCGCCAAGCCTCGAAGAGTAGAGAATCAATCAACAGTTGGTATACATCAAATAGACTGCCATAATCAAATAGAGATAGAATAGCAAGCCTATGATGAACCCATATATACTCTTTTGTTGTTGTTTCCAAATGTGAATTTTTGGGTAAGAGAGTAGAACTCAAACATAGCTAGCCGAGCAGTGGCGATTCGAAGACGACTTCTTTCACAACACATTTTTCCTTCGTTACGTATTATATTTTGTAGAAAACAAATTGAAACACTGCTTAGCAATATTAAAATATAACATCCGAACTGATGCAAATAGTACCCCAAACATTTGTCAAAAACGTGAACATATTATTATAATTATTTAATAAAACTTTAAATTTTAATGTAAGCTTTCTAAACACTTCCATTTATAAAATAATTGAATAAATCTTTTAAGCGCAACAGTTTGTTATCCGTCAAATATAATAAATTAAAGCTGAAAATAACATTCGTACGACTTCGAAGCGCTTACTAATCTTAAAAGCTTAACGAAAACTGCTTAGCAACCTGCGGCTTTTTACATGAAATTTCAATAAAACTACTTAATTAACTCCATAATATCAAAAGTTTCTATATTGCCCTTTTTAATCCTTTAATTCACTACCAAAAAATACTTCCTTCCCAAAAGGCATTACGTCTGTAAATAATTATAACAACACGCAGCGATTTTTTAAATCCCCAGACTCATTAAAATTGAACTTTTGCAAGTCAAATACTTTCTTTCCTTTTTTTAAATATACCATTGTCCTACAACCACACACCCAGTCAAGAAAAAAGTCATCGAAAGCAATTTTTCACAAGTCAGCCACATTTTCTTCCACTTCAATAACATCAAAGTCGAAAAAATCTTCCTCCATTCCAACTTTTTCGTTTCTTTTTCTTTTTGATATGCAAATTTCTTTTCACTTGTTTCTCCATTTCTTCGGCATAGACCTCAAATTTTATTTTCATATTTCGCATATCATTGGTCTCATGCGATTATCGCTAAATATATATTATTTTTACTCGGTAATCGTTTCCGCCAATGTACTTTGTATGTATAGCTTTAAGTATCAGAAAATATTGACGGTTTTATTTTGCTGCAACATCTTAGCTCCAAGCAAACGTTGAAATCCACTTTCTTATATTTTTTGTTTCTCTGCAATACATATTTAAGTTTGTTCATATATGTATAAAATGTTCCTCAATAAAAATTGAATTTTCTTTTAACCTTTATTGTATTTAGAATTATTTTTTGCTTTCATTTTTATTGCACGATTTAAAATGTATTTTTTTGTATGCAACCGCTTTCTTTGCAAGTTCTTTTGTGAGATTTTCCGCTTTGTATATTAAAAATTCATTTATTTTGTGCATTCAAGCGATAATTAAAATGATTTTCAAGTTTATTATTTATTTCTATAAAATACTTCAAATACAATGCAAACAATAAATATACGCTTACATATATATATTCATACATCATAATAGGTGAAACCAAGACGTCATTCGACCAATGGACCCAACGTTTTAGATTATTTATTAGCCCTTTCAGCATTACATCTCGTTGAAAAGAACAAAAGAACAAAACAAAAAACAAAAATGTTGCGATTTTGCATATATATAATACCTTAAAATAATTGAAATAAATATTGAGGTATTTATATATGAAAGCGATTAGGATGAAGAATCGAATTGATTTCCAAATATTTGTATTGTAGTCCATTCGTCTGTCCGTCCGAGCAGGGGATATCTCGCATACAAATTTTGAGATACCATGGTGAACTTAGTACACATATGAGCAAAATCGAAACATTGTCACGCCCTCATTATTATTTACCAGTCGCTCTCAACCGAAAAATATTCGAAATCGAACTACACCTTTTCAAGTCTCCAAATACGGAATATGAGCCCCTCATTGCTTATTGCTGAGTTTATCTCGGTTAACTTGTAAGACATCTCAATGAAAGTCGGTGGGCATTTCTTGATAAAAATGTGATCTGGTGCTGAAAATAGATTGAATCACTTTACCATTTCTCCTAGCCCCTATATATCTAACATAATGATCGGAAGTCGTAAAACCCTAGCAGCCATATGTACATATAATGGTTTTCGTTACTCTAGCTTCAAGTTGACTTTTACATCGATACAGACTTTAGTATAGCCCCTATATACTTCATTTTAAGAATTTCGCCTCTCTCTTTTAAAAACCCTATTATTTTATACATATTGTTTTTTGATGTTACAATCTTATGAAATCGATCCATATGTTCCCTTAACATCTATGGGTGTATACATCTATGGGATATATTATATATATCCATCCATATGTAATATTATAATATTATATGGATGTATAATCGCCGATCACGCCACTATCTAAACATAAATAAGGACAAGAACTCTTCCCGAATTCAATGACCCTTTAATTTTAGTGAGGTACAAAACCCTTATTAAGGTCAACCTTTTTGATTACATTTAGTGACGTTAACAAGCCTTCTCGGGGACAATGATCTTTTTGTTTACCTTTAGCGAGCTCCACCACCCTTTGTTTGCTTGGTTTGTTTACCTTTAGCGAGGTCAACAACCCTTCCAGTGGTCAGTGAACTCTTTGTTTACCTTTAGCAAGGTCCACCTCCAACTTAATTGTTACCTTTTTGTTTACCTTTATCGAGGTCAACAAGCCATCTCGAGGTTAACGAGGTCCACATTTAGTTTTTTTATTAAACTATAGTATGCTCGAGAACACATTTCCTGTCAATATTGATTAAATTAATCAAATTAGACCGACATATTCGGCATAGAGTCCACTAGAATAACGGTAATCATTATTTGTAATATATGGAGGCTAAGGTAATTCGGATATCATTTTCACTCATTTTTGCCACCAAACTATTTGCTATTAACTAATTTTCTTTTTTTACGACGACTTACATATTGACCGCCATTCACGAAATTTTGAAAATTCTCATATTAGGTATGGAAGGGTTAAGGGAAGTTTTATCCCGATCTTATCAATTTTTGACATCAGAACACATTATTACCAGGAAAGGACATTGTCTGAATTTTATATCTGAAGAGATATTGCATATTAACCGATATGCACGGTATAAAGTCAACCAGAATTTTTAAAACTATCGTATTAGCTTTATGGGGGTTAGCGGAAGTGTTGACCCACTTTCACAAATTTTTGGCATCAGGACAAACTATTACCAGGAAAGACGTTGTCTGAATTTCATTAAGATATCTGGCGAATGACCGACACATACGGTGTAAAGTCAACTGGAAGTTTGAAAATCCTTATTTTAGGTATGTGGGAGCTTGGGGAAGTATTTACCCAAGTATTTTAGAATTTGGAGTACAATTTTACGTTATGACACACTATTTTCAGGCAAAGATTCATTCTGAATTTTAATAATATATCTCACAGATTGAGACGATATTTTCGGCAAAATGTATGCCATAGCCATCGGTAGCAGGGGACTTGAGAAGCTTTAATCCGATTTCAACAATTTTCAGATGTGAGGTCAATGAGACCCTAAAGACATGTTTTGTATATAATTTCGCTTTGTGCAAAATTTGTTAAAAATTGTCATATATGGGAAGTAGGCGTGGTGGGAATCCGATTTCACTCATTTTCACACTGTAATATGAGAATATATATAATAGCAGGTGCCAAATTAAGTTGAAATTTGTTTGAGAAGTCTCCGAAATATAGAATTTCACCAGAAAGTTCAATTTCAATTTCTGTTCAATTTTTACACCGATTACACCTTTGAAGACCTTAATTACTATCCTGGCTGTGAAATTCAATACTTCTGGCATGTTTCTTCAACAAGTTAACGCACTTTCAGTAATTTCCAATATAACCATTATATGAGAAGTGTGCGTGGTTTTAATCCGATTTCACCCATTTCCAGATTCCGATTTCCCATTTCCACCCCAGATAGTTTGGTTGATATAGCCTTTGTGGAAATTTTCAGAAATTTTATCTATCTCGATTAGTTTTAGATGTTACAAACAACCGTTAGGTGAACAAAACTATTGTACTACGTTGCAACATGTTGCGAGAGTGTAAAATTTAAAGGTATGCAATGAGGTAAGCCAAATTAGTGTTGCATAAACGGACGATGTTCAAGATGCTCCGTAGAATCGGACGAACAGATTTCAGTGGAAATTTCACTTAAGAGTATGTGTAAGTTAAGTTGTGATTGTTAAGTTTTTTGCACAGTTTTCTGAAACAAAGATGCTTGCATAAAATTGCATCGCTGTTATCAATCTTCTCATTCTACCTAAAACACACTTAGTCCACCCACAAGAACAACACTGAGTTTATATTAATATATGCCACCGTTTTCAAGCACTCCAAATATTTTTCATAAAATTAAGTGAAAAAAATTATGGCACCGACTTAAGTATATTTTCATGAAACCAAGTGAAGGCGAGCATACTTATCAAAAAATATTTAAGCAAACAGTATTAAGTCTATCGGATAAATTTCTGGTGAGCCACTGATGTCATAGCAGCACGCCATAAGTACATATATTACCATATTGTTCATGAATATTTAATCGCATTCAATGCGTTCCTTTAAATCGCTTTCTATTACCCAGCAGCGGCTCTTTCCATAGCCCTTTGTAGCCATTAAAAATAAAAGGGCAATCGCCTTTGAGATTTTTAATGCATACATACAGGCGTTGAACATCACGCTTCAAGTGAGCCCGGAAACAATCATGCCGGTTATGTGGTTTGTGCCCTGCTCCTTTTCCTCTTCTCATTCTTCTCTCTCTTACCAAGCAAATATTGAGCATTTGCCTGCAGTAACAATTTCCATCCAGAATTACAGTTAGTTAGCATGTCGGCTATTGAAATCAGGTCGCGCGGTCTCGCCTCTAGTCGCGACTTTAACCCTCCACCCCACTTCCACGGATGTGTCCGCATTTTTCCAATTTTTATTGCACCGCATCAAATCGAATTGTTATGGTTACGCTGAGGCTATGAAATTCCACTCAATTGAAATGTTGTGCTGCCGCAATGGGTGACTTTATTAAAATTCCATGCGAATTTTTATGCGCGACAACAATAACACAGTGCGCGCTACATTCATACCAATTTTGATATGATCAAATATATATTAAAAAAACTATATATGGGGATCCTAAGTTGCTCCTTCCGGAGCTCATAATTAATCTGAAGAGGTGTCGATGAAGAGGATGGCGATAAGCCATCGGGTCTACTTTAGGTCTATCAGGACGTCGAAATTACTTATTAAAGTTGACCAAAACTTCAATATTCTTAAATTTGATATTCGAGAGATTAGTTTCTACCGCAGAGTTCATTTCATTTTCATATTCGACGACATAACTGTCGGGTTTCTCAAATTTTACCAGTGATCCTTTGCCTCTTTAATTGCGGTGTGGGCAGTAAAAGATTATGGACCATAATGTATTAAAACTACCACGAGCTTACAGATTTCTTGGTTATTATTTGTTGTCTGATTAGAAGACAGGTTAAATGTCTTCAAATGCGTTTACCTTTCTTGTTAATAAGGGATCGACCTTCGCTTGACATGCCGCTATGGCTGAAAAATTGTCGCTATTTTTCCGCAATCAACAGTCGAGAAGATTCTCTACAAAAAAATTATGAGATCGGAGCAGGTAATCCGACACAGACAGTTTAGTTGAAGAAGACGAACGTACAGTGATTGACGGAAGCCACCCGACCTTGGTGGTCGATGGGTTTGTAAATTGTGAATAAACAGATGCGATCGAATAGATTATAGTATATATACATATATATATGTATTACATATATATATTACAGATTATCATATTAGTATTATATATCTACAGTCCAGCCCCGCCATGCCCTGCCCTTAACTATTGTAGTTTTCCATAATCGAAGAGTTCTACTTTAACCTTTTCAGATTTTCAGATGTCTAAGTTCCACTTTGGATGGAACGCATGGAACGCATTATGTCGCATAGATGGTATTCACCATTCAGAAGAAATCTAGCTTAGAGCAATTCCTTCTTGGTTTGCATATAATTATTGCCACATTCCCGTAGTATTCTAGTCTGACGCAAGCTTTGTAGACTTGATAATGTCTAGCTTATTCAGCTTTACTTAGTTACAGAGGAAAGATAAGGAAAGAAGCTTGCTCTTCTGCGGTTTCTAGCAATGCAGGGGTCTGGAAGAATGCGACTCTTTTGTTTTTTTTATTTTAGGGATTTCAGGTTGAGTCTGAATAAAAGGAAATTTAAGAAAGGTGTTATCAGGAAACTTCTCCTGGTCAAATATGATCATATCCTAAGTGATGCCTAAAAGTTCCTTTAGATGTATTACATCTTACGAAAGAACATTGTGTGTTTGATTTCGAAAGTGTTTTAACCATACTCTCTCGAAAGCGGGATAGTCAGGCAGAATGTGCTGGGCAGATTCCACAATCAACATCTAGCAAGATTGTTTGCCTTATCGCATGGGTGACCATCGGAAAAAGGAAATCAGAATTCCTATAACAAAAGAGCGATGAAATTTTTCTGAGGATTATAAGCTCCTTGGACCTCTTTCGATTCAGTCTTGGACAGTGGTTTGCAAGCCTGAAGCTTTAGTTGGGCTTTAGTTAGGAAAAGCTCACAACAATAAACTCTTCTACCAAACTGCCACCCGTTTCAACAGGTCATGAAGTACACTTACAGATGTCAATATTTAGCAGTTATAAGCATTTGAAGTCAATGAAATTCTTGTTAATGGTTGAGTAGCTATCAAATACAATAATTAAATAAAAACGTAGAGAAAACCTCGAAGTTCTACCCCTTATTAGTTACTGGTAGTGTTTGACAGTAGGACGAAGTCGCTATATTGGATGCTTGCAAGCAAACTGCTGGCAGCAAAAACGTTGTTGTTGTGCTCAAATATTAGCCTAGTTGACAGTTGGGAGTGCAAATTAATTGTCATCGAAATAATCTAACGGGAGTCTAGAAAACGAGCTATTTCGGCAGGGTCGTACCATAGAGAGAGGGATTTTGGATGAGTTGGTTTCGCAGCTAACACTAAACACTGTCATATGGGAGTCTTTCCACGAAGGACATAAGGTCAGTATGTCGGAGTCTATTCTAGATAATGAGTTTAGGCTACTATAGTATCCAGAAGACGTTACGCGAAGATCAGTGTAGTTTCGCGAGGCAACTCGAGCACTTTTTCAGAGTTGAAAGTCGTACCGGTTACTTCGGCCCAACTGTTGTAGGAACACGTTGTTGTTGCAGCAGAAAACATTTACCAATTAATTTTGAATAATGCTGCCGAGTTAACAGTTCATGGCCGAATATAAACCCTATGAGATTATCGTGGAGACTGAAACGGAAGAAAGCGGAAGAAAAACATTCATACGGTACTATTACCAACTGTTACAGAACTTTTACTTTGCATATTTTAAGAATTTCCAATTTAGTAAATATAAATAAACTTAATAAAAACATATTTTGTTCAGTTACCTCACTTTATTTAAGGCCAAGTTTAAATTTTACAATAAAAAGTTTTAAACCAAATATATGCCAAGTACCTAATATTAAATTAATTTTCAGATTTCATTTCCATTGCTGAGATGTTTTGATAAGTTTTTGTATACACAACTATATACTATATAAAAGATTGTATTTATCATAGTTGTATTTGTAATTTATAATGAAATCAAAATAGCATATACATAGACTTCAATTATACACTGAAGTATTAAGATTACATACAATGATTAGCCAATTGTTTAAAATTTAAAATGCAAGTATATAGATATAGAACAATAAGAATCGTTTAATAATGTATAGAAACGCTTTTCATGCTTTAAAATAGTGTTGTTGGGGAACGTTTTTAACATGATTGTGTATATACTTAATTTTCGAATTTTTAAGTGTATTGCGTCTGTTATAAGATTATTTAAAAAGAACAAAACATATTCGTATGCAAAAAGGAAACATGTATTTTTAGAAGTTTCGTTTTGCAAGTTACGTACAAACTTACTAAACAAAAGAATTCATTGTAAATATAATCTACCAATTAATATATTTTGCACAGGTGCACTAAATCGCTGTAAGAGCTATAAAATATACAAGAAAAGAATAATCGATTAAAAAATAAGGTCTAAAACGAAGAATGTCTGAGCTACAGTGCTCGCGCGTGCAAAACTAAGGTATCTAACTGCTTGACACAATGGTTCGCTTATTATATTTTAATATTTTTGTAACTGCATCCTGTTTTCTATAGAAGTGTAACTGTACTTAGTGTTCGTTAAGTCTGTTGGATTAAAATTGTTAATTGCAGTGCATTTACTTGTAATTCGCTCATTTTTTAATTTTTTTTGTCAAATGTATATCTTAAATGACTGCTGTGTTCGCTATTATAATTTTTTAAATTTTTCTTGCTATTTTGCTTTTGCTTTCCCTTTTTTATGTATGTTACGTGACAAAGTAAATCAAAACTCGGCAACTCAATCTTTTTACTCATTCTCTCTCTCAAAAAAATAAGAAAAAAAAAACATTATTATTTTTCCTTCTCAAATTAAAATAAATTTTCAAAGTATAACCCCATACAAAATAACCTCCCAGCGTTCCCCCACAAAACCTACGACCGCCTATGCCTACATATAATTACTGTCACTAACGCCAAATAAGCAACGTGCTAACCGCTTAGAAGCTCATGTAGCCGCGCGATGTGGAACGACGGCGCGCACACAAGTACGAAATCAATACGATGAGTATGAGTGCGGCCATTGCTATGCCGACAGCAATGGGTACAATATCCATTGTTTTGGGGCCATCACAATCCATGGCGTTAGAGAAGGTGTTACGATTGTCCGTAATGAATGCCTCTGTTTGTACATTGCTCAGCGTAATGGTGCCTATTACTTTGGTATCTTGCATTACCTCGGTCAAGTTAAATTTTTGTGCACGTGTGCAATGGTAAGACATTTTAACGGGTGTGACAAAATCGTCACCAATGTGGATCAGTTGCATGGTTTCGTTATCTGCAAATATATTTTTTAGAAACAGTTATTTCAATTTTTATGTATTCCTGTAAAAACATACCTTTAGCATCGGGGAAGTGATCGCTGGTGAGTGGCAAGGAAATTAAGATCTGTCTCAGCTCGCTAGACTTGTTAACCAAATCGAATTGCAAAGCCATAGAGTGTATGGCTTCAACCGGTCCCCAAATAATGTGAATCGATTGTGACACGTTGGCACAATTGGAGTCTTCGACCTTGGCATCCTTGGGGATGTTGTATAAACGGGAAGCAGTTTTGTTGTCTATAAGCAGTTATTTAGAAATCAAATTACAAATATGTAACAGACAACAGTTTTCTCTTTTACCTTTGGTCTCATAGGTAACGTTCAACTGTGCAGCAAAGTGCATAATAATACAGCTGGAATTCCACATGCCAATCTCTGGTGCTGGGAATGGCGCTGGTGCAGGTGTTGTTGTTATTGGCGCTACAGTAGTGGTGGTGGGTGCAACAGTTGTCGTTGGTGTCACTGTAGTAGTGGTCGATGGAGTTGTTGAAGTTGTGGGTGCCGGTGTTGTTGAAGTTGTGGGTGCCGGTGTTGTTGTTGACGTTGTAGTGGTTGTTGTTGAAGTGGTAGTTGTCGAACTTGTGCTGGACGTAGTGCTTGGTGTGGTAGTTATCTTTTTTTCAACAACTTCATCCTTCCCAACGACTGGTACTGCTGTTGCATCAGCAGACAATTTTGCTTTGTCTAGACTCACATCGATTTGGGCGGCTGCAATAGTAATAGGGAAAGACATTATTATTATATAATTGTAATTATTATTGCTTTTTTTCAACTTAGGCATTTATAAATCAATATATATAAAATAAAATAATAGCTATTTGATAAAAATAATCTTAGCTATTCTTATACTATATTTTTTTTATTAAAAATAATTGTATCACTGTGATGAACCAGAACGTCCTTTTAATTGAAAAAGAATTTTAATTTCGCAGATTTTTGCGAATAAGACGAATTGGAAACAACTCCCAGCTAAAATATGTATGAACAGAGCTACCCATATGAAGTCAAAGAAATTAACCAAGAATTATATGGAAAAGTTTGAATTTCTATGAGTCACCCTGTGTCAGTTGTTTATTTACTTATTTTGTTATGGAGCAGGTAAATAAAATCTAAAAACTTGCAGATTAACAATTTAAACATCAACTTATTTTTAAATAAATAATAAAACACAAAAATAATTTGTGAGATAAATACAAACTCATTACTAAGCGGTCTGCTTTTTCAGTAAGCTTTCCTTTTCTTTTATTGTTCAGAAAATCGTATTTTTTATCGTAAAAAGTATTTTTTTTAAATAAAATTTTTGTAAACATATTTGTGTAATTTGCTGTAGTAGTGATTGATATCCCTTAATAAAAAAAATTTATAGTAAAATCTCAAATTTAACCTACAGTTTATGAGGGTGTAGCAATCGCGCAAATATATTGTTTACTTACTATCAATTTTTTTTTATTTAAAACTATAGATAGTAAAATATAAACCAGTTTTAAAAATCGCTTTCACGTCATGCATATAAACAATAACTGCGACAACATCATTTGTATGACAGACTCACAAAGTTTAGCGAACTTTTAGTTGAAACTTGCAATAAAATTATATTTTATTTAATATGAAGTGAAATCAAAGAAGCTGCTGATAGCATATTAATGGTGCTAAGGCTACAAATGTTAACACACAAACACTTTTTAAGCTCTAAAAATAATACAGCTTTGCGACAGTTGTAAATGGGAGTGATTGTACGGCTCAAGTCTTGATTTCCCTTGCGAAGCTTCTTTGTTTTATTTGATAGTTGTCAGTCAATATTATTATCAACTTCTTTGTGTAAAGCATTCGCACTTCGGTTTTCTTCCACGGAAATCAAGCGAATCGTCATCAACGAATAGTTGTTGGATCAGGGAAAATAAAAAAATAAACACGAAAAAAACATACAAATGAAAAAAAAGATTATCGTGTGATTCATATAGTGTAAAACGAAACAACGATAAATGCAAATTATGTAGGTTTGTATGCCTTCAAGTGTGACTTATTTAGCGCATAGCTATCGTTGCTTTGTATTAATATTAAAATTGAGACGTCAAATAATAATGTATAGTACGCAAAGGTACAAGTCAGGTATGTAAAGTACATATGTGCAGTTTGATGTGCATATGTATATAGAATAGATGTTGTACTTTATTCGTATGAAACGGTAGACAATTGATGCAAAATATACTTACAAAATGTATATCAAGTTTGTAAGACATTTACTTACGTTTAAATATAATTTAATTTCATGGAATTAAATAAAAGAATATTAATAAAGAAATTCAATACGATTTTCTATGGTTTTAGTAATATCAAGAAACAAAGAGAAAAAAACAATTACTTAAGCAAACTAAATTTCGATAAAATACTTAATAACAATAGTATAGCATAGTAGAAGAGTAGAATAATTGAATAATTGAAATTAAAGAAAAAAATTATATTAAACATAAAAAATATATAAAATAATAAAATTTTAAAAAAAAATTTTACAGAAAGCCAAATTAAAATGTAAAATACAAATCATTTTCCTATTGCTCAAGACAAGTACAACGAAATAAATACAATTGAACAAAAACCGCTAGTATCAACATCAAATGCGTACAAAAAAGTAAATAAAAAGCCTAAAAATAAAAACAGGAAAAAAGGAAAATAATAAAACATTTCACTTCGCGGCGAATATGCAAGCGGAGGGCGTAACGCAAGCCCTGCAGAGATAAGATGTGCAACTGTGCAACTGGCCGGTGCTGGCAATGAAATTACTGCTACAATAACAACAGCAATAAGGTGTAAATGCAGTCAATTGACAGAATGGAGATATGGGTATGACGCACAAAGAAAAAGAGTTAAGCCAAAACGAACAAATTCATCATATGCATGCTGTATATATTTAATGAGATATACACATTTAACAGTAGAAATAATAAAAAAAGAACGTAATGCTTTGTTGCAGTTTTTTGCAATGGTAAAATAAATATATTATATGCATATGTAGATACATATGCATGGGTATTCATTTCCGACCATAATAATAATTCGCGTAAGGGAATAAATTATCGACACATTTTAATTCCAGTAAAACGCATTGGTGATTTTTAATTGAACAATCAAAAGATATTCATATTAAAAGGAAAATCCCGCGCATCTAATGTTATGTTAATATTAACAAAATAAAATATGTATAAAATATTAGAAAAATCGATGAACTGTTATATACATACAGTTAAATGTTAAATTTAATTCAATTTTCAGTTAAGCCAGTTTTCTTTCTTTGTTTTGCATTGATGTACCGAGAGGTAAGAAATGCAAAAATGTTTATATGCGATAAATACAAAGTTCGAAAAAACCATTCGACGTGACATCAAGTTAAAAAAAAAAAATTCAGACCATTTTATTTAGATTATTTCGTGATATTGTACACATGTATATATGTAATATAAATATTAATATTAAAGGCAAAATTTTTTGCGAGTGAGTAATTATTGTTCTGAGAAATATACACAACTATCGAATTAGCCATATACATACTAAAAGTGCATTTAACTGTGACTGCACAAAAACGAATATGACATGAACGTGAGTTGGACGAGTGGGTGTAAATGAAAAATTCAGATAAAACGAGATTCTACACGCTTTCTGGACTTCATTATGGTTTAAAAGAAATTGTTTGTTTGAAAAAAAAATTTTATAAAAAATTTAAAATTTGGTAAAAATTTAAAAAATTTAAAAAATTGTATAAAAAATTTTTTTTATCAAAAAATGTATAGTTTATCATTTATCTTTGTACTCAGTTATACTGTTTCCAGTAACTCAATACTTCGTATATAATACATTTGACACAATCTCTAAAAACACCTGTGATATAGCACATGTATTTACTTATATACATTTTTAAATTATAAATTGATTATAAGAAAACTAAATGGTTATATCATATGAGAACTTTCTGCAAATATTTCTAGAAGTCACAAAATCTTATCACAGATTGACAGACTAATTAAAAACAGACGAAACTGTTATCTTTAGTCAAATGCGATAACGAATAAAAATATATACTTATTTAAATTTTTTAATAATAAACAAAAATAAGATAATAGGGAGAAATTGGATAGTGGAGCGCAGCAAAGGCATGTAAATGCAAATAATTGCACAGATAAGCATTTGTAAATGGGCAAAGAAAAGCAAATAAGGAATGTAAATATAACTGATTTATTGTTTGTTAAAAGACACTTTAAAGTATTACCAGTATTTATGTATGTTCGTTACAACATTTAGGTGAGATAGTATTTTAACTCAAATTTTATTTATTTAACTTTAAAGTCGTTTAAATTAAGTTGAATACACGCTAAGGCTGCGACGGCTCACATACAATAATTTCATGTATATAAATATAAGCCAGATAAAGTCTCATTTTTGTGCTGAATCCATTTTACTGATAAAAAGATGATAAAAGCAAACAAATGTGAAGAAAGACGAAATTACAACTGTTTTGCTACTAAATGTAAATACCTATCTATTTTGTAACGTAGAGACACAGATATAGTTTTTTGTATATTTTTTAAATTGTATCTTTAAATAAATTAAGTGCTGACAGTTGTTGGGGATAGGAATGTGCTTGGAAGTGAAAGGAAAGTGTATGTTACTATCATTAATTTAAAAAAAAATATTATTCAAATATGTACCAACTGATAACATTCCCCAAATATTGACAGTTCTCGAATATAAATATGGGTCCTTTGCTGTTACGTAGGCCGGATTATCGTGCTAAGGAATAAAGCCAATGGCGATTCAGAATATTTTTACTATTTTGCTCCCTTTACTAATTTTTTAAATTCTAAATGCATATTTTTCAAAAAACTTGCTTAAAAAAACCTACTTCACATTTTTAATGACCACCAAGTTTATTTTTGCTCTTTATTACTCAACACCTTTGCTGATTTGGAAAATACAATAATTATAGCGTGACATGCATATTATTTGCACATGTGTTCGAAAATATTTTATTTATCAGTAAAATTCTTTTGTTTTTTCCGTTTTATTGTGGTACAAAAATATATATATATATATAAACTGAACATATTAATTTGTAATTTAATATAAAGTTTACAACTAGTGTTTGGTTTGAAAGCTTGTCACAGTATCGAAGTAGTGGCTTCTCAAGCGAGTGTTTTTAACTTTTTTCTTACTTTAATTTTACTATAATTTGAGCTTAATAATGTGTGCAGACACATCACCGTTAATAAACAGAATAAACAAGTTTGCGGTTAGTAAATGATAAATACACATATTATGTAAACAATTTCCCTTCAAAATGTTAATATAAAATACTTATTTGAACACTTTTTACCGTCGAAACCGCTGGGAAAAAGCTATTACTATCGATTACCCCGAGTGTTTTATGAGAGAATATACGTCGGTAAGTATGTACTGAAGCACAAGTATATACTAGAAAATCTGTAGTGCTATGCCAACTTGAAAACCGCAAGTCTACATTTGCACTTTGGTTTGACTTAGAGTTCTAGTTCAATGGCACAGCAAGCAACTATGTATATGTGACGCATTGGTGGCTCGAGTTATGTAATGCTCACAATTTGCCACTAGTGTATTACATTGCAATACCAAAATGACTACATTTAAATGCAAGTTTATAATATTTAATATTGTTATATAATAAGCGATTGGGACAAAATTTTAAAAATTTCTTCAAAAAAATATTTATACCACAAAAATAATGAATGTGTGTTTTCAATTATTAATAAGCAATAGTTGAGAAAATTTTATAGAATTGTCATGAATAAAATCTTATTAATACATTTCATTATATTAATAGTTAATCTTATTTGGCAGATATTCGTTTCCAACTATTCAATTTCTAGCTTAATACAAATCGTCAATTGTTCTTTTTTGTATATTCTTGTTTTGCTTGTTGTCTTTAGACCGCAACAATTACAATTATATACTGATGCCATAATATGGCGTAATTGCATAGGAATCATTCAATTATATCGAAAGTGAATAAGTGAGTGATGAATTGATGCACAAAAGCGTTATAATGAACCAAATTGCAAAATATGATAAATCTCCGTATAGTAAGAAAAATGAAATTTAATTATTTGATGTAACATAATCGCCTGCATTTGCTTAAAAGAAAGCTCACTCAATATCAAATAGTGGGCGTTGTAATTTACTAAATCAGCTACCCTGCAATCATTTGGAAATGCTATTTGGAATATATATGTATATATGCAATTACGAATCATCCATCAACTTTAGTTGAATCAACACATATGTATATATATATATAATACTAAACGTAAGCAAAGAAAATTGAGGCCTAACAACTGACTAACAACCGCAGCGATTGTTCGCGGAACACAAATTAGTATAATGCAATGGAACAGAAATGTAATGCTAACACATATAAAGTATGAGACGATAGGCATATTTCTAAATGCAGCCGGGTGGAATCTACTTAGTATTGATGTACATGGCAACACTGCTGATTGGAGGGGATGTTTGTTGATCTCATAGAACTGCGCTGAGAATATTCGCGACCCAAAGTCGTCGTACAATGATAGGTAATAATCGTTAATACCTACAGGCATATATGTATGTATTTAAGTACAATTTAGAGATGGCAGATGGGTATTTACAATTTGAAACTATTTACAAACATACATATATTATAAGTTGGTTAAGGTTGCCGGCATTAATGGTACTAAAGACTTTATGTAGATTTTTAGTCTATCCTATATGAAACATAAGATGAAATGTAAGCTACCTACATTTGTTACTAAATAATTAAAAAAATACTATTATAATCGAAACAGATTAAAAAAATCATTTTATATTATGTGAATATTATTTCCAGTATAGGAAATAAATTAATAGAAGTAGAAAATAGTGTATTTAAATGTACTGCAAATATATTCACATACATACATACATATGTATATACACAACTCAATATTATTGTTGCCTAACGCAATAACAAAACGCCAAGTTTATTACACACTTTGCATTCATTCACATATTTACTGTTTAAAACTGCGACAAAAACATGCACAGTGAATAACTGGAAATGCTTTGTTTTTCTGACAAAACAAAATTGGTAAAAATAGAAATTGGCAACAAAAACACCTCAGCGAATATATTTACCTAAGTAGCTACACAAGCCTATACAACATTTATGCTTATGTATCGAATGCTTTGTTTTGTGTTTGCGATAACAAAACTTAATATGTGGGGTGGATAAGAACATAATGTATTTTAAAGCAAATAGACTACGCAAACAAAATAAAATATTTTTGACTAACAAATTTCCTATCTGATAAACTTCAAAAACTAACTACGTCCCCGAAAATGATCATAAGATGATGATCATTGTTTGATGATCATGATTATAAAGAACATACCGGCGCACCAACGCTAAAATACATATATACAAAATGATGTATTACTTATGCTTTAAATGTGCATTAATTTTACATTTAAATTAACGCATTACACAATAAATTAAATAGCAGGGAACCTTATACAGATAACAGCAGCAAGCGTCATGCATAATGAAAACGGTGCAATTCAGTGACATTCCCGCTATCGCTATTTGCAGCTGGTCGAGGTAAACCCTTTAACTTTTCCTATATGACTAATTAAAAACAAGTAGAGAAGGCACATCGCAAAATATATCGGTAAAATAAAAATAAAATAAGCGAAAAAGTGACCACATGATTGTTGATTAAAGAACATGAAAAACTATGTACAGCTTAAAACGTATTGCGCTAATCGACCGACACGTCCGTCCATTAAATTACCTCTAGTCTAGGCAGCAGCAATGATATTAAAGTTTTTTTTTGTTCATTTATAGGCTAGTATTGAAAGTTTTCGTTAATAAACTAATAAGTGGAGAATATATAATCCTATTACATTAAGTTACAGTAATTAACAAATAAATATATTCATTATAAATATTGATTACTCACCACAAACTAGAGCGTTGCAAATACTCAGCACCAAAGCCAAAGTTAAATATTTATTATAAAACATTTTTATAGCACTCGCAATCACAATCGCACAAATATTATTTCCTTCGTCTTCCCAAAAGCAGCTAATGCTAGTATTTATGAAAACTTTAATTGCGCTGCAATGATTTTTCTAATTAGCCTTTTCCGTAGTTTTTTTTTGTATGCAAATTATACGCTTTAAAGTAGAAGAAATGTTAAAAATAGTGTTCGTTTTCCTAAAAAAAAAAAAGTAACAACGGCTTAAATTCGATGCTTTTACTCCTTGTTTATAAGCAAAATACAATATTCGAGTACTTTGACTTTAATTTCTCTAAGCTCTTTAAAATTTTCTACGTCTTTTGTTCTTGCTACTTCTTTGCGTACTTCAAAAAGCTGACCGAAATGCAACAACAAAGGGCGAATAAGACGAGTTATTCAGCTGATTCAGCTACTCGGCGACATCTGGCGTTGGCGGAAATGTAACAAAATTCATTGGTACCAACGAAGCGAACGCGCTCGTAGTTAAAATAATAAAAGTGAATGCACACAAGTTCTAATTAAATATATATATTAATATATACAAAATGATATCTTTAAAGTAGCGAAACCAAATGGTTTATTTAACTTTAAATTAATTAAATATTTCTATATCATTCACACCAAATTTGTCCGTGTCGACACTACCGAAAAAATCATAAGAGTTTTTTGCAGTGCATGAAAGGCGGTTTTTTACGTTGACATTGTATTGTTTTTCTATTTTTTGATTAGTGAAATTAAAATTGGGCATGAATTTGAAGCGAAATTGGTTAACTATTGGGTAAAAACCAAAAGTGAATCCAAACTTTAAAATGAAATTAAAATTGCAAAGTTTTTAGTATAGGATTTAGTATATGTGGGAATAAATTTGTTAACAAAAGTTATACAGTGGTTCTTAATAGCCGTCCATCCTCCTACAAAGTGAGTTAAAAATATAAGTATTTACCGTAAAATCCTAAATAATAAGTAGCTCAAATTTTTCTAATAGTTAGATTAGTTTATCATATCCTGATCGAGTCTACTCGAAGTATAATTTTAGAAATTACTGCCATAAACGCCGTATAAACATAGAAAGGTTAAATGTTTCTAGTTCTACAACTCTCGTTATTAGAATAATTATATTTTTAATTCTTGAACAACAAAATATGAATATCCGTTAGAAAAGCGCAATTAATGCATGATGCAAAATGCCAGTAACCTGGAAATTGATTGACAGAAGAGAATTAACATAATATAAAGCTTCTCAGCTCTGTACTGGTTATACCGCTTGAAGTTCCTTTAAATTTCTTATATTTGCATATTTCATCATTTATGTTAATTAATAATTACTTTCAAATTTGAGGAAAAGCATTAAACTTCGTCTTCAAATGTTTATTTTTCCCATAAACTCAAGTTCCAGTTGTTTTATAAGAACGGCAAGAATTAATATTGACTTGAAGGATGTGATGGCACACTATCTTCCACATCGTCGACATTCTGCTTTAGAAATGGTGCGAAGTACATTCATTATAATATAGATTCCTCTCAGAACTGTTCTACACTGCTTTCGTTCAGTTAAAAACAACTATGTATATATTACAGCTAAATATTTATGTATTTATGTAAAACTCTTTTGTATTTCTATTAATTAAATTCAATTTACAAATAATTAGGATTGTGGTCCATTATTTTTTCGATGGTAGCATGAGGTTGATTCTGGAACTCAAAGTGATCTGGATGACCGAGTATGTCGGAGAAATCAATCATTTCATCTCTAGCCAGTAGGACATCACGCATCATGTTGCTAAAAGAAAATATATATTAATAAAAGTGAAATGATTGAACTACAAACTTTATAAACACGAGAAGGTTAATGAAGATGTTAAAAAGTAGCTCGATGCTAAAAATGTCGTAGTAAAATATTCTCCTCAATATGCTACCATCTAAATGTGGTTTCACTGGTGCACATTTTCGTATTTGTATAAGTACTACCCACACTTACCTCGAATTGAGAAAAGGAAGCCGTCCAACTTTATTGGCTGCATATAACTCCATACCCATTTTGAGTGGCACACCCTCTCCTTCCCTATTGCGGACAACTTGCATTACCCAGTCATGTTCAGTTTCCTCCACGGGCAGTTTCATTTTCGTCTGCATTAAGGCATTCTTGTGAACTGGTGTTGCCCATTCTGGCGATGCATTTAAAATTGGTTGAGTTGCTTCCTTTACGGATTGAACACGCAATTAGTTACAAAATTTTCAACAAATTATTTATGTCAATGAAATATTTACCATTATGATATTTATCAAAATTATTTTTTGCCGAACTGAATGACAATACAAATTAAGGGAAATGATTAATGTGCTGCCAGCTTTTTTGGTTGTCAAGTTATGCATGAACTAAGCGTGCTGCCAGCATAGTTATAAATCTTAACGAAATAAATTCATATGCTCCCTTTACACAAATCTGTTTAGTTAAATATTATAGAGAATATTTATAAATTTTATATATGAGATTTTATTGATAATATGTTTTTTTAAACAATCCACCTAAAGCTACTTATTTACAGATGACAACTCATAATGAACATTCATTGTCTTCAAAAACTGACAAAACTTAATTGAAATGTGTGAAATGCAGGAAAACTTCTATTCGCGAAATTATTTCACTTGCTTGAAAAGCGTCCATTGTTTGAATAACCGAAGTCTTTTTAATTTCTTTTTATAGTTTAGCATACTTTTGACTAGTTTGACCAGCTCTTAAATCCATTATTTGATGACGAATTGGAAATAGAAAGAGTTTTACCAAATCTCTTCCAGATCAGCCACAATTTTGTTAAACCATATCTTCTTAATGTTTTATACAGCTGTCAATAAGCAGTACTAATTTGGAGTTACACTGCAGAGAGCGCGGTATGAACCGAATTTGGAGAATGAGTGCCGAGGTAACTAATGTTTTGTATACAGAATCTTAAAAGTCAAAATAAAAGCGTCTTCCGCTACGACTCAAGCTCTACTGTTAAAATGCGGGATGATTTGGCCCAAAGACATTAAACTGTTTAACTAAAATATATGCCATTTTTATTTTATTCGCATGTCTCGAGAAGATTGTTCCGTATCAAAATTTTTGCGTTAACAGGACAGAAAAGTTTGTTTTCCAAGTTTTGGCTTTAATAATGTACCGTTAATAAGTAGCAAACAGCATAACCGATTCTTCCGAATATAAAATATCTAAACAAAGTTGTAGCATGCTAGGATTCCAGAAGGCGTTGCGCTGTAGCTATTTTGCATTCATCTTAGTTCCCTTACCTTTTCTTAAAAATTAAATATCATTACAACTTACCCCGCCAATTGCACCATTATTATGTCAAGCGTCCAGATCTCTTACCACAAACTATAAGGCTAGACCTGATTATTGATGACAACGACGTCCAGCATTGGTCGACATTTGACCAGCACTAATCTAGAAAATTTCCACGTAATATTCCACAGGCTTCTGCAACAATAAAAACTTCTAAGTCGGAACATAGTTCTCAAGACAATGGCCGACAGAGGGGCGTTGCCAACGTATTAGCCGTTCTATTTGGTTCCTATTGAGGTGTGAAACCTTAACTTTATCTTTATCATTCAGCTGCTGGAAAAAAATATCGGCACAACCTACGGAATCGGCTAATATTTTACGCTTATCTGAGAACGCTTAAAGCCTAACTTCAAGACAAGCCCTCTGCCAAATCTGTAGTAGTTAAGGAGCGCAAAACTTAAGTGACTCTCCAATCTCCAAGCTGCCAAAATCTCTCTGCAAAGTCCCTTTCAACATATCCAACTAATCTTACAACAGAAGCACCAAATCCTCGAAAACTGAGCTGCTTTCATACTTATGCTCGGCATTCAGATAGGTTATAAGAAATTTTTAACAGATTTGAACTATGTTGGTTTAGAAAAATGTAATAACAGTGTTTTGTAGTTCTGGACCCTGGTATCCATGACTATCGTTCCGCTGATTACATTTTTGACTATATGCGCTCATTCCACCGGTTTCTTTACCTTCCTATTGCTTACTCGTCAATGGCGCCTATATGTAGGCATTAAATACTTCAGCAACCTTTTGTTTTTTGTTTTTTTTTTTTTCGTGTGGTACTTTATTAGCTTTTTATTCAGTAATTTTCAATTCAAAATTTGTTATACTCTAGAGAATACGCAATGTTACTAATTATGTATATGTTTTTTGGTTTTGTTTTGCCTTTTTTATTATATGCATTCTACAACGTTCACGATCCTTCGGCTCGTTTTTGTATTATACTGGTTTTGTTTGTGTTGCGCTCTCTGCAACTTCATATTTGCTGCCACTGTCACGACGCAATGGTATGTGTGTGTGTGTGTCTTTGATTACAACCGCAGCCACAGCTGAACACTCCTGAACTTTTTAAAACTCTTTGCCGCCATTTTTTCTTTATTTTTAACATTATTATATTATTGAAATGTTAAATTTATAAATTTAGTTTTTCTCTTTTTGTTTATATGTACTTAATCGTAAATTTTACAAGAATCTTAGTTTTTTTTTTGGTTTTTGTTTTTGTTTTAACTAATTAATTTCTCACCTGCTCAGTTGCTACCAGTAATGCATATTTAACAACATACTCTTCATTTAATAAATTTAATTATAATTATCTTAAGAGCTAAACTGCTTAAATTAGAAGTGTATTCTCTTAATATTTCTTTATTTTTTTAAATTTTATTTTGCTGCTAATTTTTTCTATGCAAATATTATTATTTCTTTCACTATTTTGGTTTAAGTAACTAGTACACCGCTGTCCATTAATTTTTTATATTATTTAAATGAGAAAAATTAACTAAGTCATGTCTCATGAAAAGCAATAAAATTTCAATTTACATTTATATAAGTTTATAAAGCAAAAGCAAATTTGTTTTTGAGCATGGCAACCACCAATAATAAAACAAAAAAAATTTTTTTTTTTTTTTGCTTTTTTGTAGGGAGCAACTTTTGCCGCTGGCGTCAGGTTTCTCTTGCTATAACTGTCCACGTACAAAACTCACCTGCTGCTATTCTCTAGACTATACACACTCTCTCGTTAATTTTGTGCTCTACGTCCTCACGCTTACAAGCCAAAAAATTAGAGCGTTTAAATGCGTGGAACGCACGATTGCATAAATCATTCCGCTTTGCAAACGTTATAACAGTGTAGCTGTAAATTTGACAGAATATGCTGTCAAATCCAGCACTGCCAATGCTCGCAAACGCAAACTCGGCATTCACACTCTTTTGCACAATATCTCTTTGACGTTGTGTTGTCTTGCTAGAATTTTCACTTAACGCCCCGCACGCGTTCCTATACTCCACTGAACAATAAAACCCTTTAATCATACCCGATCTGATCATCATTTTGAAGGTGTGGTGTATTTATACGTATTCAATATTCCTAGGTGGTGTCATGTGGTGGTTATGTTGAGTTATGAGGGTCAGCGTTACATGGTCTTTAGACATTGTGACGATAAACTGACGCCCCTGCTGACAGATGTTTATGCATATATATTTTAACTCTTTACTATTTTTCTGTTATTCTTCTTCTGTTTTCTATTTATTTTTGTTTTTTTCTTAATTTATTTATTTCAACAACTTAATAGTTAAATTTTGAAATGCATTAGAAATTTATAAAACTACAGACAGACACATTTATTAAAGCATATAAAGCTTGCTAAAATTACTAATTATCGCAAGCCCATTTTTGTTGTTGCTAATTTCATCGTATTGTTATGAATTATGATATTTTATATGATTTGCGTACAACAACTAGGCATTTTTAACATTTAAAATTTCAGTATGCATACACAGTACGACATATAAATAAGCATACATAGTGTGTGTGTATATGTGCAGGGGGTATATGGGTATACATACTGTGTGTGTGTGTGGCTGTGTGTGTGTGAGTAGCATTGCATATACTCAAATAATTTTTACATACATTTGTCTAAAAAATGGCAGTTTATTCTCTTCTCATAATTAATTCGAACATATCCAACACTATGTTAACATGTTTAGTCGTACAACACAACGGCAAAGAAATTTTGTTATTCGTAAGGATAGCATTATGAATATGCAGTATATAGCGCTGAGAAACTAAATTTGAAAGTTTGGAACTATTGGAATTTTCGAAACACTCTAAGAATTGTTAAAAATATATTTTATTTCAAAGTGTAAGTGGTTTATATTTATGTGAAATGAGCGGAATATTTGAAACACACATATTATTTTCCATGTTCAACGCAAGCAAGTAAGTTTAATAAGTTTTTCTTTCAAAGCAATAAGTTATTTATTATGCATTTGCATTTCCCTTCACAAAAATACAAATTTTCAAACCAATACTATAATTTAGTGTGGTATACTATAATACTATAATAGTAGTAGTACTATAATTATAGTATACTATACTACTAATATTGCTACAAACTATAAATTGTTCTGAGTGCTAACGGAACACTTGGAATAACAAATAATAACAAATATTTATGAACTTTTTCTATGAACGAGACATGGTAGCAATTGCAAAATCAAAATTTTTCTAGCACATTGCAGATCTAAAGATCTTTTAACTACGGAAATGATTAAAAAAAATACCTATTTATTGTTGAAACTCTGAAAGTACGTCATCTGTTTGTTTTTGGAACAATTTGGAATTTTCGAAACGGCCACACTATTCGAACGCTGCATACATTTGGAACACAAACAACAAAATTCAATATATTTAAGCTCGCTCTGCATTTTTTTTTTATCACTCTACTGCTCTCTCGCTCTCTGTTTTTCATTAGTTTTTCTTAAAATAATAAAAACGTAAGTACGACTACTTAAGTTTTGTTTTGGTTTTGGTTTTTTATTATTATCATAATTATATTTGTTAGTAGCATACGAAAAAACATTTACTAGCAAAAAGTTAACATTGTTTTCAATTATCATCATTAGCAATTTTACGTTCGTTGCAATCCAACTACTCTCAACTCGCACTCTTCCAAAAATGCTTACTCAGCTTTATAATATTTTTTTAAATTTTTTTTATTTGTTTTCAACAAATTAAACGCTCACCACATTCTACTTTTGCTTCATTATTATTTATAATGTCTTCATTAATATATCTATAATTTACTGCTAATTCAAATTAAATTAAACAAGTTAATTGTTATGTATTTTTATTACGTCTGTATTGCCATTATTCACGCTCCATGACAGTTACGTTAACGTTACAGACAACTCAACGTACGCTTACGAAAGCAACTTGACTTCAGTGGCGTTAAGGTTTTGCTGTCGCTAGCGTTTACTTTCGTTTGCATTGTTTCTGCTGTTGCTGTTGTCAGTGACTACGTTGCGTCAGTTTATCGTCACAACGTTAAAATATCCATTTTTAACGTAGTAAAACGTAACGGTTCTTGCGCAAAAAGCGAAGGTGATAGAAAATTTCACTCGATTAGTTGAGTGTTAATTTGTGGAGAGCATGCGTGCGAGAGCGGCACATACATACATACGTACACTCGTATTACATATATATACATACATATACATTTATGTTTGATTAGGCAGTTTAAATTTGCAGTTAATAACGCTGCGCGGCACTTTACATCATTATGCACATACAGTGTATTACGTGTCGAAAACAACCAGCACAGCACAGCGTGAAAAGCCCGTTGCATACATACATATGTATATTTTAGATACTTAATTAAATTTTTCTCTCTCTAGTATTATATTTTGAATTAATTAGTACTTTCTTTGCTTACTGCTGTCATACAAATCATATACATATACATATATTTATTGTTTATACTTCTTTTTTTGTTTTCTGTGTTTTCTGTTTTGTTTGACTATATACGAAATTACACACAGCTTGCAATTGTTTATTTGTATTTACTCATTTATATGCTATTTTCCTTTCATTTAAATGTCTGATAATGCATTTGACTAATTTTGTTTTATTTATTATTAAAAATTTATTTACGCTCTTGTATTTGCAATACTTGACTAATGATGATTTTCAATATGTGAGTGAGTAATTGTGTGTGTTATTGAGCACGTGTACCGTTATTTTACGCATGAGTGAGTGGGTAGTGCGACTTGAGCGCAACTGAAAAGAAATTGAATGTGAATACAAACGGCTCAATCGAATGAGCGGGCCTGCTGTCTACACTTAACAAACGAGCGGAAAATGAAGGTTCTGAACTTTGCTAAAGTATTGAGTGCAGTACAAAGAGAAACGAAAGCGTTTTAGAGCGCATAAAATTGGTCAAATTTAATTTGTTTATGCAGGTTGCCGTTTGAGCTTAATACCGCTTTGAGTTACTTAAGATGCTGTAATTTTCTTTAACCAATGAGTATCTAATATATTGTATTGTTTTGTATTTTTCTTTTCTGGCTGGTGGGCATTTACTATTCTAATTAGGTGTATATTTTAGTTTGAACAATTTAAATTTAGACGCCATAAAGATGGTTGGTAACTTGTTCTCTTGCATTTGGGGTGGGTGGAAAATGCATAAGCGCGTAAAATAAATTATTCTTAATATATTACAATTAAGTGACCATATGTTTGCTGGCAGAAAAAGTTTAAGGAACTTTATTTGTATATGATAAAACAAATGGTTTTCGAATTTACGCTTGACTAATGTGAAAGAGTTAAATTGAAAGGTGTTGCTGTCTTGGCTAATGTGAGCACGGGAATTAAAGGTGACAGTCTTTGCTAATACACTGAGAGAAAATGTTTATTAAATCGTATTGGAGTGTGAAATGAAGTTAAAATAAAAAGTATAAGAAAGTAACAAAAAAGTTGCGATATTTTAAAACAAAGTTTTTTGTTTGAAATTGGATGGAAAATTTTAGTTTTTTTCTTTTACTTTATAAAAATATATATTTTATATTACAATAAATAAATTTGGAAATTAAGTTTAAGTGAAATAAAATAAAAATAAAATGCTTGCAAAAAATTGGAAAAAAAATTATTTAAATAGTACGCGAAAATTAATTTAAAAAATTCTGAAATTAAAAATAAAATGAAAACTACTTTTTTGTTTGCAACATCATTATTTAAAATTCAACAAAGGCAACAATATTACTTTCAACTTTCTGACAATTACACCTAAGTTGCGTGTGTGTGATATAGAGATTCGTTACAATGTTGCTAAGCGTAAAGAGTGTAAAGGCAGAATACTTATTTCATAAAATTCGAACACAGCTTAAGTACAGCTTTATAAAATAAGCTATCGAAAAATAATACCAAGAATATGAATTTTTATTTTTAATTTAAAACTTTTAATTTTTGTTAGCTTAGAAAAAAATTTATTTATTATTGCTACAACAAAAAATTTTGAATTCTTTATTATTTAAATTTTTCAAATATATATATTTATTTTTTTTCTGTAGTGTGTTTTATTGTTTTGCATGTTTTTTTATGTGTTTGTGTGTTGTGTACTTTACGTATGCAGCTAACGTACGCGTAATTATTTACCTTTTTCTCTTTGTATGTTATATTATTTCGTTTTAGATTGTTTTTTTTTTTTTTAATTCTTCTATTAGAAATAATTTGCTCTCTTTTCTGCTTCATTCTTAACTGCACACTGTTTGCAATTTATTTTTAATTAAATTTTTCTACTCGCTAATGTTTTGTTTATTTAATTTTTTCTGTTTTAATTTCGCGCTAGTGTAATAAGTGAAGAGGATTATTATTTTTTAATTCATTAAGGTTTTTGTTTATTTTATGCTGCCACATTGCTGTAGTATTATATTATTTTTATTATTATTTATACTTATGTAATTAACTAGTTTTTGTTTTTATTAACTTTGTATGTCAATTTTATGTTCACTATTTATTTTATTGTTTTATTAGCATTTCGTCTGGTGTCAGTGTTCGGTATTTATGTGCTTCTTTGTTAGCTGCTTTGTTTATTATTTTATTATTATTAATATTTCATTTGCTAAAATAATGCGTTTTTCACAAATTTTATTTAAAAATCTACAATTCATGTACCATTTAGCTTATTTATTTGTAAGCTGTTCATTATTTTTAATATGTTTTTTTTTTTGTATTAATTTATGTTTTAAATTTTATTTTACTTTTTAATTTAATTTTTATTTAATTTCAATTTTGCTAAACTTTTATGCTGCCTGCTTGCTTATTTTTTATATTATTCTATTAATAAATAAATTTTTATATATATCTTTTAAAGGGGAGGGCGCTTAAATTTTAATAACAAATTTAAACAAAGTTTTCTTTGCATAACTTTCACTTTTTTTAAATGCTAATAATAATTTAATTTATATAAAGTTTAACTTTCGCTGTCATTAAACAGCGTTTGCAGCGCACATATTCCTATGTAGGTGTGTGTATGTTTGTGGTTGGCATGATTTTTTCTTGTTATGGTTGTGTTGGTTAGCTGTATATGCAGTTTGGGGCGTGGTTAGTTTATTTTAGCAATACATATAACATGGTTATATTATATGTTTGTAAGACTGTTTGGGCATGTCAAAACGAGCTTTTCTTTTCAAAAAAGAATACGTTGCATGCAATTTTTTTCTGTCATTCAAATTTTTGAAACAATTGCGAGACAGCAATTTTGTTTCCCTGACATTTTTTTGTATATACTTTTATATTGCATGCGATTTTCTTGAAAAAGAATTTTGTTTGTAATTTTTCAAAACCATTTTTGTAATATTTTTTTGTTTCAAAGTTAGTTTGCTTGAAATTTTTCAAAAAGAAAAAATATTGCATGCAATTTTTTTTGTCAAACAAATTTTTTAAACAACTACTGATTTTGAAATTTTTTGCTTTAAATTAGTTAGCTTGACAATTTTATTGTACATACTTTTTTATTGCATGCGATTTTTTTGAAAATTAAATTTATTGCAATTTACTTTACAATTAAGCAATTAATTTCTTTTTAATTTGCCTTCACTAATTTATTTGCACTTTGCTACTTAACTTTTGCTTCTGCTTGCGCTTTACATACTTACAAGTCTATTTTTTTTATTAATTTTGTATTTTAAATATTTTGTAGTTTTGAAAATCTGCTGCCCAGTGTAAGCATGTTGTTTATTTTTGTTGTTATGTATTTGTTTGTTTTTGTTTTTGTTGCTTTTTGTAATTTTTCGCTGCGCTGGTTTTCGTTAATTATTACATTTTCTTTCACCTTTTTAATCATAATAATAATAATAATAATAATTGTTTATTCAATTTGCATTCACTAGTCAAAAATATCAACAAATTCTAATAAGTATTTTCAATAATTAATTTCTACTGATTTTTAAAAAACTTGTTTTTTTTTCTTTGCTTTCAATTTACTTAAGTAAGCATTAAAGTAAAGAAATAAGTACGAAAGAAGCGTTTGTATTATTATCAAAATTGTCAGCGCTAATGTACGCTATATTTAAAGCAATTTTCTTTTAATACTTTACACTTTACATACATACCTTTTAGTTTTGGTACTAAATACCATAAATCGTATTTATTTTACAATTTATTGCGCAAAATAAAATTAATTACAAATAATCATATATTTTCGGTTGCTGCTGTTGCTTTTTATTTTTTGTATTTTTGCCTTTTTTACTATTTTTTTTTTTCTCCAAAAATTAATATATATACGAGTACGTATGTACATATGTATTGAATGATGCCTTGTTACGCTTTGTCTATTAAATTAATTACTTTAATTTTTATTTTTTATGCATTTTTATTTCTTTATTTTTCTTTTTTGGTTGACTCTCGCTCTATTTAGCAGTGTTGCCGCAGTGTTCTTTTTTTTTTTTTTTTTGTTTTAATTCTTTGCTTTTGGTTATATCAATTTGTTATGTGTACTGTGTCTTCATGTTTTCGTTCGCAAAAAAAATATTTAGCATTTTTTATTTCAAATATAATTTTTTACTATTTTGCACACATTTTTTAGTTTTTTCTTTGTATTATAGACTTTAATTTTGCTGTTGCTGTTGTTGTCACTGCTGCATATGCATATAAATTGCGCTTTTTCATTTAATTTAAATTATTTATTTTTTCGGCTTGTTCTTATTCTTTGGTTGTTGCTGTATTTTTCATGCATTCATTATCATCCTTCTCCTAGCTTCCTCTCTCATACACTCCCTCTCCAACATAACTACATCTCACACTCGACATCATTTTACTGACTCTCTCTACCTCCCTCTCTATTTCTTTTATTTTGCTTTAACATTTTTGCCTGTTTTTGCCCTTCCCTGCATGTTTCTTGACTTAATTTTGCTACTATTTGGTTGTTGTTGTTTTTTAATTTCTGTTATTATTTTCTTTTAATAACTGTTGTCCATTTTTATTCACTGCTACATTTATTATTTCACCTGCTAAGTATTCTCTTTCTTTTGTTGTTTGTTGTTGTTTATACTTTTGGTTTTGTGTGGTTGTTATGGTTTTTATAAATTAATTTTCTGTGCTTCGTTCACTTATTGGCTGCGCGCAAGCTCTTAATCAACCATCAATTCGAAGTGGACGGATCCTTTCCTTTCTTGGCGATCGTGTTTGATGTTGCTTGCCCAGGCTTTGCATTCAATATTGATTAAGACGCCGGCTATAGGAAGCAAAAAAAACAAAACAACAATGTATAAAGTATGGCTTATAAATATAATTGCAAGATAGAAAATATGTGAAAAGATTTGTAATAATTGAAAAAACTGAATTATTAGTTTGAATGTCAATTGATATTTATAATAACAGCAGAATTTGTGTTTTCACTTGTTATGTAAATTTAAAAAGCGTGTAATCCTTCCACATGCAGACAATAAAAATTTTTGTATTAGTGGAACGAATGGAATTTTCGAAACACTATTTCATTTCATTCTATTTTGTTTCTAAAACGTATACGTCTCCGAGATATTGTTGAAAATTCCCGATTTTGATAGTTTGATGCCTTTAAAAAAGGAACATTTCACTTTTTTAAAAGTGAACTTATTAAAACCGCTTTTTATTTCATAATATATTTCTATGACTTCTTTATTATACAAAGTTGAAGTTTGATTTATCAGTTTTCCTTCCTTTTGAGCCGTTATATTCACTTTTATTTAAGAGAAACTAATGGAATTTTCGAAACATAAATTTCAATAAGCCTTAAATCGAAAATTTGCTAGTATTTTACTATATTCGTTTTCTACTTTTTGCAAACAAAGCAACCATGGTTTCCGACAATAAGCTAAATTTTAAGGGCATTTCAAACCTCATGTCATATGTATTTTATATGGTATATGAATATTTTATACTCATAAGGTTTGATCAAGAAAATTAATTCCTTCATAAACTACATACTTTCTGAGTTCTTTCATTACATAATGCTAGTAAAATAAAGAATTCAATTAGTTTCTGTTTTACATTATCCTATGAGCAGAAAATTTTTTATTTTCTAGCACAAAAAATAAGATTATATACAATCAGGCGCATTATTAAATATATTTTACCACAGACTCACAACCAAATGTAGAGAAAATACTATTTTTATTGAAAATATTCAGATTGCACACGTTTAGGCGCAATTTTAAAATCATTATCTACCTGTGTACCTAAAAGTAAACATCTTTTCATTTTAATTAAAAAAATCATGATGATGATGATTTAATTTTCAAAAAAGAAGTTATCATGGCATACATTTAGCTGTATTATATGTAAAACTCGCTTTTAAAGGCAGACATAATTTCTTTTTGTATAAAAAATTTAAATGGTATACATTTAGACGCATTATTGAACGGCGAACAAATTTTTAATTAAAAAAATGTAAGGTTGCATACAATTAGGCGCGCACAACTAAAACTTACATTCAGCTAAGAGATTAATTATTTCGATATGAGTTATTAATTATTAAAATTATTTATATATGATATGAGATGAGTTAAAATTATTTTATATAAGATTGTCATAACTCGTAAATACTATTTTTTTCAAATAAATTTAAAAAATATTGGTATGAGAAATATATAGTATTTCTAAACTTTCAAAAATTATTTTTCGAAATATTACCACTATACATTGATGACATCAGCGTTAAACAATAAATTAATAAATCGAAAAATTACAAACCTAAAAACCTCTAAAATACATTTTCTTTTATGTAAGACTCTTTATATTTCGCTATCAGTGTCGATGTGTTTGTTTATACCGCAGTCAGTAATGCAATTATGTATTTTCACCAACTTCAAGTAGCCAAATGGTAACGGAAGCGGAAACGGAAACGAGACAACAACGTGCATTTTCACGCTGATGAAAATTAAATGCCAACCGCACACAATACCTCACATACTTAAGTGAAACAAGTAGTAATAAGGCAAACTAAATAGTAATAATAAGTAAAGAAAGGAGTATAAAACTGGCACAATGGTTAAATAGAATGCATGATGAGATTACATGTAGTACACATGTATGTATGTATATATATACAAACATATATATTCAAGTGTGTATTATGAGGCAGACCAACTGAAGAAAGGAACTGTATATATATAGTATATAATATACACATGTGTTGTATGTATTATATATACATATATATGTAATAAATACCGCAAGTGCAAAGAAAAGTTGAGCACAAAATTATATCAGGGCTTATGTGCATATAATTTTCAATTTAAGTCTACTATGGAGGCCGTGGGAAAACTTTTCTTATTTTTAATTTTGTTTATAAGTACAGCAATTGTGCGCACACGCATTTGTATGGTAGATACTTGAGTGAGTGACAAGCATATGCTGCCGCAAGGAATTTTTTTCGCTTTGCCTTATTTCTACTACTTCTTCTTCTTCTTCTTCTTATACTCCTTTTTGCTTGCCACAAGTGCTTTTCGTTGTTTTTAAGCGTACAAATAAAATATAAAATCATACACACACACGAAGCCATACAGCTGTACCATACAAGTAGTATATGTGTACAATACAATCAAATAACAATAGCCTTGAAGCATTTAATGTGACAATTGCAGTGAGCAAACATCAACAAGGAACACCTACACGCATATATATGTACTTACAAAGAAACAGTTGGAGTGAAATGCCTGGTAGTGGTGACAAGTGCCCAGCACTTGCACCAGCATGTGACATGAAAAAAGTTGCTCATACGCCCCGGAGTACGCAAGGCGTATGCATTTGCTTGCACTCGGGGAAAGGCGTGTGCCATACAAATGTACACAGTTACATATGAAAATAGCGAGCTATATTTATACAGAAGCTGCTATACAAAAATCATTATATATGTGCATATTTATTTAATAGTATAAAGCGTTGTCAAGCAATTGAAAATCAAATCCCAGTATTTTGCTGTTGAATTCACCAGCTCACGTATTTCTATTTTCAACGGAATTTCTGTACACAATTGTTACCGAATGTTGTTGTTGTCATTTTGATTTTGTTAGGAATCAAATTGCTAGCATTATTTTCTATTTTTGCCTTAATTTGAAAAATATATCTTGCTATTGTTCAGCATTCTGACCAACCAACTATATCGATATTTATTTTTATTCTAGCTTCCGAAATAAGCTGGACAATGTTTTTTTTTTGAGTGTGCTGCTTGCATTTATTGTCATATATAACAATAGAAAAAGAGTGCGAATATATTTGGGTGGGTGAACACGTTGGATTGCCTTGAAATTTTGGTCAGAAAACATCAGCGGTTGCTTGAGAATTGTATATGCTTGAAAATTAGGAAAATATTTAAAATTTGGTAAATGCGCTTTTACACATAAATAATTTACACATAATAAAATTTTCAGTAATCTTACGATTGCCTTAGCTAGGAGCTGATAGAATTCTAAATGACATTCTAAGTGAAGTAGCGAAGTACTTCAAAATGTACGAGACTAGATGGTAAAATGCAATATTTTCAAATTTCTTTAATACAACTAAAATTTTTTTATAAGATGAGTACGTGATGACGACGCGCAGCACGCGTTCTAAGGTTCCTAAAAACATCTTTTTGTAGATGACGACTGCAAACCCAAGCACAATTGCTGCTATAATTGGTTTCATAAAGAATCTTTAATTTTTTAACATCAAAAAAAAAAAATTTCCAACGAGCAATAAAATGTAGAAAAAAAAACAATAACTTTGTGGAAATAATTTCAATAATACTAATACGTTTTAGTAGTAATATTTGTTACCTTACAACTAATCTATTCATATTCTAAAAGTATTCGTGCCGTCAAGTTCAAATTTCATTCAGTTTGCCTTAGAAAATCTCAACCTGCTTTTACAATTTGTGAAATTGTCAATTTTTGTTCAAAGTACGCATTTAAGTTGTAAAATATGACTATAATTTAATTGAATTTCACTTATGGCCAAACGATAGTCACAAAAATCGTACGGCATTAATCGCCTTAAACCTTAAACCTTAAGCTTTGCACTATTCTTTTTTTTTTTGTTTGCTTGCAGAGAATACCATACTGCCACATATATAGTATTCACATATCATCATCAGTTTGTACCATAAATAACGCTTATCTGCTGTGCCAATTCGACCAAATTCCAGCGACAACTTCATTTCATACACGCATTAGTTGATTTGAGTACTTCAGCATAGTCAGTGGTCCCCATACTTTATACAAGTACTTTACATTGTATTATATAGCAGACCACATTTCGTGGCAAGTTACTCACACACACCGAAAAGTTTGCTAACTATGCATTCGCTCAAGTGTTGGTCCTATTTTAAGGGCCATCGACGATCCTGCGCTCTTAAGTGCTGCAGTGCTTTTGGGTATGGGAAAGTTTGGAGTTATTATTGTTGTCCCAGTTATAGTTGTGTATAACGCTAGTACATACTTGACGTTCTCATTTGAAATCACATTCATTTAAAATTATCAAACTATTTTATTAGTACAGACCCTTGCGGGTAAATGCACAATCATTTACACATACAATAAACCGAAGTACCCCACAGTACTGGAACCTAAAGTCACTGTGTCATCCTTCGAAGTCAACAAAATTGACCCTTAGTTGGAAGTGGCTCTGATATTTGTGATATCAACTCAAATAACAACTCAACTGAAGTTAGCCTACCTTTCCTTCCTGTGTATGAAAAATAGATGCAATTAAGTACCGCTTGGCTATAAAGACTTTCAAGAAGCAAAGAAAATTTGTTCAAGAGATTTCAGGAAAAAATAATTTCAGTTCTAAGAACCGAGTGATCGAAATAAGTAAGTCAAAGAAACTCTTTTAAATTGTGGGGAAATCAATATGTCAAAACACGCCGATCAACAAATTTTTGCTGTAGCAGCTCAATCTTTAAGAAAACAAGAGATCTCAGTGGATTCTTAAATCCAATATGTATATCGAAAGTACTCTACCGAAGTGAAAATACTTTAAAAGTCTCCCATCATTCCCGTTTTATTATAGAGAGAGAGAGGGAGTGAGAGAGAGAGTGAGAGAGAGAGTGAGAGAGAGAGAGAGAAAGAGTGAGAGAGAGAGAGAGTGAGAGAGAGAGAGAGAGACAATAGCATGTGCTGTTCTAGCTTTCTTCAGAATAATCTATAAAACGTGATATAAATTGCAATGGTTAAGTTTTCTAGCATTCGTACCCCAAATAGAGGCGAACTCAGTTTCAATTGCTGTCGAACTAAGCTGAAAAATACTAGAATTCGCTTCATCTTTGAATTTCGAAATGAAAAAGGATAGCTAATATAAAAAACATCAAAAATTATTTAGACGTTTACAGCACCAAAAATGGAGACAAATTTGTCATGGAAAGTTTTAAAGCTCGTAAGTTTATTTCATGACTTTTCAGTTATCATTCCAGCTCCTTCTAAACCCTTTAGTACCACACGCGACAGCTTAATACCTAATATAATATGATTTGGCACAAAAGAATGTGCGAAATCTATCCATATCTTTCTCCACACCCGTATACTTAACTGACTTTTAACAATGCCTTCCTTTGAGTTTTTAACGCATACATCGGTGATGTGATATCATACCTTCCTCGAGACTCAAAAGTCGAATATAACTATTTCCTTCCTTTCATTTAACTTTATTCCGCATCCATCGGTCAGTATATGAGATAGGTGAGATGGATATGAGATTTGATATATGGTCCTAATATATGCCGTAAATTATTTATAATAAATATTTGCAGGCATCTTGATATATTACATACGCCTTATACTATATATTTTTGATTTGAGAAAACACTCTCAAGTTTTATTTTCATTTCCGCCGTAACCTAGCTCATATTTGTTTGTTTATAGTATCATCCATTTAACACTGGTCTTGCCGGCTGATATGCATTCTTAGTAGTCGCTACACAATGCTGGTTGCTTGACCAAGCTACTCAATCAATTTGTGTGCCCCAGAGGTTGTTCGAGAAGCAGTAACAGACACGCGAAAGTTTTGATAAGTTTTACGAAATCTTACAAAAATTCCCTTTGAATAATATGAGGCAATATAAAATCGGTATATAGAGGGTAATTACTTTATATAGAAGAATTTAATGGCAACCGAGACATTGGCTCCATATATATGATACTGGTGATTGGAAAATAGATAAGGTAATTAATTAAAATAGGTTATTTTTATTGCTGTTGTAGCGCCAGAAAACATTTTTCAAATAATTTACAGTCCTTGGCAGGGTAAAAATCCGTTTCCTTTCTGGTTATGTAGACCCGAATGTCGTTTAACGAATTATAACAGGTAATTTAAGTCGACTGAAAATTTAGAAGAATCGAACTCGTTGATGTGCTATATCGGCAGTGAGTTGCCGTTATTATAGAAATTCTCTTTATATTATGTCTACGAATAGCGTCGAAATCTTTTTTGACGTTATGCCCCATACTAAGTGAAATAATTTATTGAGATACTATTCTTGAAATTTCTATACACTCACCTAGATATCAGATATATATATTATATAGATTTTGTTTAGCACACTTATCATTGTATTGGATAATTGGTTACTTTGAAAAACAAATCGACCAATTTTCGTATCACTTTTATACGAGTAGCTACAATATTTAGTTGCCACTTGTATATAATATTGTTTAATATATAAGAAAAGTGAGCCCTACTGCGTTTTATCTACACCGGTGTTCTGCCATGATTGACTAGCAGTTAGTTGTTTGCCATAAATCTGGTATTTTGCTGTATCGTTTGTTTTCCCTTTATTTCAATTTATACCATTTAATTGATTTCTGTAGAGATGCAGCAGTACATATTTATTGATTGATATTCACTGTACATGCTGGGGGTAGGCAATATTGTATGTGTTTTTATGGACTACAATTCAATTGTGGTTTGATAATTTTTTCTATTGTTTCTATTTTACTTTACATATTTCAATATATTTCTTTTGTTCTTTCTTTTACCCTACATTATATATTTATATTTCAATTTATACTCCACACGCATCAATTGTGGAAAACAGTGCAAGCTAATTGGTGTATATACACACATACATGCATACAAACGCGCTGTGGGGACACATATATTTATATATAATATAAATAACATATAAATAAATATATGTGTCTATATATATATATATATAGTTTATACTCCCTTGTATTCATTTTCTTCAGTGTACACATACATACATAAAAACCTATATCTATCTATAGTTTCTCAAGCACAATTACCAACATATTGTTCACCCATTTTAATTATTAAGTGCTTTTGCCTATGCAATATTAAATATATCTATATCTATTTACATATGCACACGTTTAAAATATAGTAATGATAATCTATTTACATAGTATTTTGTATAACAAAGGACATTAGGTCACCATTGTTGTGACTGAAGCACGGCGCTAATGAGTAAATGATTTATTTATAGCATATATATGTAAGTGCCATTTATTTAATAGGCAGCTATTGTAGTGCACATATCATGCATATGCATGTAATGATTATAAGTACAAAAGAAAACAGAAATTTTTATAACTTTTTCCACATAACAGTTGTTTGCAACAGCATTTTGAAAGATATACAGGCTTTTGCATATTTAATTTTATGCAATGAAAGGGTAAAGTAATGTAACTATGTGTGTTGCTACGCGATATTACGCAGCTAAGCACGATAACTGAAGTGATAACTTAGATTATAGGTGTATTAGGGGAGAATTTAAAATTTTTGTATGACCTTTTATTCTGAGTGATAAAACTTTTAGTCTTGTCATGTCACTATGTGTTAATTTATTTGCTAATATGCACAGAAATGATAATTTAGTTAAAAAGTGTTGTATTCGCCATTGACTGTATTCAACACCGATCCGTAGGCACACTAAGATGCTGAAAAACCAGAAATAAAGCGAACAATATACATACAGTAAGTAGGAGTCTCTCAGAAAATTATATTTTGTATGGAATTTCAACGAATAATGCTGTTTCTTGACGGTAACCGCCGAACTAATTATCGAACAATTTGATAAATATGTGATCTGGATCTGCATTTTCGATTCATTACTCATTTTACATTAAATTGAAAAGGAGAATAAACATTTTATATCTCCTAATTTAATACCCACAAGTGAATAAGAAGAGGGAACTGTTTCTGGTAACCAACTCTAATAAAACATTTTTAACGACTTTATAACAAAGAAAAAACACCATAAGCAATCCATTTTGCTGCTTTTATAACCTTGCCTAATCTTTACTTTCTTATCAATCTTTAGAAACATATTGGGAACTGTTTCACGGCAAACAGTAAGTTATAAAAGTTGTGATACAACCGAATACCTACTGTAACTTCGCTTAGTTAACGCTGGCAGAACACCAGAAAAGATCCCTTTTAAATTTTTAATTTTAGAGTTACGAATTTTCTTCAAGAAAAAATGTGCTTACATCTATTGAATAAACAATGTTTCCTTTATGTCCAAGTCCCTTAACGCTGATTGAGAACAAATTTATGCAAACAAGCGGCTTACTCAAATTATAGAGCATCTCTGATGTGTATTCGTATGAAAGCTCCAAAAGCTCAAGTTCAATGCGTAGAAATATTTTTATTAGAACTGTACTGAACTTGTGGAACGGTACTGGTTGATTTTCATTTATATATTTTACTAATGCTGAGTTCGAAAATATAAGCTAAAAGTACGTTAAAATTTTTAGGTTTCTGCTAAGAATGAGTAGTTAGTTTAACATATTCATTATTAACATAAAAGGCTACTAAATTCTCAACCGAGTTATAATCTAAAAATATAGAAACGGTTTTTTTTCTGATGGCGGCAATATCTCGACAACCAGCTTCATCAAAACATTCGGAGACAGCTTAAGACGTGAAAATTTGTTTGTCGGACACACAGCACAATTGGGTGAAGAAGTTCACACTATAAAGTAAGGCTGATAGCGACAATTTATATTTGTTCCATTCCAAAAGATTTCCATATTATTGATGGACTAACAGAAGTTTCTTCCGTAACTCCCGTGGTATGTTCTACCGAGAGAAACATTTGTGGTATGATGATGGACTTAAAGAGTTAATATTATTTTTCATGTTATGAAAGATTAGAGAAAATACGTTTTAGCGTAATTGTCGACTTCTTTCAAGAAAGATACTCGTCTCTTGAACATGGTCCCTCATGGGCTATAGAATGGTGCCAATAAGGATTAATACTAAAATATGAATTAATATATTTCTAAGTTTAGTCAAAATTTTCAAATTGCAAAATGAGCTGAAAAATTATTCTGTCAGGAAATTGATAGCTCAACAAAAAAGCAATAAAAATAAGGGGAAAATTTTTTTTCACCAACTCAATTAAATGGAAAATGAAAGTTAGGAACAATTAATATTAATATTATTGTAAGAGCTAAAATTTTAAGAAGCTTATCTTTTTGCCTTCTTAATAGTTTTTAGCCTGTTTTTTAGCTGATAAAAATTTGTCTAAAAATTACACACCCTCATATATATATACATATATACGAACGGAAGTGCTCTTTATGGACCAAAACCGGAAAAAAGTAAGCACCGCTGATAACAACGAAATTTATGGCGCTTTATGTCTGATTTCCGTTTCCTTTGCGAAGAGCATTGTAACAGTGCAATTTACGGCTTCCTTATGGCAAGTCAGCAAAACTCAAACTAAGCAATTTATGGATTTTGGTTGACAAGAGAACGAATGAGTGCTGGTAAATGCTTTGATGTGTGGAAATTTTGGGCGAAAAAATTATGCTTTATAAAAAATTATGGTTTTAATGGAATTGTATCGTTTGGAGCGTTTTTTTTTTTTTTTTATTTTTTGTGTAATAACATTATATAAAAGTTGGCATATCTGTTGCAAATATTCGCGAAAAAATCACGTTCCCTACACGTGACTGCATTTTTACAGCGCCACATTTTTTCCGCGTTTATAATACTTTTCTTTTGTTTTTCTGCCCTCATCTAACATGCCGACATATTTTAATTGTATTCCCCCATATAGCTATATAGTCACCTGCCGACTAAGTAAACCGACAATAATGAGCACATTTAATCCCATTAGCGCGGCGTAGGCAAGCGAACAGGCACGAATATCTGGCGAGAGACACCAGCTGAAGGTTGAACTGCCAACCGCAAAAGACCGACCGGGCAGCCAGCGAACGCCAACAACAACACTGAGTTGTCATGGCATTGCTGGTGTGCAACAAAAATTGCAGCCTCAGGTAATCAAGCGCTAAGTCACGTACTTCCCGGTGTCACATTGTTGTCGTTAAGGACCCTAAGGGATTTAGGTCACCGTAGTGTGCAGTTTTTACTGATTGCATTCATGTAGTTGCCGAAGCTGTAGTTGCGAAAGGGGATTTCACGATAGTCAATAGAATTTTAATTTAAGCGACGGTGATAAAAGATATAAGCAGGAAAGCGTGTATGTGTGTGTGCCGTGAAATTATGCAATCACATTAGTTAAAGTTTATCCTTGAAGGTATTTAAGTATCTTCTTTTTTTTGCTACTCGAGCATAAATATTTAGAAATACTTTAAATGTAATAAGTTTCTTGTATCTAAGTTTGCTAAAAAATCAACACTCTTCGTCTCTAATGTGAAGATTCGTTGAATACTCGAGAAATTTATGTTTAAATTTTCATGGGTTAGACCCCAAATACTTTTCGTTAGTTGACTTGAGGGTCAACCTATCTCAGGTCAGGCATCTAAATCGTCTATCTTAGAACTCTAAGAGAATGCATTGTGACATCATTTGTCTTTCCTATCACATTAGAAATTCTTCAGTAATTTGCTGTGGTCAAAATAAATAAATAAATTCTATGATAAGTCTAAGATAGTATATACTAAATTGTTTATAAAGTGTCTCTCTTTTCGAAATTTTTACATATATGTTTTTTGCATAATATATCATATTCAAAGTCCACTCGTTTAATTTTTTAATAGGTTACACTAATATTGGTAAAATATCGGGTTTTGATTAGGAGGTGAGGTCAGTTTAGGATTTTGAAATAATCGAAAATATATTTTTTTTTACCCTTTAGGTTCCTAAGAATTTTGTTCTGTATATGTTCTGTTCTGTAAAACTGTAGAATAGTGAAAAAAACATGTTTCCAATCCGCGTTATTATCGAAGTGCTTGGGTCAGCTTCAGCAGTCAAAATGGTGATTCCGAAGATTGGACCAGTAGTCGCCATTTTGTCTCAAAATGTAAACATAAACACTTTTTATAGACTTAAATACATATCTAATAAGGCCGGAAAAGAGAAATTCGCTTCATTTTTCCTTACTTTCAGAATAAATTGTCAGAGTTAGGCCTTTTAAGAGCTCTATATTGACCTAATCACTTAAAGGAAAACGATCTTACTAATACCTATAATATCTATAATATTTTCTAAAAGATTAAAACAACAAATAAGGGGTGTTCTTTTTTTAGAAATATAGAACTCTCATAGTGGGATAACATATTGATTGAGCGGAATTTCATTCATATGACCACTGTGACTACGTCTTATAAAAACCACTCGACCTATCTCACCAATAATGCATCGAATGTTGATTTCCAATAGGTCAGTCGTAGTAAAGCATGGTAAACCGACCATTATAGACCATTGACTTGGCTCACCTTTACATTCGTTAATCGAACTCAGCGCGCAACGATAATAACGAATTCAAGCAAATGGATTACATATGTAATCTCATTATCATTATAAGAGCTCTTCTGCTTAAATATTGAAAGCCGATTAGAATTCCTAATAAATGCCGTTATCCTATATTCCACGCAATTCATGTAGATTCACACGTGATTCACTATCTTAAAACCTTTGGAGGTAGCAAACAAATGCCAACTGAATTTGACTATAATGAGGCAATGTGCTTCCCATGGCTTTACAGATCTCCAGATGTAAGTGACTTTGAAGCCGAATTGGAGTATTTTAAAGACTTGCTCTTTTAATTATTTTCTTTTTAATACTTGTAAGAACTCTAAAACGTTTTCTTCATTTTTCAATATTCAGAGGGGTCCCAGTAAGATAGGATTTTGTGCAATCTCTCTTTTTTACGTTATACAGAGAATTTTGAACGATTTTTGTTTAAGATTTTTATATGCACTCTTAAGTTAAGTTCAGAGAGAGGAAAACGGGTTTTATTTTTAAATTTTAAATTTTAGATATATAAGCAATATTTCAATCTTTTTGATCTTGTACAGAACACATCGGTTATACCGAATCCTGGCCAAAAACTTGTATATCTAATGCAAGAATATTTTCTTTTTATAAAAAATCGTTTTCTTTTCATAAAAAATCATTTTCTTTCGCTGGGTTATCACACACTACCGACCGAGTGATATTCACGAACTCTACCCAAACGGCTGACCTAACTTCTGTATTGGCTTGATGCATACATTGCAAAAGCTTTTGTTTAATTCCTCAAATCTGTACATATTTAAGTCTTCCGTATTGTTCTCTCTTCTTATTTCTTTAATAATACATATGTAAAGTTTCAGAACTACACAACTGGCACCCATTCTCATGTAAATACCAATAGTCTTTCTTAAATAGCTCTACACTTATATGTATATATATATAATAAGTAGGTTCATGCATAGTTAGCAACATAGCATACCAACACACCACCGTTTAACAAACTTGCATTTTATAACCCATCTTTTTCACTACCCATGTACATATATATTACAACAACACTAACTTGCGTGATACCATTGTAAGCAGTGAAAATTTCATTATATAACACATAACAAAGTATCATATGCAATTATATGTGTGTGGCCGTTGGTGATGGCACAACGTGACATGCTGCCCTTCTTTCAACTACTTGCAGAATTTCACAAAAATAAACACAAGAAAAGCACACAAACAGTGCACTCGCATAGCGCAGCAAGTACAACAACTGCAGCAGTAACAATTTAAAATAATAAAAGGTGGGATTTATGCGGGTGCACACATAAATGCATATGTACATGGTTGTGAAAATTCTATAATAATACCCTTTGTACCCAGCGTAGAATAAATCGAAGAGAAATGAATGTAACATATAAGACGATGTGCTAATTTTCGGTTCCGACTGGCCCCTTTAAATTAGGATTGTATTTTGTATAGAATTACTAATACATAATCTTTAAAAATGTTACAACAGTGTTTTGGAAGTCTAACTTGTCGAGACCTCAAGTGGTTTTTAAGTGGCATAAAGTGATCAGTGAGTATTGTGAGGGCGTAGAAAATATTCCTCACACGAGTTCTCTCGTCTAAATAATGAGATTGCACAGCGAGAGAGAGAGAGAGAGTGTCGGGTGTAATGCACTTCGCCACCAGACGATATAGAAAATATTGAACCATCTTATTTAAGATTTGACCCCGCTTTCATTTTCTTCTGATACCAAAAATATGAATACCCGCATTGGGAAAATGTCTTGAGTCGACTGGAACTGTCAAAGAAAATTTGCTGAGGCAACTAAAGATTATCCCGGCCAAGGTCACGATAGTGATCACTTAAAATTACCCCATCAATATTGATATTGGTATTGGTCAATATTGATGAGAGGTTGTCTTTTCTAATCTTTTGTGCACCACATTTTTCTCTTACAAATAACATAAACAATTTCTTTTAAAACCAACCTAAAAATTTATAAATAGTCTGCGGTGTCCTTCTTCTGATAAGAATTCTGGAGCAATGCATAGTCCTAATATAAGTTTTGAGCTCTATAAAGTTAAATTTCAGCAGGACAGCTTTTGAAACCAGCTCCTTTTCTACTTTTTCTCTATTGTCGCGAAAACTTTCCACGGTTTTTAATGAGTTAACTTCGATTCAAAAGTTGAAATATATTTGTGCTTCAATTGCGCTTTCCAAAGCAAAACAGGTCTCGTTATTTCTGTTATCACCAACAAGTACAGTACTAGTACATAGTAAAACAACATTTGAAAGCAGTTCATCGTTCATTCTTAATAGGAAATGGACCCGCACTTGAATATCTACAAAAATTTCGCAAAATCTATCCGCCGAACCCTGATAAGGGTTCAACTCAACTCAACTGGTATTGTCATCTTACAGTCTTCTGCATTAAATTATATATTATGGTAGGCATTACGAGAGAAAGGTTTACTTCTCAATTATCTACTCAGTTCAAAGTAGCGTTCGTTTGAAACCGAGTTTCTAAGTTCGATTTCATGGTTTTTGGCCTTCGTGCTGGTTCCAAGATAAACGAAACCGTGTACAACTTCGAAGTAATAATTGGCAATGGTCACATTGTTGGCTATACCGGGACGCGCCCTTCGTTTATGTGAAGTCAGCATAATTCGTCTCGTATTCATTCATTACCAGACTCACACCTATTAAGATGAAGAAATTGAATTTTGTGTGATCAACATGAGGGCTCACTTTTAACAATTTTAATGGAAGAAAGGTAATGTTGAATTCGAAGTAGTTATTATCCGATAGTTCGTCGAAAATTTATGTTAAATTAAAGTCAAATAATTAAATTAAAATAAAAGGGTAGCAGCAACGCGTACTTAGAAAATTTAACTGGAAAAAGGATAATTGTTTGCAATACTTCGAAATTGTTGATGAATCAAAATGTACGGCATGAAATATGGGGAAAGAAAGAGGATCCAATTTTTTTTTTTTTTGGCATTCCTGGGAAGTGCACCATATTATTCTGAATAAACTATTAAACAAGTACAATATTTTTGAAGCATTTTCTAAATGAATAAATATAACCCCAATGAGATAATGATTTCATTGGAAAATAAAAATAAACTTTTGGAATCCAGAAATGGTCTCTTTTATAAATATTTTAATCTGCAAAAAATGCAAAACTCTCTTAAAGAGAAATATTTGAAATCTGTTTCTGGCACAAAAATTGCATTCTGTTTTAAGCACTTTATCATGTGTTGGTGCACATTTTTTTTTTTTAATGTCGACAGCCAAAGCTGCTTGCTGTCGGGTAAACCCGCAGGACGGTTTGTTAGTGCTCTACATGCATGTGACAGCAAATTATTATTGTTCAATCTTTGTGAACTCTTCGCAATCTTTCGCACACATCCGTATTCACGCTTCTACCATAAACTTCAGCATTTTGTTTTTCAAACAAATTGTTTCTCTTTTTATTTTTTATTTTTGGATTGGATTGATATTCGGCGCTACTTCAGCAAAAACTTTCATACTTTCCTTTTGTTCTTTGCACCAATAGTTTGCAATGCAAAGCAACGCTTTTGCAGAACAAAGCAGCAAAGAAATGAAACCACAGTTACAATAAGTACCGTTGACTTGGTTGGTTACAACTTATGAATACCTGAGTGCTGGCACATTTGCACGCGCAGAACATTTAGTGAGCGGTAGTTTACAAGTCAGAGAAATGGAGTGAAAGCGCTTATGGATGAGTCGGCGAAACAACGGAAACGACTAAATTTGCACAAATGGTACAGAAATTAAAACGAACTCGTTTAATGGTTCAGAAATGCTTGCTCCACTTTGTCGCTGAATGCGGTACCGTTATTGTTGTTATAACCGACTGTGCGCGTAAGCTTAACTGTATATTTTAAATAGTACATATGTATTATATAGAGTGTTATATACAAGTTAGTAGACATATAACTAAAGCTTATTGCATAACAAATGGATGAACCTAGGAACAGGCAACACAATGCAGTGATTTATTTAATTGCGTTGGGTTTCCTTTTGAACTGGCATATTTTTACGAAATTTTATATTTTGTCTAAATTTAACTTTTTTTTAACTTAAGTAGCAGCTTATATAACGCATTATTAGAGCCTTTTGTGCATAATTATAAAGTGGAAAGTGTAATTAGTCAACATTTGTGTGTGATGCACAAAGAAAACCGTAGCAGCAACAAATTAAAAGTGGATAAGGGTTGCATATTTCAAGTTAAGTGTAACATTTGTTATTTATTGTCTTTTACTAATTAGATTTATTATTATTTCTTCTTCACAGCCCCACATAGAATTTAACATAAAAGTAATGATAAGAAAATTTTTGATATTATGCAACAAAGAAAAAAAACCAGCTCTGAACGAATAACGGCCTTTTTGAAATAATTAATTTATGCTTTCACATTGACAATCCACAACACTTTCAATCGGAAATTGGGCTCGAGCATCTTTTATAGCTAAGTAACGATCGAAAGACAATTAGAAATACAGATCCATATAATTCACAGTAAAATCAGCAATCATTAAGAGAGCACAATCATCAAACATGGAAATTAACTGCATTTCGTGAGCTTTTCAAGTATTGGCCATAACAAGAAATCATCAAAACAGGGATTTGAAAAATCCACTCAAAATATGGTCAGGTCGTCTGAAAGTGGTCATCATGTCAAATTAACAGAATACAGAAGCTGAACTATCAAAAATTTCATTGCAAAATATTTTACGTAGATATTTGTATGCGAAGAACTAACTACTCGATGGCCATTTAACGCAGATCAGTCGTTATATATAGTCGTTATAATCAAAAAATCTAAGTCCACACCAATTGTTCAGATATTTAGTAACAATCAAACCAGTGGACCTCGCTGGATGCACCAAAATGGAATGGAATGGAATTTGCAAAAAAAATGGAGAAAAATATAATCTAAACAGCAGTTTTGATGTAGCTGTGAAGAAAACCTTCATGCTTTTGAAACCTAAGAATGTGATCTCTCTTCAACGCAATAAAAAAATTGCCTGTAAGCAATTGCCTGTCTATATATTATATTTATAGCTCACAGCGACTATTTTTTGAAGGTTATAATCTGAAAAAGTAGTTTATTGGTTAGAGTTTCGAATCAAGAGACTAATTGAGTTTTGAAAAAAAGAGGAATGAAAATTTGCAAATTGTAGACGACTCAAGTAATTTTATTTTGTTTAAACATTTGAAGAACTTGAAAATATTTGGAAAAACGTATTTGAAAATACTTTTAATTTAGAAATAAAAAGCCTTTTGGACGCGAAAATTATTTTGTTAAATTTATCAGGCTACAATAAAGACAGTTGGAAACATCTTTATCAAATTACCATAAAGTTAGTCTCTTTTTCTTCAAATTCTTCGAAAATCAAATTCTTCATTGCTTAATCTTAAAGTCAACTGCTAATGTCGGTCGATAACTGCTATTTAAATTTTTTTTGTTTTTTTATTTTGTAAAAACTGTTGTTGGTAAAGTATAAGTCTGCAAATAAACTCGCTTAGCTCACTCATTGAACTTAACTCTGCAATAAACATGTGAAAATTATTAATTTTGTTATATTTCTTAAATCAGAAAAACTAAGAAAACACATTTTTGAAATTACTGAAATCTTCTGTGAACTTGAGTAAATATAAAGGTACTTCATATAATTTTGTTTTTAAAAATATCTCATATGAAACCCCGCAATTTTTAATTCGTTCGACCAAGAATCAGAAAAAATAGTGCTGCCAAAATTTATTAAAAATTAAGAAATTTACACTGAGAAATTGTCTACATTTAGGCGCGATGACATAACGGCATAACAAGATAGTTCCAGTTGTAATAAATAGTTTAAATATATGCATCATTAAATCTTCTTCATAGTCTAAAGTACTATTTTCTGTACGCGCTTGGCATATTGTTAAAATTAAACATTATACGAAACTAAAATTTCGTCCAACTTATCTACTTGAATTAAGTACATAAACCATGACACGCCATCTCATGACATAAAGCAAACTTTTTTCCCAAATTTTCTATAAGCAGTGCAGTAAGCGTTGCCCCAAATTTAGTACGCAAATGTCGCATAGAATTTCATGAAATATGAATAGCAAATCGCGAAATGAGGAGGTGGTGACGTAAATAAACGCAAATAAATATCCCAACAATTTGCATGCCGCTTATTTTAGAACGGCATAAGTACTACTTAGACTATGGTTTTGGTAAGGGATGATGGCTTTTGTGGCGCCAGAGAGTCAGTAATGTGCCTGGCAAGAGTCGCACTACACTTTTCATAATATTTTGTTTGGGGAGACTACATGAAATTTGATAACATAAAATACAAATTTTCATAAATAGATTCGTATGATGATTTCGGTTGATATAATATTTTAATTTTCTTTGTCGTAGTTCAAATATAATTCGTTATTGAGATAATTTCCATAACCCGTTGAGAATTACAGTACATTTGAACTACTAACAAAAAACAAAAAGCTTTTCAGTAATTCGTAAATTTCATAAAATATTGCAGAAGAACTGATATGCCTCTAATATTAACGTGGAATAAGTAGTATAGATATTTACCAAAATTTGGTTTACCCATTGGTTTGAAAAACAACTTTAAAAGTCGTGAATGTCAATTTTAACAGTTAACCCAAAGTTGTCCTAGATAACTTTAGTTTTATAAACAATTAACGGTGTTTATTGTCTACTCTATACCTAACACCTAACACTATTATATCCATAATTGTGGCCCAGTAAGGTAACATTTGCATTTGTCCCCAAAAAGTAGGCAACATTCATTGTATGAAATGTGTCAACAAGTTCGTGAAAACGCATAGCAAGTACATAGTACATAGTGAATCAATAAAAATATTATTTCATAGAAAAGTGAGATGCAGTTTAAAATATGAATAACATGTCTTTCTATGTATGTGTAAACTACTTTTGGTACACTAGCATTGCATACTTTCAAGCGCGCAAGCTTCCAAACTCATTCCTCGTAAAAATTCAACGTAAGTCTCTATAAACTACGGTAAGAATATAAAAATATATCTATAAATAATGTAATATAAAAGTCAACATTAATTGACATTTTGAAAACTGCGAGTTAGGAAGGCAGACCTCTAGAAAATGCTTCAATTGTACTACATTTTCACAAAAATTTTCAGTGCCACAACACTACAATTACTTATAAATATTCAATGACGCATTACAAAGTACCGAATCATGTTACTGGTGAGACAGCTGTCAATTACCCTGCCATCGTAGTTTTAGTCTGTGATGCCAATCACAAAGCACGCGTAACAATTTATGCGTGTATCAGCTGCTTTTAAGGTGGACTTTTCTCACGTAGTTCTCTTGGTGTTTATGTTTCTAAAAATAACAACATTAACCCTTCTTTTGTCAAACTACAAGTTGATTTGGTTTGTATATATGTATTTAAGTACGTGTGGGAGCAGTGCAGTGGAATGATATATATATTTTTTTATTTTACGTATTTTAATATCAGTTAATACGTTATAGATTTCATTTGTATAATTTTGAAATTAGATTTTCTGAATACATTGACATTCAAACTGTTTTTTTTTTTAGTTTTTTCAAAGTTTTGTCTGGCAATTAAATTTTTATAAACAAATAAATATGTAATTTCACTTACTTTCAACGGTAAATTGTACGGCAACAATTGGCTGTACATAACCTTCGATATTTTTGAATGGGAAATAATAGCCGGGGAAACCCATGCGTGGATAGTAATCGCGTGCTTTAATATTTTCCACATCGGCAGGGTTTTCGCCTTCGCAGGAGATCCAGACGACACTGGTCTGTAAAATGGTAGTAACAAAAGTTTGTGATTAATAAAGTGTTTAATAAATTATTACAAATCAAGCCGTTTTAATTGTTATTACTGATTGGAGATTTTTGTATCTCGTTGTTAAAAAATTCTCCATTATTTATTTGTTGAATAACCTCGCTAAACTTTGACGAAATAGCCCTAATTTCTGTTAATGTCTTTAGTGAGTATTCTTTCCCGCTCGCTTACGAAAAGTCGGGAGCTATACTTTTTTTACAACTAATCAACCTCGCTAATATAAATGAATTTGTGTTGTTGCTGTATATGCATTTTGTTCTTTTAACAAGTATTCTTTTACTGCTTACTTATTATATAGCGACTATATTAGCGACTTGTATTTTTCGAATTAACCAATCGCTAAACTCGAACAAAATATCCGAACTTGTGTTCTACATTTATATGCATTTCATTATTTTAGCGAGTGTTCTTTTGCCGCTCGCTTACAAAATACTATTTTTATAAATAAAATATTTTCAGAAATTTTATATTTTTCCCGCACTCACCTGATTTGGTCGCAAGCTTTCTTTCTCTTTAATATGATTCTGTAGTTCAATAGGCATTTCAACTGGTAAATGTTTTGAGTCGTTGTAGATAGTTGGTTCCCAGTTGTAAATCTGTATGTGAAACGAACAAGGAAAATGTTTTTTAAAAAAATATAATTTCTTTTACATTTTTTGCCAAAAATGCCTTTTTTACCTTATTCAACTTAAGGAATATACATGGTCTGGCCTGGTGATAGCCGAAGTTATTCTCCTTTGTGCATGGAGCAAAAGAGTTGGCATCAAAAGCGCAAACTTTACCCTCGGGTGGTGGATTTTCGAACGAACAATTCACTTGATTCTGCTTTGGTAGATTTTCGTAGGCTATGTGTGGGTTAAATAGTAATAAATAAAATTAATTATGATAGCGATAAATATTGAAGGGGTAATGTTTGAAGAAGTAGGAGGAAAGCATTTATAGTAAAGCAAAATAAAATTAGCTACTTGAACTAGCTATACTACATTTTGGCTGTAGACACTGTTACTTAATACTTATATACTGATTTTTAAGCATTTCAATTCAGGTAGAGGTATAATCTTTAGTTATTTCTTAGCGAAAAACTACAAATATGCATTAGCAAATCTTTCTCTTTTACCAAATTTAACATTTAGCTAAAATTCTAGCCTTTGCTATAGCTAGCGATTGTATTTTCCAGTTTTTGTTTTTCATTTCGACTTTATTTATTATACTACACACACTTACTCTTAGGTACAGCTAGAAATTATGCCAATTTAAGCATTAAGAGAAGTAAAAATTTTATTTATTTTGAGTTACTGAAATTTTTCAAATGTCTAAATATAAAATAAATCCGGAATTTGAGCCTGATTTTTTACTAACATATTTTATTTTACTTGCTTAGTAACGAAGTTTTTATAGGTAGTGTTGTACATAATAATGTTGGATTACTATAATGGAAAGTATCCTAGTAATCTTTAAACAATAACTATTTGGAATAGAGCTACCACCTTTTCATTTATTAAAAAAGTAAAACTGAAAATACTGCCAAATAACTGCGAAATATAGGGTGTTTGATGAAACCTTCTGGAAAATATAATTTTGGATAAGAGTTGACACCTACCGAAGAAATATAAAGTATACAAAGTATTACAAAATATGAGAAAAGAGTGTCGAAAATATTTGGGAAGTTCTCAATTAAGTTATAACTTGTAATGACGTTGTCAAGAATCGAAAAAGATTTAAGTTGCTTATTTTATAAACTGTGTAACAGACATAAGGCATTTAGGAGAACTTTCCGGAAAATTTTTGCACAATCTTTAATTTAAGCATATATTGTCATAGACTTGCCACCCGTTGAAAACACTTAAGCTGAGCCTTTAAGCTGGAAGACTCTCACAAAGTATTCGATGAGACTTTAGTCCACGTATATTAAAGATAAAATTGCAAAATATAGAAAGTGTGGAGCTCGTTATAGATTAGATACCGAATGCACAATATTCAAAAAAATGTCCGAAAAATATTTTAAAAATTATATTGAAAAATTATATTTTTCAATATTTTTATAATGGATTATTTTGTGCTATGGATCAAAACTCAAATATAAAATTTTCGTACATATTTCTGATATTTTAAAATTTTGTGTGACTGTTATTATTACTTTGACAAGAAATATTTGGGCTTTTTAATAGCACCGTTAAACAAAATTTTAAAACTATGAATTATTTTATAATTAACTATAAATTAGACACTGAATCTAATCCAAAAACATTGACTGACTAACATATTTTTTACAAACATTGCATATAAAACAAAGAAAACACAACATTGAAAATATCAGCAAACAAAAGAATAGTAAATTGCAGTATGCTCACATTGGAGGAATGATGCAGTTTCATCGACCCAGTATTTGTAATTTTCGGGTCTCGATTTCTCATACCAGATTAAGGTGCTCTCAACATTTGCCTCTGGGGGCATTGGTCGGAAGCCAAGACCTGAAAAGAAAAAAAAAGTAAGTTTTTTAAGGGTAAACAATTGCATTTAATTAAAATTGGTAAATAAAAGGTAAGTAGAAATTATGTTATCAAAGGGTTGCCACCATACACTTAACTTCATAATGGGTATCATGATGAGTGTTTGTTTGTATGCTGCCTATATATATATACAAAAATGTTTAGAACCTCTACTAGCTCTAGAAAATATTTTAGAATAGAGTTGCCAGCTAACGAAAAAATATAACAGACGAAAATATTGCAAAATATATTGGGTTGTTCGGAAAGTCATTTCGTTTTTTCCCGCCAGAGGACTTAATTACGTTTTTTCGAAACTAACTTCACACTTAAGCCCCATAACCATTATATGTCATGAGAGCTGATATTGCAAGGCTTGTGTGTGAAAAAGTTCTATTAATTCTACCCAGTAGTTTTTGGTTGGTGCCTTTTTAAATATGGAGAGCAATAAGCAGCATTTTCGTCATATTTTACTTTTTAACTTCAGAAAAGGTAAAAATGCTGTCCAAGCGAGAAAAAAATTGACGGATGTGTATGGAGAAGGCGTGTTAACAGTACGCCAGTGCCAGAACTGGTTTGCAAAATTTCGATTCGGCAATTTTGATGTCGAAGATGCACCACGGTCTGGAAGGCCGGTCGAAGCTGACAAAGATGCGATAAAGGCATTAGTTGATGCAAATCGGCGAATCACCACACGAGAGATCGGTGAGAGGTTAAATTTGTCGAATTCAACTGTTTATGGCCATTTGAAAGGCATGGACTTAACCTCGAAGCTCGATGTGTGGGTGCCCCATGTCCTTACCGAGCGAAATTTGTGTCGTCGTGTTGACGCGTGTGATTCGCTCCTCAAACGTCTAGAAAATGATCCATTTTTGAAGCGGATTATTACTGGGGACGAAAAATGGGTTGTATACAACAATGTTAAACGCAAGAGGTCATGGAGCAGAAAAGATGAACCGGCTCAAAGCGTGTCAAAAGCCAACATTCACCAAAAAAAGGTGATGCTCTCCGTTTGGTGGGATGTCAAAGGAATCGTTTTTTTTGAGCTTTTGCCGGACAATACAACGATTAATTCAGAAGTCTATTGTCATCAGCTGGACAAATTGAATGATTATAAATATATATAACAAATATTTATCTGTTTATTTTATTATCAAACTGTCTTTCATGTTCCCCAAAAAAAACGAAATGACTTTCCGAACAACCCAATATATAAGAAAATGTACGCATTTAAGACAATTTAACAATATTGATTCTATCACATTTTGTAAAGGAGTTGCCACCCGTCAAGATAAAAGGTTTCGAAATAATGTGGCAAAGGTGTGGTGACACATAAAATATTGATCAGTGCATACCAATTGTAAAGGGTTTAGTAAGGTTTCTGAAATATTCTTAAAGTGTTTTCTTTACAAATATTTTAGAGGAGTGCTGCCATCTATCAAAGGAAATGCAACTAAGCAATAAAAAGCAAACATCACGAGTTTAAGACAAAAAAACAACTTTAATCCTTTAAAGTCTTTAAAGGATTTAAAATATGAAACGTAAGTTTTTGTATCAAAAAATTTACATTAACATTGTTACTCTATATATAAAGAAAATTATTTTGAAAGGAATTCGTGTAATTTATAGAGTAAGATTAAAGTAAATTAATTCAAGGACTGAAATGTACTTGAAACAATATCTCTAAGCATTTTTTAACCTTGAGTTTCTCATATAAGTAATTTTAATTTTTAAATTAGTCCTCAAACAAACCAACTGGCAAAGTGCGGTTAGTTGATCATACGCCCCACCACCTATACGCAGCGCGCCTCAAGCACTACCCACATTTAATCACTTGTAATGACAGCTCCTAAATTACAAGTAACTTCTTACGTATACGAAAACAAAAACCATTACAAAATAACTATGAATTTTACCAGGATCATAAATTTATTTCCAACCCTGCAATTAAAGCTACTCATTACAAGAACGCTCCCTAACTCTTAATATTCACACATTTTCAACACCAATGGTTTATTTTGAAGAAACTAATAAAAATTCGATATGTATACACACCCACATCATTATAACAACAAAAATAAATCGCCAATCTAAAATTGCTGGCAATAAAATTGAAAAGAGCACGCGCCCACGCCCTTGTGCAATTGCTTATATATTAATCATACGCCATGCTGATCGCAAGCTTTGCATTCATGGAAATTTTGGTGGCGCTGCAAGCATCTAAAATTGTTTATTTATTTTCGTATTTAGTGACATTAGGGAATGAAGGAAATTGAATTAAAATACATGTAGAAATCCTATTCACATATACATAAACACTATTTCGCAGAGCAGGCACGACCGCGTGACTGTAAATATAGAAATACCACGCCTGACCGCGCATAATTTTTGAAGTTCACCCCATCACCGCATTCATTTGATAGCAGTGGAAATTTGTTCATTATTTTTCTACTTATTAAATACATATAAGTAAATTCAGTATGGGATTGGTTTATGCATTTACATTAAAATAGAGCAAAGCTAATAAACATGGTTAGATTTTAGGACACATAGGAATAACACATTATCACACATAATCAGCCTTTTGAGTCGTAAGAGTGCCATTACCTAACATGTTTTCAGGGCATTTGACTTTTAGCACTAATTCAGCTTATGAGACTGATAGATGAATGAACTGATAGATGGATGAAAACCACTCAAAGCAAAAGCTTCTTAAAAAATATTTTAGGCTTTCACTCTTAGGATTTTACCACAGCAAATAACAATTTTACTTCCAAAATCTTATGAAAATTAGTTTTCCTATTAACCTACCCCTAAAGTAAGCTTCAAAACACATATTGCTTATTGACATCAGCAGAAAAGCTAGTACTTATGACCCAAGGTCCAGTTCTTTATTATCCGCATGGAAAACATTCTAATACGCGTTTCAAACAGCTCTTTTGTTAGTCATGTAGCAAATTTTCTCTTAAAGAGGGACTAATCCTAACACTACCCTTCCTATCTCTATATGAACCTAAAAACGTATCGTTTTCCTTTTAAAGGTCTTTTCGCTGAAATAGAGCAGAGTCATAGAAATAGTTAATTTCTTTCAATTTCCTTACGGATCATGATTTACTCGTACTTTTCAATATCAAATCATTTCGAACTTTTGAATATTTGTATAAATGTAACAGTTAATCGAATGTGATTAACTCACCTGGATTCGAACCAATCATTCCATCGCTCAATGTCCATTTGGGTTTATCCACTTGAAGTGTTTGATAAAACACAGCCAACATGGCAGCGAAGAATCCAGTTAACGCCGCATAAAAAATAATGTAGAAAAATAAAATTTTTGCTGGAAAGAAAGTAACAGAAAGCGTATAGATAATTAGTATAATATTTAACGTCGTGAATTATTTATGAAAATTAATTGGTTTTCAAAACAATCTTTCCAGTTACAGCTTTTTTATAAAGAGCATAAAATTTGAGTTAAACTTTTAGTAAGGTCTCATATAATAGATCTATCCGTGACCAACAAAAACCTTAATTTTTATATTTATAGGCCTGCAAAGATATTGAAAAGGCCAAATTTAAATCATACCAATGTCCAACGAAAATGAAAATATACTGTTTGAGCTGAATAAAATTGCATTTGGTTGTGAACTTGAGTACTTATGTTTAGCAAAGACATATACCAATAAATTCTCTCTTGCAAAAATTATTCATAACGTTGAGCGATATTATCAAGCCATTTTAGAGGCTTTTCAGATATAACAAATGTGCCTTTTCACATCTTTTCTATTTTGCCGAATTTTTTCATAAGGAAATAGTTTTCAGTAGAGGAATGTCTGTTGTGCGACTTCTTTAATCAGTAAAAATGGTTTGAGCGTGACTACAGTCATGTGCACAGACATATGTCAGTGCGTATAACAGCTAGTGTATGGTGATAACAACAGTATCATCATTCTTCATTCAACATTCAACATTCGAATATTTTGTTGTTCTTTCGCTAGACTGTATAAAGTAAGGAATTGAATGACTCTTATGATGAGCGAAAACACTATCAAAGACATCTACGGAATACCTCTTTGAACTGAATATGAAAGTATGAAGTAAAGTTTCTTTCTGTATAAAATGTATGTATATAGATCGGACTTCAACAACATTAGATACCGCTTCTTTTTGAAGTATTCTCGAAAAAAATTTTGTAATAGATTTATAAATATTCGAATAGTAACGGTGCCGAGTATTAAAATCGTTGGAACACAGCTTTTTAAAATGCAGCGACTTTCATAAGAAGTATTTGCCGTATGCCACAGCTTAGCAGTTGCCATCTTATGATAAAGTTTCAATGAAACGATACTAGAATCAAACATCAATCCATGCCACTAATATGCATTTTAATCAAGGTATGATTTATTAAAAATTACTTTCTACATTGATTTCGGTTAAACCACTAATAAACTTCCTTTGTAGAATGATATCTTCAAATATCAATTTACCCAGCGAACAATTTTTCGCGCTCCATCGTTCCATCGCTACCAGAAGTATATGAGCACATCGCCCACACAAACCTCTGCGATACGATTAAATTTCCATCAAATGCCTAGGCGAATTTTTAATATCCAACCAGCTGATGCTAATCAGATTCGCTTCTGTCAACTATGGTGGCGCCACCGTAGCAACAAACGCATATTTCCCTCGCGCCCTACTTCTCTCTCTCTCTCTCTGCCTTTTTCTATCACCTGATTTTCCACTGTTCCTAAATTGATGTTTGAAAACGGTATTGTTGCCATTTCAGCGGCGAACCCGCAGCCACTTGCAGCCGTGTTCACGGTTTTCAAAAGCAAAGTAAAGCCATAGCAAATATTGCTGCGTTGGCTTAAATGGCGGCAGCTGTTTGTACTTATAATGCCTTTCCAGGGTTGCTTCCCTGATTTGTGCACAATAATTATTTCTGTTCAGATGTATGGTTGTATGTACTGCGAATTTGCATTTTAATTGACAAGCCAACAAATGGCTAACAACCGATGTTTGTTGTTGTGTCACGATTTTGAGGTTATAAATAGGAGCATGCGAAATATGAGTTTAAGTGGATTTAGAAATAGATCGATAAAAACATATTCGACCGCTGTTAGTTTTTGATTATTTTATACATTTTTACTTAAAGAACTTTTATATTTTAGAAAATATTTTGCTTAAAGATTTAATTCTTCTTGCTTTAGTAAGTAGTTCTTTGTAATCTACTTATATCTTCCCGACTCGCTAAGCAATAGATCTGATATTCCATCTACTCTTCGCTACATTACAACCAAAGCCACAGAAATTTATTGAAGACTTGCTCTTTCCAATAGGATTTTATTATTCGGAGCTTAAAATGACTCCAACGGTTATCTAATACCGAAAGGGGTTCGTCTTCAGATTAAAGCTAAGAAGTGAATTTAAGTAAAGACGTAAAAACCACGTCCGAAAACCACAAAGTTCGGATATTTCGGAGCAGGTAACATGCTTTAACATATCTGAGTAGAATATGTATCTAATAAAATTATCGTTAGGGTTATATTTGACGAAGTAGCTGTATTTATATATTAATTTAATTATTATTTGAGTTTTCCATAATTTCACTGTTGTCATTCCAACTAAATTACACTTGTGCAAAATTCGGTCATAGGCTGGAAAAAAGATCTCTTAATAAGAATATCACTGTGGCTCACTATGCTTCGATTACAATACAGTGAAAGAAAGAACAATATTCAGAATAATTTTCACAATAAACAGACACTTTCGCGGGAAGCGAAGGGCTCGAATTCGCTCGGAGGTGTTTTATCATTACATCCTTTTTTTTTATCATTACAAAATTGTCATTTTACTGAATATTGTTGGTGTGTGGCTTCAAAATTTAAATTTAATGGTCATCCCTTTAGTGGCGCCCATTCCAGACTGAGGTTTTCGCTGCTAAAGAGTCTTCGGCTAAATATCAGAGAGTTTAGAGCAAACAGTTCTCTATGCAACTACGTTTGACTATAAAAATTTAGTACTCGCGGAATCCAGTTGTGGGTTAGACTGTTTAGTTATCTAACTAAAGATTTCATTAGATAGAGTTCCGTAAGGGCGGCGAAAATAGGGTTAGAAGGTGCAAAAAATCGTTATGTTATTATAAGCGATGAAAGTAAGTAGTTCTCCTTTATACCCCGAACGAAAGATTTTCTCAAACCGGTTTTTCTCAAAACGACTTTTTTTGGATTTGCTTACACGCTAGTTTGAGAACTTTTCAACCAATCATTTCGAAAATTGGCAATTACTTTCTTCATAGTATCTTGAACCCAATATTCTGAATATTATCACTATTTAAAATATTACTTTTTCTTGCAAAAAAAAAATGGAAAAATTTATAGAAAATTATGCTTTTTTTGTTTTAATCATTGTAAAAAATAAAACTTTTTTTTTGGAAGCATTTAGGTGCATATAAAGAGAGACATAATGAAGGTAAATTACAACCTTGTTTGATTTCCAATGAAAATTGCGTCTGTATTATGTCTGTTTGTGACCTGCAATATGGGGTCGCTTATACCTTCGGTGCTTGTTAAATAAATGCTTCAAAAATTTTATGGTACTTGCTTAAATATATGTATAAAATTTTCATAATAATATGTATAAAAATGCATTAAAATCATTGAGTAAACGCTTTCCTAATCCTATTTACCCTCTCAACCTGCTCGGCATGCTGACTACTTCAAGACTGTCCTCAACGTTATCTAAGAGATATCATGCGTGTGCTTATGCATAAAACTTTTAGAGTTTTCCATCCTGTAAAATAACGGTAAAGCGCTTACTAATCCTTTGGAGAAAACAAAGGAAGAGTAAGAGCTGCAGTTCAGATAAAAACGAGTATAGCCAGCTCACATATTGTGTGCGCATAAAAATTGCCATACAAATCATTTGTAAGTTTGACATTTGAAATTGTTCTTTGCTTACTTCTTACTTCCGATTGCTGGCAACCGTTGGAAAAAGTAATTTTTCTTTCCTTTTTTTCAAAGTAATTAAAATTGCTTGAAGCGCACTAACACAAATGTCTTCCACTGGCATAGACATCAATATATATGTAAAAATATTCGGCATTTACTTCTATTTGAAATTCCATTTCTCCAATAACAATTTAGAGTTAGCAATCACTTGGCTTTAACACGTTTCTACTGTATATGTATACTTCTATTTTACCGTTAGTAATGTGCGAAGAATTGCTTGGCAACGATGAACCAACTGAGGTATTAGCAATTAGTTTGTGCCATACTAATTTTAAAATTTATTGATTGAAAATGTTGAATGCTAACAATGCTACTCTGCGACTGAAATACCCCCCACCCCTAGAACCGTGTAGTTGAGGACTAGAATAACAAGTGGTAATTCTATTATGGTTTGGGTTGATGGAATTTTCCTTTTTGTTCGCCGTAGTGATTATTCGAATCTTTTTTGCGACTACTTGGCTTATTGTTAGATTACAATGAATAGATTAGAATGACAAGTGACGTTAAAATTGCATTTGAGAAATAAGTGAAAATATTGAGGATATCGAATTTCGGGGCGTTAGCTAAAAATTATTTTTGCGGTTATGTATATAGACATAATATTTGAAAGTTAGTTCTATATTTGGAATTTAATTACAAAAATTTACAAAAACACATGGAATTTGGAACACATACACTTGGAACACGGAGAAACACTCATTAAAACCCTTGTAGATAGCTCCTTAATTTAGTCAATCAAGATTTCTTTTCTATAAATATTAATTTATATGGTATGTAAGCAGTCAAATAGAATTATTTTTCCAAAATAAAATTTTTCTCGCTTCAAATTGTCTATTTGGCTAAAGCACTAACACGTTAACACCAGCACAAAAACAAAGTAGAAAAACGCTTATGCCGAAATGCCAAGCAAATTACTTTTAAATTTCTGCAACAAAATAAATCGAAGTATGCCGATGAAGTAGCTAAAAACTAGCAGCTGCCACTTTGTAACGCAAAGGAGGGAGAGCCAAGAAATTTGTTTGAACTCTCATAGAGAAGACACGTAACGAAAAATGCAAGAAAAATTTTAAGAAAATAATTTAAATGAGTAAATAGATAGAAAAATTTTTGGAATTTGCTTGCGAAGTGTGGTTAAATGAGCTAGCATGAAAACAAGTAAGAAATAGCGTAACAAACAACTCTGAGTTTGTAGGAAATTGTAATTGTTTTTAAATAGTGATTGGTGGGGAATCGTACATATGTAGTAAGTGAAAAGTTTTATGCAATGCAAAAATTTCATTAGAAGTGCAAGCAAACTGCAAGTATATCGTACTCAGTTAAAGATTTCGCTGCAGTTATTTTAAGTTAAACTTTTAAGCTAGTTGCTATATGGTTAGATACTATATATCTTTTTAATATTTTGTACACTCTCAGTAGAGTTTCAAAACTAAATTTTTAGTAACCGCAGGCTATTAAAAAGAAAATAGTACAAATATTTTTACAGTCTGAAATTCTTATCAAGGCAAACGAAGTAAAATGTGGTTAAAACAAAAGTGAGGTAAGTAAAATATTATAAAATTTCTTTTTTGGAAGGTGGCTTGTTTATAGGGTTCTAATAATGTAAGGTACCTATGATTATATCAAGCTGAGCAAAAGTTTGAACAAGCAGTCACTTCTCGGCCTTCGACTTTTCTTTGTGCCAATAATACAGACAGCCATTGATTTAATAACCGAAATGTTACAAAAAATTCAATATATACAAGTACAAGTACATTATACAAGTACTAATAGTCACTACATTGAAATATGGTGGATAATTCTATTCATATATTTGAGAGCAACTTTGGATTTGCTGAAATTTTGTTTTTTGCTAGATTTAAGTTTCGATTATATAGAGAATTGTATTGGGAAGTTAGAAACTTGCGCTCCTATCTCTTTCTCTCTCTACTTCTCTTCAACATAAGTGAAAGCTTCCTTAGCTATACCCGCAAAACAACAGATTTATGCATTCAAGTCATGATTGTACAAACATGTAAAACCATCTCCAACAAATAATGGGTACTTTCAGAAAAGTACAGAAAATTTTCGAGAAATTTAAAAATTACGGGAAAACTTCGATTTCAATTATTGTAGTTTAATGGAAAATCTAGAATTCTAAGTGCACTTGAATGTATTTCTTTAACCGCGATATATACAAATATATAAAAATACTTAACATGTGTAATTTAAATAACCATAAAAGGCAATATATTTCCATATTTTACGCTTTTCGTATAGCGATATGCCAACCTATTCGTTTTTAATGTATACGTCAAAATTCCTGTTAAAAACATATATTGCATTTATCTTGCTCTTACATATTTTTGATTACATTTTGAACATTTTCGTCGAACACTTTAAAATTTTAATCTCCACGAAGGGAACAAAAATTAAGTAATATCGTCTGTACACCAGTGCGTATGAGTAACATAACTCCAAGTATTAATCTGAACTTTCCTAGTATGCAAACACAGCTTTTCTTAAACATATTTATATAACGAATTTTAAACACATATGCTGTTGTATATGTAAATAGAAAAGTAGAAGTATCTTTACTGAAAAGTTAACTGAACTAGATTTAATTTTCATGTAAAATGAACACGTGTACATATAAGTTTATGGTTGAAAATATGTAATATGAAATTACATATGAAAATATGTAATTTTTTTTATGCCGGAGTAATAATGGACATTTAATAAGTTTCCAAATTTCGAACCTTTCGTTTGCACACAAAAATTATCTCATGTTACACACCTACGGCAAATTTTGATACTCATACGACATGGCGGGCAATTAATACTTGTAGAACATGAAGAGTTGTTTGTTGACTTTTATTGTTTATATCGTTTTTCTATTTACAACATATAGGAAAAGCATTTAGGAAACAGACATTTTTTCTTTTTGATTTTGTACTTTTTTTCTTACCATAAGTTATTTTTCACTTTCAACTGCGCTTGCTTCTTTACCATAAAACTTTTTTAATAAAAACTATTAAGTTTAAGTGCTAAAGCTTCAACATTTTTACTTCTTTTAGATATATTTCTATAACAGAATGTGAATAATGCTTCACTTTACTCCAGCATTTTCGCTACATTCGCACTTATAGGTATTAACTTAAGTAACTCATAGCCCGCAGAAGAATAAGTGCATATAAGCATAATAATAAAGAAGCCAAATATAGTTTTTTCACTATTCTTTTTCACACTTCACACACTTTTTCACCAAGTGTTTTATCATTTTTTCACTTTCTTTCTTGCATTTCATACTTTATATGTGCACCGTTAAGTGCACTTATGTGAGTGAGTGCGATATGTAAAAGATACATAGAATTCGCTAAGGAACACATAAGAATATTGTGCCGTTAGGGGTATAGTTGATGGTGGTAGCCCGATGTATGTATATACTTGTACGTATATGCATTTTAAATGTTGTGCTGATGCAGCTTTTCAGCGGTTGCAAGCTGGAAAAATTGCTGTGAAGCTGAGTGAAAACATTCTCATATTTATGGTTTGCTTCCACTTTGTTTTCGAAGACAAAAAATGATAACACAAAGAAGTGACAAAATCGTTGCAAGCATCGTATCTGTGTTGAAATGGAAGATATACTGCTTTTAGTGGAATTTTTCTTCACAATATGCAAGCAACAGTAGATTGTTAACATAATATTATAGGACCAATCTGGTTACGAATACCAGCCATAAATAATTGATTTACACAAATTTAAAAAAACTAAAATAAATCATAACTACAGAATAAAATTTAAGTCAAAAATATTTTCCATTACTTACAAAATATTATATAATTGACATTTAAATAAAAGTAGACTTTGCCAGTGCGTATACGTAACATAGGTATAAAATGGGTAATTCACTTATAACAAATGACTAGAGGCCCATTTATGTTTGGGAACGTCATTTACTAGTTTACTTTAAATGTACTTAATTTCAAATTTGCCAAAACAAATCAAATGCTATATTTCAATTCAATTAGTCATATTAGTCAATATGAGTCAATCTGACATCAAGTCTTAATCACTTTAACTTAATTGCGGTAAAAGGAGCAGCTAATAAACAAACAAGTCGAACTTTTTCAGCTTTTCGAGTGCTTAAAATAAACGCTGTCGCTTATTCATGCCTTCTTTTTTAGTTTAATAAAGCAACTAAAGCCTTTCTAGCGAGTTAATTAAATATCTTTAAATGTAATAGAGAACTGAATTGGGTATAAACCACGGACGTCAATCCCGTATTTGCGAAAATTGATGTAAAAGTTTTATTGTCACATTAATAACTATAACAGTCACTTATCAAGATTCTTTTTAAAACTTCTCTGTCAAATTTTATTGTACATGATATTTCTCAAGCACTTTTTCGGCCCGATTTGAATTACTTTCCATTAATCTGCTCTAAAATAGTCACATTTTTTAATATTATTACCCAGGATTGTTTTTTCTAAGTTTTAGTTCTTCAAAGAAATTACTAGGTTTGCCTGAAACTCTAAAAAAAAAGGGTTTAAAGGTGGTGCATACAAAATAATGAAATTTTAATTATTCACTTCTTTACTTTTTATTGAAAATAAATGCTCGCTTTTAATATTTTTGATGTAAAGAAAGAACTAGATTCACCACTAGTGCACAAATCGCTCACTGCACAAATCACTACTAATTGCTTTATGTTCTTTTCTAAATATGTCCTAGGAAGCAAAAATTATCAAGCTTTTTGTACTTTTTCTATACTTCAAAATGGCCAAAAAACATTTAGTATTTTATTTTTTTAAGGGAATTTATTTATTTTTATATTTTTAGTGATTATTTTTATTTTCCTTTTCAGTATTATTTGTTCATTTAAGTCTTTGATTTGTTTTTTAATGCAGCATACTTTTAGGCTGTCACGAACTGTCACGAACTGTCACGAACTGGTACGAATTTTGCGAAATCGCCCTAGTTTTGAACTTTTATTTTTATTTGTTCATTATTTCGCGATTTTCTGCAGGCTATCTTTACATAAATATGAACAATATGTACATATGGTATACTATTTAAGTGTGTACACGTATGTGATATATAATATATGTATATATGTACATATATTACACTTTCGCTACACCAAGGTTGAGCAGTAAACAAAGAAAGATAAAAGTTGCAAATAGGAAAACATAGCAACAACATGAAAGTACGAAAATCACATTTATTTAACAACAAAAGAAAATGTGTAAGAACAAAAGCGCACACACTGAGAATATCAGCTAAACAATCAACGTGAAAATTTTGTAGAAGAGTAACAAAAATGTTAAGTTAGATTATATAATTTACGAGTGAGTGAAGTGTAATTTATTTGCAACCTGGCAACAATGATGGACGCAACAAAATAAAATAGGAAAAATTAAAGTAGGAAAACAGCTGGCGGATAGGCAAGTTGCCACATAAATATCATATACGAAGGTGTGTGTTTCTGTATTCCGAGTCGCGTTAGCACAAGGACAAGTAATGTCCTTGTGTATGTAATGTAATGTAAAAGGACATTCAGTATGAAGAGAGCAAAAAAAAAAATTTGTATACATACATACTTACGCAAATTTAAATACATGTAAATACATAAGATCATTTGTTTCTTCAACGCTCTACTCACTCGCCAAATTTTTGCTTCGCACTTTATTTAGCGGTTGCAATTTAATGCCAGTATTGCTACAAGTAATATAGCGTTACGGTTGAAGGTGAAGAAAGACAAATTCTGCTGGGAAAATTCACACATATATTCATATGTATACATATATACATATCTAAATATCAATCAACTTATATTAGTCTCTCGAGAATATATTTTCTTATGAGTATAAATCAGTGCATATGTAATCAACTCCGGTTCACATTACGTAAATGACGGTGGAAATAAGTTGCGCTGAGGAATCACTAAGGCATCGGAAATTTTTTTTGGTCAAGAGTGAATATTATTTTATACACAAATGTAGTTACCTAATTGATAAATTTTGCCCCTTTAAAAATAAACTTAAACTCAAATTGTAGACGTGCGAGTTCGGGGTATTGAAATTACAAGAGAGAGAGAGGGAGTTAATAAAGGGCTAATTTCTTATTATTTTTTTTTTTTTTGTTATCATTTACCAATATTTTTGGAAGAAAAAAGTATAAAGTAATGTATTTCAATGCATCTAGCTTGAGGAATACTCTTTTTAAACTATTTAATGTCGGGTAAATTCAAAATTTTTGATCCAGCTTGCAACAATACCTGCTTAAATTCTTTGTCAACCCGTTTATATATTATAAAGATTTAGCTGGTATGCTAAGTAGAATCCAGCTGAATCTAGATTTGTCAGTATATTGAAGAAAATACAGTTCTTATACTCATCATAAACAGGGCGCTCTACTTGACTGATATCCAAATGGAATGAATCAAAGAGCATGATATCATCAAATATTCATAAAATAAACATAAAGAGAGGATAAGTGGTGAATCGAAGACAAAATATGTATGTCACCAGTTAGGATTACACAAAAAGATACCTCATTTGAGAAGTTCATTCCCAGTATTCGATTCAATATATACTTAGGCATCTTAGAGACAATCAAGGTATTTATGTTATGGTAACCTTGATCACGTGTAGTTTATTAAGATGAGCTTTCGCTAGAACAACACTGTATTCAAAACTAGGTCTAAAACAGTTACTCAAGCTCTTCTGTTTAACAAAACTGCAGTACTCAGTTTTAGTACGGTTTCTACCCAAACCCTTTACATTTGGCTTAAATGATGTGCACTTCAGTACTTCTGCAATATTGTATAGAGGCTGGTTAGGTAGATTCATCTCACCACTTCTCTTTCAGTTGTTTCATTTTAAGTTCTCGCGATATCAAGTGAATCTCCATCCCCTTATAAATTTAACAGAACAGCTCTTCGAACTTGAAACACTTTTCGTACATTACTCCAACTGCACATAATGTTAAGTAATTACTTATTTGTCTGTGTATAATACGTGGAAGCCTAATGATAGATTAATATCACCAAACCTGGCAAAAGAATATGTAATTTCTATAGCAAAACTTAGCCATCTCTAACTTTGAGACCTACAGCTCTCATTGCAATTAGCGCTGTATTAGAGTGCGATGTGCTAACATGCTGCCGGAGTGACGTAACCAGTTTTCGGTAAGGACTGCTACAGCTATGAGCTAATATCTCCAATAATGTATTAAATACAGCATTGGAAATAGGACTTATAAATCTGTCGATCACTCAATGCCAGAGAGCAATTATGGTATATTTAAGAAACTATCTAAATAACCAGATCGTCATTTTCTTTGTCTTCAATCTTAAAGACATTGTATTTATGCTCAAGAATAATTTTTCTCTGCTCAGTAGCTTTCTATTTAAACACGCTTGGTTGCAATGATAACTTCTATCAACTAAGCCAGTGTCATTACAATAAATTTCACAAAGACTACTAACCCACTTAAAGCCTGCTGCTATAGATATACTTCAATGCGTGGTACCACGAACGCGCCCCTGCCAATCACACCTCCAATCAACACGCAATAACATTCTTCTGTGCTTGGTATGTTAAATATTTATAACCACACACACACACACGCCCACGAGAAAACACTCAAACAAATTTGCGCATATTGCACTTCAAAGCATTCCTCAAGTGTACATACCCACACACGCCATAACACTAGTGCGACACACTGTGAAATGGAATCGACAAAGGTGACAAGGAAACGCACAAATTTCGAAAATAACAGTGCACAAAAACCAAACTGAATTGAAATGAAGAAACCAAATGGCGAAAATGAGAAATGGAAATGAGCGCAGTGGTTAGGAAATAGTCAAAAGGTCTGAGCGGCGAATGCTGTAGTGAAGCGAACGATTTGTGGCACATTGGAATGAGATTGGTAATTTGCGATATATCCAGGTAAAGCAGCATTGCAAAAATGCTTGTGGGTAATAAGTATGAATTCTTTGAGCTTCACCGTTTCATGTTTGTCAAACGCACGGGTCTTCAAAGCGCACTACGCTTAACCTGAAACGACTTAAATGTGAGGGGTTTTGATATCAAGTCACTTACTTACATGGCAAATACCACATAAGGCGACAGAAAATTCATAAAAATATACTTTCTTTTTTAATAAAATTGCAAGATCACTAAGCATCTCTCGGCGGAATCTTATATTGAGCTAAAAATATATCCAGGTGTGTGTGGGCTTTTGCAATGACCACAAAGTTCAGTTCGAAATCTCGTGCCGCCAGTTTGACTTTTCTGAATGAAAGTAGAAGAAGTCCTAAAGAGATAGAAGGTAAGAGTACGAATTACAACCTAATCGAATTCATATACATACTTTTATTACAGTGTTTTCACAATTGTTAACCTTTTTCTTCACTTAAAGTGCTCATTTTTATTTGGAGCTATTGTCAAATTCTTATAATCGCTCATATACATATATGCTCTATTTTTTCATCCGGTATCTTTGATACCTAAAAAACCGTGACCATGATTTCTAAAATCCATCTAGAGTTTATTTGTTGTACATTTGCCCTTTTAAGACCTATTATTCTTCCTTTAATCCATGCTAATTTCAAAGGCTCATATGAATGCGTTTGAGATCATCATCGTTATTTTCATTTCTCTGTCCCTCCTTAAGGTTCAGAAAAAAGAGTGTTCTGCAAAACTAAATGTCGTCTTTCAAAATTCATTCTTTACAACCTATGTTAGACATCGGTTTAAAAGTATTCTTTTAAAAGGTATTTTTTTCAATTACCAATTGGTAGAAGAGATAGAGACCTTTAATCATAACAACAGCGCCATCTATTGCCAATATCAAAATTGGTTTGTGGTTTTGCTAAAACTGAAATAGGCTGATATATCTACATGTTTGAGAGGGTCTTACAAAGAACATATTTTTAATTAGATAACTTACAATAACTTGGAAGTGGCTTCGAGAACTATAACTAACAGCAAGATATTGTTGTCACTTTTCTATAGGGATCCTATCGGACATCTTTGCTTTTTGCAATTGTTTTGAGGAACTCCATTCAACTGAAGAGGCTCAAATTTTATTTCCTTACAACAATTTGTTACTTCCTATTAACACGACAATTTCGACGAATTTCAAGTTCTTCGACGAACGTGGAAATAACTATTAAGTTACTGCTTAGTTTTCCAAGAAATTGTTGGGTTTTATTTTTACTTCACATTTAAGTGCAAAAAAACCAATACTTTTCTAGAAGTTCAGGCTGATCATAATTTTACGGGAAATTATAAATTTTAATGTTACAAATTGTTGTGAAAACTGTTATTCGAATGGCATTCAGGAAAATAATAGCAGAAATTTGTACCGTTATTTGTACCGATTTGTATGAAAAGTGTTAGTATTTTGTTGATATCATTTATTTTCTAAATCCTTTAATTTCTTCCATGTTTAATTGTTAGGCAATAATTTCTAGGAAACTTGATAATATGTTGCGTAAAATTCATACCAACATTAGAAAATCCGTTGATAATACGCATTAGAAAGAAAGATATCAACCATTTGACAGACTTGCTCTATCTATATTGAAATCTTTTTTCTACCCATAATATTCTCTTAATCATCTTACCAACATAAATATACCAAAATATTATCAACACTACCTTCCTATGATCTGTATCGCACACGCAATGCTCCACAACACATCTCCGTCGCATTAATTCCATTAGCAAGAGCACCACTCCTCTTAAGCGGATAATGGCCATAATCAAGGGTCGATAGCATCACTCTTGGGAATAATAAACTAATTGCTCTTTCAGCTCCGCATTAATTTACTTTTAATTATCAGCAAAAAAGTGATATGTGTATGTTTTATATATAGAGCAAAAAAAATATAAAAAGCCGAAATTGGTTGTGATTAAAGTATCAAGTATCCACTGTCCAAATATCGACGTAATTTCAGACATTTATTTCGTATTTCGCTTCTTATCAGCATCTTCAGTGTCTTGAGGGAGATTTGGTTTTTAATGTCATACATTTTCGCTTATCGCAAAGCTTAAATACGTTTGTATATAGCAAAGTATATGTAGTATATATGTATGTGTATGTGTGTGTATGTATGTGTATGTATACATATGTATATATGTATATATATATATATTTTTTTTTATTTGTATATATTTTATATTTATATATATATATATGTGTGTGTTTATATATATTTATATACTTGCACCCATTTCACGTCATTCACACAAATGCCATCAGTTTCTCATTGGAGTAGCCAAGGAACACAAGAGCACAAGAGGAGCATTTCACCCTGGACTACTTCATTTTTAAGCAGATTAGCGCAATACCGTCGACTTATAAAGTTGTCTTATGAATTACTTATCCACTCTCCACATTTTTGCGCTTCCACATTTTAAGCGGACTTTACTCAACTGAATTGTATGTATGCGTGTGTTTGCATGTGGGATTTGATCGTCTTAACATAAAGCACAAAAGTTGGTAATTGAAATTCTTTAATAAAAACGAATGAAAAATATCATTTAAGCTTCCAAATTTTACCTGAAGGCAAATTTGAAATTCAGTTTGATTTAAATGAATTGTTTTTCATTCTTCGGAGCTGTACAAAAAAAGTCGCTCCAAATCAGAAAAATAATTTCGACTTGTTTGTGAATTGAATTTTTATGTTATACTGGGAATTGGGGTACCCAAAAGTTTTTAAAGCAAACGAGTTTGTTTATGTCATTATAGGATATATATATAGGATATATATAGGCTATATTATAGGATTTTTAATTTCAAAACTTACAGATTTCAGGTTGTGAACCTATAGACTTAGACAGCACGATCTAAATTGTGTCCAGTTACAGACAAATATAAAGGTCTTAGTCTATTTAGATTTTTAAAAGCCAAAGACTAACAGGGGCTTTGAAGGGAAAACAAGTTTCATAACAAAAGCTTCACAAAGCTTTAATTTTGATATATATTTGATATACCGTTAATAAAATAAAAGATTTTATACGAAGGAATTATCAGGAGGATTTTTTTCCATTCAATTCTGCTCCTACAGAACAACCTAATTCACCAGGGTGAAACCGGCGCCTTCACAGTATTGGTCACTTTCTAAATTTGGCCTATCTTTTCAGAAGCAAAACACAAAAATTAAACCCTACGACAAAATAAAAGTAAACCCTCGACCAACCCGAGGTGCGAGCATTAATAAACCTGAGAACCTTCAAATCCATTTCGATGAAAAAATAATATGTATGCATTAACTGAAAGCTACAATTTTGTCTACTTATATAATCCAACACCGTTGGCTTATATTAATTATTAATGTACCGACCAATTTTGAAAGTAAAGGCGTGATCAACAATTTTTAACTCGACTCCGAATAACTAAATTTCATAAGACGATTGTGCATGGGAAGAATCTGTTCCGAAAGTTTGCCATTTACTTTCAAAAATCGATCGCTATTAAAAAAAAACATTTTTTGATATTAGTCGGCACAGAGATAGAACCCACATCCAGATCCTGATTCCGTAGGGGTAGTGCACAACTCTAACCACTATATCGCGGCGAATTGGTCGAACAAAGTGATGATTGTAGATTTTTTCTATCTAATCTACCTTTCATTAGACGAACTACAGCGCAAGCCTACTTTTTGATCGCCCATTAACACTAGACGAGCACTTTTTGCAGTCAATTCAGTAATCGTGTCGACCATTATGAAAAGTTTGCCATTTCATACGTTTCTTAGTTTTCAGTAAAATTTCTCTCCCATTTTAATTAAATAACCTTAAATCTGAGCTTAGTTGAAATCAAGTGACATGCATACAAGACAAGAGACGTTGAAATGGAGCACTAAATGTGGCATTAATTAAATTTGAGGGAAACATATATTATATAAGCTTATACCAAAAAAGCAAAAATGCTGAGGTGAACAAAAGACAAAAACAACATATAAGTACTCGGAGATATTGCTCGTAGTCGAGAAATCTGCGGAAAAGTGCGGACAGAGTTAGTAGAAAAGGTACTAATATCATTACTAGATAAACAGGCTATGCAATTGAATTATAACAAGCAAGCTATTATTTTTGCTCTTAATTTCAGCTGGGAGTAGTAGATACAGTCACAAGCATGCGCAATTGTCAGGATAAAGTACAGAATATATGGAAAAAATATCGAAATAAAGTCACCTAAAACACAATTAGCATACTTCTTCATATAAAATACATTTTTAATAGAAATTTTTTCAATATTTTTCATAAATATTAAAAAAAACTAAATATAATTTGATATAATAAAAATATATAACAAAAAAATTTTTTTATTTACTTTTTAGTGCCCTCTATTTTACAGCGTTCCGTCGTAATCTTACTATCTTTGAACAATAAATACTTTTCTGTCATATTAAATTACATATTTTGACATTTATACATTTGTGTATAGTGTTTTAACTAAATAAATCGTACTTAATAAATTTTAATTAAGATTAACCTTATTTGTTTCATCAGAAGTCCGTTAACAACTTTTCTATATATACATTAACTATTTACATATAAGTAGACATTTTGTACAAAGACCGCTTTAAACATAGTATTGTTCCCTCTATTTGTCAAATAATATCTACACATGATTCTCAACTGGGTGTAAAGTCTCCTCATCTAACAGAGGTTTAAGCTTTGAATTATGTATAGTTGCTAGATGCTTGCGGCAAGATTATGTATATATGTATAATCGAGTAAGATTAAGTAGAATAGCATCTTGGGTATTCAGGTCAATTACTCACTCACATTCATCACAGCAGCCGTTTACTTGTATATGAATCGTTTACTTGTATAGATAATCCCAATCGAACAAATAAGTTACTATTGCACAGACCATTAGTATTACCTTAAGGCAGTAAACGACAGAGTAAAGTCAAGTGTCTTTGAATATATGAGACATCCTTCTCGATCAGTTTCTTCAACATTATACGTATTTGGATACCTTGATCTTATTCTGTATTGCTAGCAATTTTGCATGGAGAAGATCTAGGTCAAGTCGAAACTATCGTTAGGGACAGCAAGAGAGAAAACTTGTTAGCATCTGCTAGTCGGATAGACGGTAGGGTGTAACAATTCAGAGTTTATTGAATAGCATATTAGAGATAAACTGACTAGCCTTAATTTAAAAGCAGCTTTCTTCATATATTTTAGTAATCAAAATATAAAAATCAAGAATCTTCCGAACTATTCTTTACACAATATTTTGGGTTTTACAAAAAAATTAATTAATGAAAATTGCTCCGAAGTTGCTATAAAATAAAGTAATCTTAATAATTAAATTAAATATTAAAAATAATTGTTTTTCTTTTGCTGGATATAAAAACAAAGCTAATTATAATAAGCTGTGTAATTTAATAACTAAATGGCTGTCAAAGTTGTAAATATTTAAAGAATTCACTTTCTCATATATAACACTGAGTATATAAGTATGCAGACCAAATGAAATGATGTATCCCGGACATCCACTCATACTTGCTTCTAATATGTATGTATGATATAAGTACATATGTATATTTTTCCCGCTAATTCGATACTTTGATCTTTACCCCTACTTGCGTAATAGCGATGTCGACATTAATCTCAGATTGTGTACATAAATCAAGTCAATGTATGTATGTGCAGCAGACCGTAAATCAAAGAGAAGGTGAACAGAAAGATAAACTCAAGGGATGTAAACTTGAGGGAAGAAATTTGTTAGAGACTTCAGCGTATTTTAAATATAATATTTTGAAGTTGGAGAAAGGAAGAAATAGGAAAATAGCAAAATGAATTTTTTTGGAAATTTAAATTGTATTTAAAAGAAATTTGGGGAAAATTTACCCTCATATTTCACGTCTTAAATCCTTTTATCTGCTATATATATAATGTATATGTATTAAGCTCCCATTGTAGTTCACGATTTTGAATATAGTATAGTTGTGAGTTGGTATTATAAAGCGCAACTCAACTCAACTCAACTCTAAATACAAAGTTGTTGGTCAGTTGAGACAAGTTGGCACACAATGTTCATTTATATGTTATGTATCATGAAAGTGAACTGAAGTTAGTTATCTAATCTATTCTAATTATCTAATTTTGATGGTTGAATACCGTTAGGTTAAGTTAGATATTGAGGCTGATCCCCGCGACGCCTTATCTTTTCGACAGTTGTCAGCCGATCCTTTGAGATACCAAAATAACTTTTTAATATTTATGGAGAACTGTCAGTTATCGACAAAACGCTTTGAAACTAACACAAAGGTTGTTGAGGCTGCTCATTTCGATTCATTTGAATAACTGAAGGTATAACAACCAAAATGTTTCAACATTAGTCTTGCGAAAACTTTGCAGTCTAGAAGCAAGTACAGAGCCGATTCCATCTCGTTTTTGAAAAACTTTTGAGAATCATCCTTGGTTAGTTGGTAACAATAAAAATCTCAAAATAGTTGAGTTGTCTATAGGTTGAGTTGACTCTGACGCAACTCAGCTCAGAATCATAATGGAAGTATAAGTTTTGAGTATTGAGATTCCGTGAGGCTTAATATTACAAGATAAGAATAGTAATAAATTTATTTATTTTGTTACGCAAATCTATTTAAAAAAAAAGAGTGAAAATATATAACTCAGTATAACGGGTCAACGGTCTAACTTATGTAACAAAAAAACTTAAGGCGTGCATATTTTTAGATATGATAATTTACTCTTTCCCCACCTATTAGTGCAATCTTTATGCCTTGAAGTTTTTACGACTCAACAACCATAACAATGCAATATAAATTTTTTCAGCAAAATAGAAAACTCGTTAATAGCTTTTGTTAATTTTCATGCCCATGCATAATGGGCCCATGCATTACATAATCAACATTTATGTATTTCATTTGCTAAAAAGTTTTCAGTTGACCTCATCACATTTTACAGCCTTTCGATTTGGAGCGCACTAATTAAATTGTTGTGGCTTCTAAATTTCAGCCATTACTACTTTATCAGGCTAGTTAACATGGCTAATTGGGCTACTAAAATTCACACATACACACACACATGGTTACATATGTATGTAGGTATAATATACACATGCAATCAGCTGAGGTCGTTAATTCGCATATCAGTGCCGAAAGCAGTTAACGCCAAGCAAATAGTTTCATTATCGCGCAGCCACAGAGTCGCCAATACGCCGGAAAATTGGCAAACAACGTTCGTTTCCTTTAAAGACGTAAAATGAAAAATTAAGTTGCGGTATCGATGGTCGTTAAAAGAGCGATACCTATAATACATATGTATGTACTAAAATGATGCATATTTGCTTTTAATTTGACGGTCAGGAAGATTTTACTATGTGTTTGGTGGGATTGGCTAATCTGCTATGGCCAAATTCTTAATTCGGACCTGTACTGTTAACAATTGGACCGTTTGATGGAAGCAATCGCCCAGAAGGGCCAGCTTTGGCCAATAAGAGAGGAATTTTATTCCATCAGTACAACACCACGCCACCCACACTGATAGTGACTCGCCAGCAGCTCCGGGAGCTTTGCTGGGAGGTTCTTATGCGTCCACCTTATAGTCTTATTCCTGTCTATGGCGAATGATTTTTCTGTTGAAAAATTCGCCTCAAGAGAAGCTTGTGAACATCCACTGCCCTAAGGAAGAGGGTTTCTATGAGAGTGGCATTATGAAATTAACTTCAAAATGGCAACAAGTTATCGAACAAATTGTTACATATTTGACCTAAATTGGATCATTCTATCTATGGTAAATAAAACCTTCAATTTAATGCAGAAATAATTGATTTCTTTTTAATAAACCTTATATAAAGATTGATATTAGTTTCTAAGAATTTTCCTATGTTTTTTCTAGAGTCTAAAAATAAAACATTAATTAGACAAAATTCAAAATTAGTCAATATTATAACACCTTATATTTCTGACAAAAAAACATTATAAATGAAGAGTGCATTTTTATGAAAATGTTGAGGTTACCACATATAAAAAAGCATCTTTTTCAAAAGTCTATCGTTGTATTTTGAATTGAGTTTTCCACTACCTGACTTGGAGACGTATTTGGAATCACTTTAATAGTACAGAAGTTTGGAACACTATTATATAAAAGCACAAAATTGGACCAAAGAAAAATATTATTTTTTCTTTCAAGAAATATTCGGAAAGTTTTTTATTCGGAAGTTGGAAAAAAAGACCAAAAACCAGCTACTTCCCTTGTTATAAATTTTGCGTAACCGTAAGACAACGTAAGTACAGGCTCCCTAAGCCAAGGTCTTCAGCGCAGTAAAAGTTTGAGTTCGAAAAACCAGCAAGTTTACTTCCATTAAGCTTGGGACAGTACTTTGGGGCATAGCTCAATATAATTTGGGACAACTATAAGAACCAGCGCATATGAGTGCGGAGATATTACTGGAACATCGTTGAAGTTGTGTACTGTTAAGAATATTTGTTTGGCTTTGAAAACATTGAGAACACATCTGATCTGAGTTGGGAACAGTTAAATATCTCAAAATCAAAGAAAAAGTGATTTCTGCTTTTAATGTCAATATTTGCTGCAAATTTTGATTACGCTTGATTGTGAGTGACTGAGGTTATTCTTATTTTATATAATAAAAAAATCTGTGGTAAACATATACATCTAACATACACAGACATTTGATTACATCAGCGAGTAAAATGTATTTAAGTTTCAGTTCACACTAATGGCCCGTCAATTTTGACGCCTTCATTGGCAATTTTGCACCTAAAGACGCTAAATTTGCCGTCAGCAAGAACTACAACAACAATGAACTTGCAACTAATTTGTAGAAAGTTCTACTATAAAAATAAAAGCGTGTGCAAAGTTGTTATATGCCGTTGTTATTGCCAGAGTCGTTAACGAAATGCATAAAAGAGGAAGATTTTGTACTTACAGGAAATTGAAGGCAATGATGACGCAATCGGTGTGCACCGCACACATACACATACTACTAGATATCAGTGTGTAGTAGATTGGCAAATGTCGATTCCAAAATCACAACAGCCAACGATAAAATGCACTAACGATGGGATAATGTTGATGCAAGCGTTAATAAAGCATTTATATATGAATATTTATGATTGCAATCGTACGTATGCATGTGTGTGTGTATATGTTGGCATAGAAAGATTTCGTATATAACGGTGATATACAACGGCAGCAACAATAACAATCGAAGGCCTTTCATGTTTGCACACATGCAGTAGTTCATATGTACATGCATATGCACATGCATCTGTATATATATATGCATATGTATATATGTATCTATGCCCACGAGTACATTCATTTATAGGCATATGCATATTGCTCTTGCAATCAGTTGATTCCATCAACAGATTCATTGAATGTGTCAATCGATTGCCTCTCATGACTACTTGGTTCTGTTGTTGTTCAGCTTCATATTATATGTTAACGTAGTTTGCACGCTATCCATTTATGCAGCACAGCAATGTCAATATTATCAATATACCCATTCTTTTCTCTGTCAATAAAATATTATTCACTGCTATATTCGCCATTGATGGCCTCAACGATGCTCTGTGATCGAGTTCGTTTATTTATTTTTGTATTACATAAGTACTTTTTATTATTTCAACTCTTTTATTAGCACTTATACTCCACTTATTATTGCTTTGTAGCAATTTGCTCGTTGTGAATATGATATTTGTATCAATTATGAGTATTTTGTTATTATTTTGGTTATGTATTTTTTTAAGTATTAACAGTTATAAAGAAATCCCATTTTAATTATAAAAGAGGATGTTTTGCTTAAAAAAATACTCAAATTAAAACAAGAAAAAACAATGCTTGTGTACCAAATATTAAGTCAAAAAAAATTACGTCACGCGACGAAGTCAAGTACACTGAAAGCAAGAACAAGAGTATATCTAGAACAAAAGGGTCGAAGCAATATAAATGACTTAGCAATAACAGCTCGGTAAATACACAAACGAAGGTGTGTGCTCCAATTATAATATATGCGCTACATAGATTCAATGGAAGCTTCCATGGCGAAAGCTCCAATAACAGAAATATCAACAAAATCATATTTAGATGATTTTTCCATAAGAAATCTAGCCTAGAACTAGTCTTCCAAAACCGAAATGAAATGAAAGCTTAGATTTGAACAACAAAGTCCCACAAATTTTTTTAGACTATAAATATGTTTTTCTTCCTATTTAATATATACATATGCAAATATATTTTCACAGTGGAAACCCTCATAACTATATGCGAAAGCTCCTATAAGTGAATGTTGACTAAAAATATGGTTTTTGGGGAACGGAGAAAACGTTTTTATATTGAAATCAACCAAAATGAAATGAAAAATTTAATAAGGAAATCTCAAACAGACTTTTAGCTCTTAGATTTAATTGTTTTTAAACGTATTTAAAATATTTGATCATGTATAGAAGAATAATTGAGTAAATTTCGATGAAACAATGAAATTAGTTAACAAAACTATGAAATATTTCTGTTTTTTAGATGAAGGTATCTATTTTAGATATTTATATTTACCAAAAACGTAGCTTTTTGCTATTTCCTATGATTTTTCATCAAGATAATATATTTTTTTACACTACTTTAAGGTTAAGTAATCTATTTTCTGCTTATTAAAGTTTTATGACAACGAAGCTTTCACTTTTTTGAGGGCTTTCACGTCCATAAAAAAGGTTGCCTGTTGACTCATGTTGTGTCAGGGAAAAACAACTATTTCCTGATGTCGTTGAATAGAAGTAAAGTAAAATATTAGAAAGTATATTCAAAACATTTTTACAGAAAAAATTGTTGAGCTAAGCATGCTAATACTCTAGTTAGCTCGAAATAAATATATTCACCCAAAGATTTCATAAAGAGATCCAATTCAAGTTGCCAAAGCTGAGGTATATTTTAAAAACAACTCTACTACTCGATAATGTAATAGGGGAGAACTACGAAATAAATCGGTTCCAAATTAACCACAAATAGAAACGTTTTCTTCTCTATACTTTCCTTCTTCTATACTTGTTTCTCTACACTCTTTAAAAAACTGGAAATTTTAGCTCCAACACACTCTTAACTAAGCACTAAAATCATATGTTGGCCGTTCAATGCCTTAGCTTAATTAATGAAATTAAATTTTTTACTGTCTTTTGAAAAGTAATTACAAACTATCAAGGCTGTCAAAATAATTACGACCATCGAAGTCCATTTGCTATGTTGTTGACATAGCGCTAATGGACAGTGTCCGTCAAACTGTTGGCGAGCGAAAAAATGACTCAAGCGCTAATTGTGGTAAAAGCTATAAACTGTTGCGGTAACTACAATGTGTTCTTCCCCACAAAGGAGTCCTTTTCAGCGCAGGAAACTCAGAAGTAAACGTAACCGTGTAATAGTTAAATAGCTTAAACAACTAAATTAAACTAGTGTTCGCATATACGCTCGTAGTGAGAGTAAATGGCATTAGAAATTGATCGAAACACATTTATCAAGCACACAGTTCGTAAAGCTCAACTCAGTAGGGTTGCGCAGGATACGTGGTTATTCCTGTACATTTTAAAAAGAGTTAAAAATATATGGAAAACTCAGAACCGCTTTAATGTGCTATTAAGGGCTATTGCGAGCTGACTAGTGGACATAAAAATTTTCAAAATTGTTTCAAAATTATTATTACCTTGACTCGGATGAGAAATGAAAAATGAAATGATATTAACATGTATTGAAAATTTTTCTAAAAATTTTGGAGTTGCCAATATATAAAAAAAAAACAAAAAAAAGTTAAAAAAAAAATTTTGCTTGCTAATAACTCTAATAGAATTTAATTAAAAAAGTAGAAATTAGATAGAGTTAGTTAGTTACTCGATTTCTCGAAATTTTTACTTATTTGTATTTTTCAGTCTGAGATATAAAATTGATCTTTAAACTCTTAATATAATACGAATACTAATATAATTAGATTACTAATAAATTAGATTTTGCCAATTTTTTCATCTATTATTTTATTGCTTCCTTTTCAACATATTCCTTTTCATATTATTGCCATCCAATAATTAATTGACAGACACCTTCAAACAAATACGATTTTGCATTTTATTTTATTTATTTATTTATTTATTTTTTGCATTTTGCCATTTGGCTTAATTGATTATAAAGCATTATATAACATTTCTTAGTTAATAGAAATTGGTTTTCCAATTCGAAAAACATGAAAGTGAAATATTTTAAAATGTTTTTAAATTTGTACTGAAAACCGAGCTGCCAATTTTAACTTAGTGAAAATAAAGGATACCTAACTATATTTGTGCTTAAAATAACTTTCATTTTAAATTACTGTATTTTACATTACTTTATTTCCATTTAATGGCAAATTCATTTATTTTATATTAATTTAATTTATTTTATTTTATTTCAAATTTTTTGACATAAAGGACCACAATAGACCACAATGTTTTTAACCAAGTTTATTTGTCTAATATTTAAAAATAAATATTTATTTGTTATATTTTTTACAACTTTCGTAACATAACTCAATAAAATATGCTCATATTAGAGAATATTGTGCACATGACAGGGTTACCAACAATTGTTGGCACACGTTAGAAAAATATTTACATTTCTAATGAAAATATGTATATAATTTATATATCTGCATTAATTAACGGTGCATGTGATCAAATATTTTTCGCAAGTAATTTTATTTTTTTTTTTAAATGTGTAAAGCCTTTTTATTTCATTTTATTTCATCAGTTCACATGCACATTCATTGGGAAAAAATTTGCACTTTCAATTAACCAACGTAGTGCGTGCAACCATTAATCAGCAATATTTATAATGCTTACCCGCACAATACCACAAGTGCTTTAGTCATTTGTATTTGATCGCTGCTATCCCCCTTTCTTACTTGCCAACGTTCACCTTTTCAGCCACAGCCTTGACATTTACTGCATTTCCCTTATTTGCCAAAGCTTTGCACATAGAAATATATATATATTTGTGTGTGTGTGTGTGTGTGTGTGTGTGTGTGCATGCGTGTTTCTGCGTGCAAGTTGAGCAAATTGTGCACGGAAATTTAATCCGTGATTTTGCTACATTGTAACAGCTGCGATGAGCGTTGGCATGGCAACAGCTGCACCCACAGCAGTCAGAAAGGAAGAAAATGAAATAAGTAAGCGTCTTTACTGGCTATTCGGTATTTGTATAGGAGCAGAAATTACAAGCAGTAATTGCAAACCACAAATGACAAAAAAATAAACTCGCCTGCAGCTTCCACCCAGCGATCAATGGAACAGCAGGATTTGCAAATGGTGAAACGCCACTGTGCAAGTGTGTGTGCGTGTATGTGTGTAGCAACCACAGCCAGTGACATTTTGCGGTAGTTGCTGTTACCAGCTGCTAGGCAAATGAAAGTTAGAAGGCTTGCCAGCTAGGACTCTAAACCGCACACCCCCCGCTGGACGACCTTCAACTTTGATTAAACTAATGACTTACGGTATTCAGTATCATCGAGGATACACTTGAAATCCATATACACTACTTCTTTTTAATTGCTGTTATTCAGACTAAGGGGCATCAGAAAATTGGAATCATTTTTAAATTTTTTTAAATTTTATTGGGAATTTCTATTTGGGCTCTGTATTTGTGTTCAATTCAACGAAATTTTTGCTGTGCAGTCTTGTACGCACTTAATTGCTCTTACATACATATATATGTAGGCATCTATCGATGGGAATGTTGACACCCTATTTCGTATGTACGAGCAGTATTCCAATTAGTATTACACTTTTCTGTTTTTTCAAGTTAAACGAAATCAACATGTCATTTGAATTAATGACTTTAATTAAATCGAATTGTAATATGCATATGCACTGTAAACAAAACAATAACCATTATGTGCATTCACTGTCACATATTAGGGGTATGTCCTTTCGCTTTTCAGAGAAAAGTTATAGAAATTTAAATTGGAAAATTTAAGTGAAAATGTAACAATTCAAATTTTTTCCTCTTTTTGACTATTTCAAAGGCAAATTCAACCAAAAATGATTTAAAATGAACACAACAAATTTTCTGAATTTTATAAATTTGTCATTAAGTGGTGGGTCGGTTGTTAATAAAAAGGGCTCAGCATCGATTTATTTGAACTCTGATTTGAATAAATACATCCTCATTTTTTATTTATATTACTATATACTATTTAAAATTGTGATAAGTAGTCGAGAAATAATATTTAAATTGGCCAAATTTGTCGACATAAAATTTCTAAACTATAAATTAGCTGATAGCTTTAAATCAATTTAAATTATTACAAATTTTAGGAGGTTAGTTTTCTTAGCTGTTTATGGTAGAAAATTCCAGTACCATAGGAGAAACTCACTTATTCGTAAAAATGTTTTATGGGGTTCTGAACCTACTTATCATATAGGTGGTTAAAGTAATCCTCTCAACACCAGTAAATATTTAACTTTTCAAATTAATATATATATTTCTGTAAATCTAAAGAATAGTCCATAGTTTTCTGTATATTTCGTTTACGTTCTCAAAATATATCCATTAAAAGTTAAAAAACTATATGCTTAATATTTATAATATAAATTTTATATTTATTTATATATATCTTTTTTTTATTTTGTATATTACTTATAATATAAATAAATAAATAGAACTATAATAATAATATTTATCTCTTTGCAACATTTCATATGTATAAAATTTACGTAACTTGGCTGGATCCAAGCCCAATAGAGACTTAAAATTAAATATCTGTATTATATCATTTCCTAGAAAGTAATGATTGTGGGCTTACTCCGTAGAATTTCAAAACTAAAAGATTTGGTTTGGGTGGAATATGCTTTTGGAATAGATTTCTTGGCTTCTTCTACATCATTTGGCATCTTCTACATTGGCATCTTCTGGATATCTACCATCCATAAAAGGTTGCATCTATAGCCAAATTTTACCAAACCCATTTAGAAGATTATTCCAAACATTTTTTTCAAAAATTTAATTCATTTATATTGTTAGAAAAAAATGTTTGATAAACAAAATATTTTATACCTTAAATCTCCTTAAAGTTATTTGTATAATACGCAGTGTTTCCTCATCTAGATTTCCCTTCTCATATTGCAATAATATTATATTAGCTTAGTAGTCATACCCCTATTTTCTTCAGTGCATGCACAAATTTTTTAACTATTGCCATAACAATGCAAAAAACGCTGTTATGCCGCATATAAAACTTAACAACACGCTGTGAATAAGCAATAATAACTGCAATTACTATGCTTGTGATCATAATTGGTTGATAACAAACCATTCAATTGTCAAATTAAACATAACAATCGCTAAGAGCTACCCGACCATGCAAACATTTTTATTAATAGAAATAGGAAAATAAAGAGCAAACAATACACGCAAGTTTTTCAAAGGAGAATAATTAATGTATTAAAAGTACAGTTACATATGTTGGGTTAATTGTTGTTTAATTTAGCGCGTTGTTCCAAGTTCAGGAACGCAACTAAATGTTGCAGAATATTTTGAACAGTACCGAAAACTAAGCTTTCGCGTAAATTATATAACGCCAAGATAAATCTTCGAGTTAATGAATAACTGTCGAATGCTTGCAGTTGAGTATCTTAAATACGATAATGAGTATACGATTAAAATAATTAAACGCAAATGTGTGTTGTGATAAATTCAGCACTTTTGACTAATGCTAAACACCAAAATCTCCAAGAAGCTCGAGTTTATTTTGAGTATATTTGAAATTTACTGCTTCTTAAAAAGGTTAATGATAGAAAATAAAAGAATATTTGCCACCGATAAAGAGTTTCGAAAATGCCGAATGTATATAAACTTACCCGAGCATATTTAAGCGATAGAAAATATTTTGCATTAACAAGAAAATATAAAATCTTAAAGCGCAAAATTCACTTTTTCAGAAATATGCTCTCCAATTCCCTGTCGTAAACTTGCAAACACATTAAAGAGGTATAAAGTAAAATGTGAAAAATAGTTCATACAACCATCTACTAAGGCGACGGAAGTGCACTTATATGCGTAAACTTCCGCCAGCAGCTCTTCCATTTACTATACTGCAACTACTTTGTCACTGTCAATGCAACGCTGACGCCCCCTTCAGTTCAACAACTGCCAAGCCAATCATTGCTGCAGCAAACTGTCTGTCCAATGTAATGCAAAATGCAAAACAACAAATGTACACAAATAGTACTAAAGAGTAATGTGTTAGAATTGTAAATACTGGTGTACGCATAGTAAGGCACGCGCAATAATTTTCCACATAGTTCAAGGATTTCTACTGCCCCATCTATCTTTCGTCATAGCGCACTTTTTTTTTATGTTTTTGTTGTGTGGAAGTAAACTCTTATAGCATTTTTTTTTCTTTTTTTGTGTTTTTCTGAATATACTACGCTTTTAGCGCTTTTAAATCCATTTGTGGATATGTACACGCCCACAAGGTTAGCTTGCTACACACCTCCAACTAGCGCGTCGCTGTCTTTTGCCTGTAATTCTTTGCATACCTGGAAGTTTAGTTGGCGCACTTTGTAATCTTATAGCTTAAGGTTTACATATTTTTTATATTGATTATATTTTCTTATACTTTTTGCTAGCATTTGTAACTTGAGTATGCGTAGTCCTTGTGCACTTCCGTTGCATCCTTTTTTGCGATACTTTTACTTACCTTTGAATTTGCGTCGCAAAGAAACAACTCTGCTTTGACTATTTTATTTCTTCTTTTTCCATATTATAACCATTCAATTATTTTTTTTTACTCTTTTTGCTTTTACTGTTAAGCGCATTGCTTTCACGCTCTGCTTGAAATTTCACGTTAATGAAAATAATCTAACTGACAGATTGGGAATACTTTTTTTCTATTTTCTACAAATTTGCTTGTTCTTTTAATGCACTTCGTCAGTAGAAATATCTTCTAAACGAAAGGAATCAGTAAAGCGACAAAAAGTACACAATCACTTAATGCTGGAATTCAGCAAAGTTGGACCGTTATCGAAAATGAATCTTCATTCTTCCAAGTAAAGTGCATTAAAATCGCCATAATATAAACCCAGTCGCGCAGATTTTGTTTGGAAGCATAGAAGGCGCAGTTAGATATATTATAATTGTACAGTAAGTTCAAAAAATGTACGGCTGAAATAGAGATTTCTCCAAGTCAATCAATAATATTTTTATTACAGTTGAATTTTAAGAGACAAGCGAGTCACAATATCGAACACTAAGTAGTGCCGAACTAAATGAACGTATATCTGACCCTCATATGACGGAGTGGCTTCATGGTATTGCCACTGACAGAAATTTTGTAATCGAAGTAGCCTAAACACTACTCTTATAGGAAATGTACAAAAAAAATTTACTTTAACTCGCCTCAATTTCTTCTTCAAATATTGCGAATATATTAGAATTTAAAAACGTTAAGTCTGATGTTCCATAAACGAAAACCGAAAAACAAAATTAAACCCTAAACACGGAGAATCTGACAATATTAACCACAAACGCAGAGTAAGATGTCAGCTTCATAACACCATCATCGGTAGGTGAAACTTTCTCTTATGTAATACGGATTTCGTTATAAAAATCATATATTCTATAGTGTCTTGCCTCGACACTACACTAACTATCTCATTTCGCGTCCTTTTAGGCATACTCTTCTAGCAACTTTAATGGAACAAAATGCTCTTAGGAAGTTTTAACCATAAAACCGGGTTTAGCAATGTATTAAAAGAATGCCCACATTAGGAAATCGAGCACTCCAATTGAGTTATCGGTTCGATGAAAATGGAAATACGTAGATATAATCATCGAAACCTTTCCAAGTGTATAATTCTTACTGAAATAAAAGGATGATTTGATCGCTTAACGTTGAATATGTATATAATATAATATTTTTTGTTTCTTTATCGAACATGCTCAAAATGTTGATAATGAAAATGTTACGTGCTCTCGTAATATCTGTGATTAGTAGACATTAGTTGATCGAAAAGAAGTTCTTTGGGCATACTTAAGTTGCTAATTTTCACCTCCATTTCCTGAAACATAGACATTGTTATGCTGTGCGTGGTGAAATACGTTAGGCGGGCCTCCGGAGCTGTGAAAGCTCTGAAGAGGAAATTCGAGACTAACCTTTTCAGTATTTTAAGAGTTGCTATTACGACAGAAACCTCTCTGCATACAGGTAAAAAAATGTTTGTTCAGTATTGTGTATTAATAAAATTAAATAACAGTAAACTAAGAAGTATGATAGGATTAAGAGCAAAAGCAGGATTAAGTACTTGCGGGGAAGAATTCATTGTATAAGAAAGAAATACTATTTTGTGCTTGTTAATTAGGTCGAGAATCACGTAATTGAAATATCTTTAAGAAATTTATAACTGCAACTTGTAGAATGTTATAACTGTGTATATATGCTTATGCTGTGTATATATGTTAAATATATGCTCGTACTTATACATATAAAAATGAATACAAATCGGGCCTCCCTTATTGCAATCGTAAATAAATGAGCTGTCAATTGCATTAATGAATTGTGTGAAAATATGATAAGGCACAGCTCAATAATAAATATTTTTTCGATTATTATTTCGTGGAAATTAATTGACACCAATTAATATAATATATAGGAGCTGATTATGATAGATTTCATTTATTATTCAGTTATTTATAGTTGCACAAATATTTAAAAATACTTATCTTAAGTAGAGTAGACAAAGTTCGTCGTTCTCAGATATTACCAATGTTACTATACTACTGTTTATGCTACTGAAAGTACTTCCCCGTTTTGCTGAGGTCTAAATGTACTTCAGAATGAGAATTCCGATGAGCGCCCCTGCGCCCTAAGGTAACGTATGAACTGAGAGTTTATCTTAATGCCAACAATATTTTTGGTATTTAGCATAAATATATAATTCTTTTTGTCTCAATATAAAATAGGACTTCGGCAAACTTAGATAAACTTTAATAAACTCCATTTTAGTTTTTTGAAATAGGTCGTACTCCTATTCTGGTAAAATTTAGTGAAAACCCCGGGAACATGGTGATATGCGTTGCTATTTATTTCCGATAGGTGGCGCAAATGTATGGATAATTGTTAAATATTACTGAAAGTTGACTACGATAGTTCCAGCATTATGATATACCATTATTAATGTAGATAAGCAAATTGATTTTTGATTTCTTGATTTTTGAGTCCCTATTATCGCATCGTTTGGTTCTCAGATTTGATTCACCATACTATTGTATTTCTACAGAATATAAAACTGCCAAAATTGTATCGGCCTTATTTTAACTAAGCTACAATATTAAGTGGCAAAAACATATTTGAAACTGTGTTCAAATCAGGAAGGTTTACTACTTGTCTGCCTTTCCAAACCGAGCCGAACATTTTCAAATGTCCATAAAATTTATTCTATCAAATCCAATAATATGCTTAAATAGTACAGTGAGTGCACAGTAGAGAGCAAAATTTTATTAATATCGATTTTTATTTTTATTTCAGTCTTCTTTTAATATTAATTATTGTATATATCTCATATTATTATTATTATTATTTTTTTAATTAATTTCTTAAATTAATATGAAATTTCGAAAATTTTTCTATTTTTACCAAAGCAAAACCGAACCTTTGTAGCAAAATAGTGAGGCAATGGTGGCAATAAAAATTTTTTATTTTTATTTTTCCATATAACGCTTATGCATATGTATACATTTCCTCTTTTATTATGATATTATAGTATTAAGTTCAGAATTCTGTATAAAACTTATCACTTTGACAGCAATGACATATACATACGAGTATGAAGCCTGTGACGAGAAATCCACAGCAGCTTTTCATGTTCTTCCAGCTGACAGTGTGTCAGAAAACTACAGAGATGAAAAATATGCCAAGTACACGCATGACAACGGGACATGTTTTACGAAATTACACACATGCCATGCTTTCGCAAGGCAAAGAATTGAGGAAATATTTTAAAGATATCTTCAACGAATATTTGTTTGTATTATCTAATATTAAGTATCTCTATATTGAATGCTATTTGTTAGATTTTTGCTCTATGAAATGAAATCAAACACCATATTACGAACTAGTTCACCGTCGAATTTTGTACCATCTATGAAATAAATGATTGTGACTGATCGATTTGAAAATTGTGGGAATTTTTCATATTTAATTTTATTTGCATTTTGATTCAAGTATTTTCTATGTATTTAGATGGTTTTACAGACTAATTTTATTTTTACATTTTAATAGTTATTCTGCTATTCGGGGCGGAGGCGAACACAAAAAATCAATGGTCATCAAAATCGGAGTAATCTTTCTTGAGTTACTAACCCGACTTAGTGTTATTTATATAGCTTATTTTGTAATAGGCCTGCATTTATGCAAGTCTGTGAACACGTGCTTATAAAATTTCAATTCTTTTATTGTTTAGTCATTCAGTACATAAAGAATAATGGCGTCAAACAGCATATTTCTCGTTTGCTGACGCATTTTAATTGACGAACAATTAAGCGGCGCACTGCCTAGTGATGGTCAATTTATTTGTATATAAATATATACATATGTATTTACATATATGAGTGCATATAAACTACTGCAATGTCAATGATATGTGTGGAAAGCGAGGCCGACACAAAAGAGGAGAGCATAAGAGAGCAAATATCTTTGTATATGTAGCTTATAGTGGTTATGAAAACTATTGGCATTTAATTAAATTTTATTATTTACAATAAATGGTACATATATACAAATATATACGTCAATAGTAGCTGAATTGAAAAGTGAAAGCAAAATTTCTAGAATTTTTCATTTATAGCAAGCAAGATTTATTTCTTGTTGCTTGCAGAAGCAATGATTTTATTTCTAACCAAAATTTGTTGGTTATTTTTCCAATTAATTATTTAAAATTCCTTGAATGCAAGCATTTATTCGACGTACAAAAGTATTTTGCTCGGGTTTTATTTTAATGAATCATTCTTTAATAGTAAACAAACTAGCGTTTGATTAAATCGAAAAGCGGACACACATGTGTAAATATATATAAATATATGTGTATAAAGGCCAAAGTGATGTGTTTACAAACGAATTAATTAATATTTGATAAAGAAATATTCCGCACACAAATTTCGTATACACATGTACATATATATATATGTATATATGTACAAATTTGTGAGACCATATTCCAGTATATTCAGACATACATGTGATTACAAGCATGCTCTTCAAATGCGCATTGAAAATTATATTTTTCGTAACAAATGCGAAAGAGTGATTTCATTTCCAATGAAATGCATTTCATTTGAGCTAATTTAGGGCGCAGACACAAATTTCGTAAGCAATAAACAAAAATATAAATTTATATTTCAAAAATTCGTTTGCTTATGCAAATTAATTTATTTCATATTTTCAGTATTAAAAATGTATTTGAAAATATGAAGTACAAAATTTTTAAATGAAGTTTGAATTTCAATTTCCCTATATAACAATTACTGAGACAATGAAAGGATACCTTCAACTAGTTCATTTTCTGCTTCTCAATTAGTATGCAAACTGCTTCGGCCGGCATAGTTATATATTTCCTTACCAATATTCTTTCTAAGAAAGTTTCTCAAACAAAAAAGTATAGGTTCTAATGATAATTCCCGAGATAACGACAGGATAAATGGGTAGCTGAATGGGATGACTATTTTATCGATTACAGAAAGTTGTTCAACTCTCCTCCCAACAAATGTGTGCGCCTAGTTTTTCCATCAATCAAATAAAAAATTTGTATAGCGCAAATATTTTCGAAAATATAATAGTTCTTCCAAAACAAAAAAAACGTACCTGAAAGACGCTAACTGTATCCAAAACCGTGTTACAAAAAAAAAAATCTAAATAATTTTAAGGAATTCTTGTATATGGGGGAAAAATATAGGGCAGTTCCGTTTATATAGACCCAACTTTTCCCCTCTGAGAGATCCTAAACAATTCGGAAATAGATGAAAGTTTTTTGTTTAGCATGAAAACTTATATGTCACGATACTTGTACATGGCCGTTGGTAGTTCAAGCGGGGGTGATGTACGTATAACAAAAAGTTCTAAATGGAAAGAGTGATATAAGCGATGATCATTTGACAGCTATTGTGCTCAATACATAACGAACCGTTTTCAAATGAAGACAAATTTTTCAATTTATCACATATTGATATAATAAGAATATAAGAATATAATATAATAAAGAAACAGAACACAAAAACAAAACTAAGAGATGTAATAATGAACACATTTGATAATTGTTATTCTTCCACCAATTTTATTCTAAACTTTCTAATAATTTTTCAACTTAGAATAAACCGAATATTTCGTTATCCGGAATTCGGAATTCGGAATCCTAAATAAAAAGGCTGGATAATCGAATATAATATATTCATGAAAACCCACCTATCCTGTATCCTGGAAAAATTAGTGAAAGTCTCATTCCTGGTTTCACCTAATCCACTCTATTCCACCTATATCTGAAATATATTTTGTGTTTTTCTTTGCATATTTTTTAATCTTCCTTCTCTTTCATTTTATTTATCTTCTCATATATTCTGTTCTGTTCCCAGACCTCCTAACGTATGGAATCATATGCCCTCCTAACTCATGAAAATCTTATTAATTCTGCAGTAAGACATTCCAATCTTAATATAACCTATATTTATATCATCCTATTATATCGGAACTTAAACAACCAGAACACATTTTATCGTATTTGATCCGACCGTCATATGTTTTTTTGTACTCCTTTTATCTCATTCTTTTTAAGAAGCTCCTATCACATCATTATTATAATTTGTTTTCCTGCCCGTCTTCGCTTTATTTTAACTTTCTGTCTGTCATTAACTAAAACGACTATTAAATGTATATTTTAGTCCTTCCACTCCAGTTACAAATGAGTTGTTAGCGCTGCATTCAAGTAATTTAGCGACTTCTGCTCCGTAAAAGTGCGGCAATTATTCAAATTGTTCTTCATGCAAATTTAGTGGACTACATTTCCGGGCCAATTTTACTCTACCTCTTCGTTGCATTTCACTCTCAACTTCCTGTTTCCTCTCAGCTTCATCAGGCCTCAATGGAATTCCCGACATTTCTTCTTCCATTTCCGCCGTTCATGGACGACAGTTGCAGCCAATTTTTTTCCCTGGCATTGACTGATGCCATTTGTAATACTGAAATTAAATATCCACCACCGTCCATGACTGCTCTACATGCTCTTTCTCCTCACTCCCAACTTTGCTCGCCATGACAGTCCATTCATTCGGAAAAATCACGAATAATGCATGGAAATCGATCTATCAGCGCCAGCTGCCTGACATCCTTTTCATCTTGTCCAATTATATACAGTTGAATCCAGACTACAGCAGCCGACTTTAAAAGAAACGCTGCACAATTCCATGTTATTAAGTAAGTCTTAGCTGTTGTTGTTGTTACCAAAAAATGTCACCAATTGCAATAAAGTAAAGTATAAACGGGTACATTTGCAAAAGAATCGATGTTGTTGTTGTAAGAAAAAATTGTGCAAAAAATGCGGTGAAAATAAATTGCCTAACCAGAGTGCTGGATATGTACATGTACATATGTACACATACTATACGGTCGCACTGTAATGTCTGCAGTTGAAGGCAGCTGGTCGAAGTGTGGTCTGCAAAATTGATTGCAAGCTAATTGCATTATTTATTATATTGCTGACGTCTGCAGTGGTATTTTTCCGATCGAATGGAGCTACTGCTGCTGATGGCGCATATTCCATTTCTGTCTCCCATTTCGAATTCGCTAGCATTATGCTTGTTGGAAATGTAATGCAATTTTCATGTTACCTTTATGGTACATATATATTAAAATACGTGTTATCACTTGGCCGGCAGTTATCCTGATTTAAAATCTATTTGTGGAAGCTTAGCAGCGGTGCTAAAAATACATGCATGCGTTTGAAGTTGACATTTAGCAAGACTCTGAAATAAATACTTGTGAATCGTGTGTTGTTGTTGTAACAACGTGTAAAAAACACTTCTTAAACAGTTTCATTTTATATGCGTTGAGGACTGTTACTATGATGATCATTGAACCAATAAGGTCTATAAAAATTCCGATCTGCTTCTCATTCTGTTCTAAAAGAACTGAAATTTTTTTAAGAAACACGATAAGCTAAATTTTCATAACACTATAGAATCTCACTGAGCTCCTGTTAAGTATTATGTAATTTTTGGCACAGTTGTTCGCTAAATCATTGTTGTCGAAATTTGTCTTCCGATGAACTTAATCCATAATTTCTGATATTTATAATGATGGCTTACTTGACAAATTTCCTCGAAATGATTTAAATTGGCAGACCCTTTATAGTTTCATTTAAGAAACTTTACCCTAATGTTAGGAAGCACTTCTCGAAAACAACATCAATATTATATGAAATAAGTTTCGTTTTCTGATTAAGAAAATTGTGAAAAGAACACAACTCCCTTAGGTGGTATTTTCTGTTAAATGTCAATGATGAACCAACCGGAGAGTAAGCTAATCGGGTTCGGTCAAAAGTGGGAAATAACGCGTACTGCTTATTTACGCAAACTACGAGTACTCACGAAGCCTGTTAAAATTAGTAAAAATTAACGTATTTTAAAACTCACACTCTGCAGCTCTCAACTTCTATGCTCACACTATGTATTGTATAGTCGCGTAAAATTAAAATAAAACATAAATAAATGTAAGCTAAACATTTTGTAAACCAAAAACAATTTTCTAGTTTCACATTGCAATTACGCCTGAAATCGCGCTTTAAACTTTCATAATTAAATATTGTTGTTCTGTTTTTAGTTTTGAAGTGCATACTAATTAGCAAGCGCAGTGACTGTGAAGCTGTTAGAGTTGTTAGCTTTCGTTTGCGATTGTTACCTTGAGGAGGTGTTTTAGCAACAAATATGAAATGTAAAATTTTATAACAGTTCGTAGAGAAAGTTTTTCAATTAGCCAAGTAAAATTATTCAACGTAATTTCAACACTTTTAAGTAACAGAATAATAATTTCCTGGCACTTTATTGCCATCTGTGACCAATAATGAGTTTTATTTACATATATATGTATGTATATATTTTATAGTCTTGTATATATATATATTTATATGCAGTAAATTTGTTAACTGACTAAATTTTGTGAAACACTTTTTATAAATCAAATCAATTTCGAAAAGAGTTGGACATGTTTTCCAAAACGATTTTGAGAGTATGATTCGGATTCGGAATTGTTGTTGTTTATCTTATTCGGAAAGAACATTGGCTTGCGATATCAAATAGCTTGAAACATATAATATAATATAATACATATAAAATAGCTTCATTCAGCTTGACTTCCTTGTTCTGTTTGTCTGCCCTCTGTTTTGTTGTAAGAAATTCTGTGAGAAATTTCTAATTTAGGAAAATTAATTATTATTATTAATTAAAGAAAGAATTAGAGTCAAAGATTACCTAAGGAAAAGCATTCTTACGAACATTATTGTAAAGAAGCACTGGGATTGAAATATAGCTTTTCGAAACATAGAAAAATCGAAAACTGTATATGTCTGTAATATTAATTCTCTCCTTTCTCTAAAAAATAATACGCTAAAAAAATTTCAAAATAAATATACAAAAAGTAGTTGATAATGTTTAAATGTGGTTGCCACCTATTTTAAAATAATAATAATTAAAGCGACATTTATTAACATTAAAAGCATTTATCGGCATTAGCACCTGGTGTTATTCTTAAAAATATTTTTTACATTGTTGCCACATATGTTTTTTATAAACATATGTATTTATTTTATTTTTGATAGACTGTGTTGTGCAAAATAGCAGACATAATGTAATAAAGATGGTTAGATTTAGAAAACATGTTTTAGAAAACACTAAAATTGGCATATCTTTAGACAAAATATGGAGAAATTTTTCTTAATTTTTTGCAAGAGAACTATGTATTCAAATTATTGTCATTAAAAAAGCTGGACATATTAATTCCCTCCCGTTTTTAAGAAACAAATCTATCTGAATAACATTAACTATGTTTTTAAAAAAGATTGCCACCTATTCACGAAAAATAATAATTAGAGCAGCATTATCAGCTTGTGTTAATCTTTAAAATACTCTTTTTTTTACATTGTTGCCACATTTCTTGTTTATTGTTTAATAAATGTTTAATAAATTGTTGCAAACATTTTTTTTTTTTTAAATTAATAAATATTTATAATTTAATATTTTAGAGTGAGGGTTGTCTTCATATTTTTTTCTTAAAAGTTTTCATTAGAAAAAGAGTAAGGTAATGCTAAAATGTAGTTTAGTATTATACATTTCTCTTAGTCGATGATTAAATACTACATACACAAATAATACTAAACACATACTTCTATGCAAGTATACATAACATTACGTCCGTAGACTTGCGCTCATATCTTTTACTACATCTAGGTTACGTAAATAGTTACATAATTTTGGTTGATTATTTTCCTTTTTTCCACAGTTTGTAAACTACAAATAGAGTAAACGCAACAAGAAATCCTCCAAAACTTCTAAATAGTAGGACAAGAATGGCACAGTACAATTTAACCTACTTAGATGCAAAATATTACAAGAGATTACATATTATGTGGGGTTGTAAGGGGGTAGCAATTGTCGTTGCTCAGCACGGCAGACAGCCTGTAAACCGCTTACTTACAAAGTAGTAGTTTGATACAAATGTGCAAGTACACATACATTCACACTGGTATTGAGTTGTCTTCTTACTGTCTTCTTTTTCGGCTGCCAAGAAGTTTTCCAATTTGATTATACAAACACCAACAAGAACCTAAGCTGGAAACTATTATTCTCCATATTTTTTACAAATACTGGTATATTAGTATAAACAGTTACTCATCTGTAGTGCTTACAACAACAAAACGTTTTATATGGATAACATTTTGTTGCTCGTGTTTTGGCATTCATGTCCATAGAAATGAGGTTAACATTGATTTTCTATTTAACGTCTCACAAATATGCGTACTTATGTAAATTTATATGCGCACATTCATACTATTTGCTTACATTGTAGTTGATATGACGTGTTTGATGAAGTTTTCATATACAATGTCCTCAAAAACATTTTTTACATACATACATATTTGTCATTACTTCATGCTGTGAGCATACATACATACATATGTAAATTGTACACATGTAGATTTTTATATTTGCATATTTCATTATTTGCTACATCCATCGTATTGAAGAAGAAACACAAAAACATTTCGAGTAATCGGTGAAAAAGTTCGGGAAATTTAATGCTCCACAGGGAAACTGGAATCCAAGATGAATAAAATATATACATAATTTTATGTAAATGTGTGCTTTACAGGGATTGTTGCGTGTACACAAATCAATGGAAACCTTACTTCAAAAATTTTTAACAACTTTCCTTTCATTTATTAAAAATCATATAGTACTGGAACATTCATACAATTCGCTAGTTATTTTCATAGCTGAGCAACTTCAGTTCTCAAAGTAAAAATATTACTAGAGCGTCGTTGGTGCGAAGTGTTATTAAAATTCATTTTAGATAGAGGTGGCTGAATCCCCAGTAACTCACTTTAAGCCACGAAACCGTGCTTCGTTTAATTTAACCACAAGCGAGACCTAGCCTTTTTTAAGGTAGTTCAAACTATTTCTGTTTTCGAATAATTATTTCGATATAAATTTCGTTTTTCGTTTCGTCTATAGCGCGTTTGCTGTTAATATTTAAGAAACACCATTTCGTGACAATGATATCACCTTTTGGTACTTATTGTGTCCTGTAAACTAACATTTCTGTCTTAGATCTAGATTTTAAGTGACTTAGAAGCATCTTTCTAAAAACAACTGCTTAGGTACACTTGAAGATATATGATGAATTTAGCAGAAACTTTCCAGGTGGATCCGACACACAACAAACTCGAGAGTACATGGAATTGGAATAGTATAATATATAATTAGTCAAGAGCAATGGGTCCTATCCGAATAGCTGATGATCTTTGAACAATTTTAGCGTTAGAAACACAAGCAATGCTTTGGTATTGTATGGAAAGGTGCATATATTTAACTGCTGGCTCTGACCGGATGTGAACCTACAATCCAACGAGTGGCAGTCACACGCTCAACACACCTATTTACGGCGGCTACCACTTACTGTATATGCCATATATTAAACAAGTTTCCTTGAAAATCTCATCTCATCTGTTTGTCATACCAAAGTAGAGGGTCACGTTGTGCGAAAGCTTGATATTGTAGGACGGTTTTTAGAATTGTGGTCTATTTTGGTATCTACATTCTTTTTCGAAAAAATTTATGTAAGAATATATATTCTCTGTTCACAAGTTCCAAATATTACATCACTCCAATGTGATGGCTTACACTGGAGTGATATAATGGAGCGATTTATTGAAATAATTCACATTCTGATAATTCGGTTACAAAAATCGCTCGCATGGTTAGGTATTTAATAGAAAGAATTTTCATAAGAACGGTATAAGAAAATTATGACGATTACACAATAAATATTTTTAAATGGTTACGTAAAACGCATTTACATTTACAAATTAAGAATCGAATAATCGAATAATCGAATAATAAGCACTTATATGAGTATAGCCTCAAATTATATGCGATGAAATCTAAAACATTAATATTTCTCCACAACAAATTTCACCCCAAAATAAATTTACAATCAGAAAATAAAAAAAAAAACTGGTAGAAAATGCGGGAGGCTTAATAAACACCAAAAAAAAAACACAATTTGGTGAGAGGTAAAATTAGAGCATAAAATTTTTATAGTCATGTGCTGTAAACACGAAACTATTGAACGATTAGTCATATGCCAACTACAGCGATATTCAATATATACCCATACAAACTTGTCAATATTAAGAGCAACAACATCAATATCAATGGGTGTTACGTGACAATCTAGTACCACTACATATACCACTTGCTTGATGCATCATACATATTTATATAGCACCGTGGTCGTAACTTCCAACTCCACTCTAAGTTGCAGCACAAAGCTTTGGTGGTTCTTGGGGTTAAACCACACCCGTGTACAATCTAATTGCTGTTGTCATAAACGAATGTGTGGATCCGTACATACATATATATAATATGTACTCTCTTACTACATCGCATATTAGACAACTTTAGCCAAACAACCCCACGAACAATCACTTTTCCGGCTAGTCGATCGATTTAATGCGTGCATATTATCGCGTACATCGCGTGCGGCAAATGTATGCTTGTATAAATGTTTGTATGCTAGTATTAGTAGTGTATTCTTGGATTGTTGGGTGAGCTAGCCAAACTCAAATTCTTCAATTTTTTGTTTGCATTGTAGACTCTGTAGATAAAAACGGCCGCACTTAAACTATCATTAACCTCATTTTGTTCCCAAGTAAGTCTCAACTAAGCATCAATTAATAACTCGGTGGGTTTCATGAAATTCCTAAGCTTTTTCCACCCTAGCTGTCCAATTTCTTTTCAATTAGAACATTGGGAGCTATGGAATATATTCCGTCTCAAACAGCTGAAGGTTCTACTTTCACACAAGTACTATTCTAACGTTTCATCATCTGCCACGCATTCTGCCGATTTCACTTAACTAAGTTTCTGGTGAAATCTCAGGAATAATTGCCCTATGATAATCTTCTTCATGTTACCTCATCTCACTAAAGAATAAAACTTTTGGTATCTCCACTATCCTCACAACTCCAAAATAATTTTGTGGTACACCCTGTGCTGATGGTGTTCCAAAACTTAAAGTGTTCCTCAAACATCTATTGAATCTTTCAATCCTAGACTTGTTTTTTTGACTATTCTGGTTCAATTTGATTAAATTTAGTTTAAAGAAGAAGTTTTTGTTCAGAAAACACAAAAAACAAATCCTCTTTCTGCCGAATGGCTTCTCCTTTTTGCCTTTTCAATTTATACTGTCATAAATATCATTGTATCACTGTATCATTTATTTGATTTACTATCCCATGGGCTGTTTTAATACCAATGGCGTTGGACCAGTGGTACTGAAACACCGGAAGCTTAGTATTCAGATTTGCGTATAATTTGCGTGCAAGAGAGAGCGAATGAGGGAAAAAGCGATAAGCCATACTTCCTGTCAAAATTGATGAAAATGGCCTAAATTTCCCATGTCTAATATTTTCTGGGAAGATAAATGGTATAAATTAATTGATAGCAGTAATTATATACCAGCTAATTATATTTATGAAAAATAAAACAATTTTAGTTTCACTGCAACATTATTGGCAAATAACAGTCGCATAATTTATTGTAAATACCCAAGTGTTAAAGATATTTATAGCTGAAGGGAAAAAATTTCATCACTTCAGACTTTTATCTACAACTGTAATTACTGTCTGTTCAATAAAACTGCACACAATTTTGTTTACAAGTCTTGTCTCTACGTTTGTGGCGCCACAATCGTCGTGCGAAATTAATAGAATTATCATGATTCGCATGCAATTTTGTAATTTATGGCACATCAGTATTATTACCGATTTTCGTTTTTGCAAAATTACTAGTAAAATACAAATTTTAAATTGTATAGAAATATTATTTACGAGCAAACTTTTTAAGTGGTTAGTAGAGCATGACCAATGGAAATCTGCTGAAGATTGGCAGGTCGTAAATATAAAAAATAAAGCATAGAATTGGAAGACTAATGTTGTATAATAAATATAGTGAGGGGTATAATTCAGACATTATTGGTACATTATTTAGCTACTTTCGGGATTCGTTTTTTGGTTTGGAAGTCTATAAATTTGAATTAAATAAAAATTAAGAAAATTAGTTCTATACATACTCGCACATAGAAAGCAACAGAACTGATATCCTTCTACATTTTACAAATTAATCAAAAAATATGTTCGCACAACTCACGCGAGTAGTACCACTATTTAAACCCAGCAGTATTTTAGACTTTGGATTGGACAACAGTTACACCTGTTGCGATACTTGAGAAAACCCCTCTAAATAAATTAAAAATTAATAATAAATAAATAAACACAAACAAAGACGCTTCGTAAACTGACCGCTAAGTGATACTACCTCCACCTAAAATTTATGGCCTCATTTAAAAACTCTTTTCACAAAAATACCGTTATCGCAGTGAAACTAGTAACGATTGAAATAGATCTCTAGTTATCTCGAGATATCCAAGAAATGTAGTCACAATAAGAACCCAATTACTTGTCAAAACATGACCCTAGTAGATTTTATCTTATCATAAGAGTGGCTAGTTGCTGGAATATTAGCTTATATTAGAATATTAGCAAACGCAATTTTTCGATAATTTGCCTCAAATTTTAATTTGGAATGAAGGTTTGACTAACTCACACAATAATCACAACTAAATTTGAGTTCCCATCAATTTAAAAGTGTTACCAGCAATCAAATATTTGATAAACAATTAGTAGTGTGAACAATGTATTTGATTAGATTCGATCTGGTTTCAGGATCTGGAAGAGTTTTTTCAAATAAAGAGGTCAGAGTTCCAATATGTATTTAAAACTAAAATTATTAACATTAGCTTAAATAATAAATTAATACCTTATTTTTTGTACGGCAAAGAAAAAACAACAACGAAAAACTCATCACAAAAATTTGCTACTTCTTCGAAAAAAAGAAATATTTTGATGGATACCCATTTTCTTTACCTTTGTTGCTTATTTCTCCTCTTTTATTTTTGTTGCAATACCCAAATCAATTTTTTTTCGTTTGCTATGAATGCAATTTATTGAGCATTGACAGCTATCTGTCAAATCGACGCCGTCTGACAGCTTAACAAGCTTTATAGATAAATCAAAACTGACAGTCGCGTGTGCTAAACATCTAACCTGTCATACATATATTGAAAGTAATACAATCTATTCGAACAGATATGAAGAGAAGTATAACCATGTATATACAAATAACACGTAATATTGTTTTACATAACCAGAACTATACGAGCATTTTATACTAATATATGTGTATAGTGTATAGTCGCTGTAAGTTAACCAAGTAAAATGCACACAAAAATCTTCAAAATTAGCTCAAAAATTTTTGGCGTAAACTTTACATGCTTGGATACCTACCAAATTCTGCAAGGATTATGTAAACAACTTTTATTGTATGCTTTGGATATGCTCATAAGTAGTTACCGCACATACGCCCATAACCATTCAAAAGCACAATCAAACTTATTTTTCGTTTGTGGTACTTACCCCAGCTGCCTCCTGTTCGTCCAAGGCATTGGCTAGTTTCACTGTTCCATAGGAATTTTTTGAAACCCTCCCATTTGCCCATCTTTGGCGGTGGCGAATAGTATTGTTCTGCTATCTTCTTGTCTGCCATTTTTGCTGTCTTGTGCTTTTTTTACGCTGCGCTGTTAGTGAAGTTGTTGCTTCTGGTTGATTTTCTACTGCTTCTTCTTCGTCTACTTCGGCTGTTCTTAACTGGTACTGCTGTAGTTGCTCGACTTTGGTTGTCTTTTATTGTTGTAACTGTCTTGTCGATTCGATGACTGGTCTGGCGTAGCAGTTGAGAGGGTTTCTTTTTTAACTTTATACACTTATTTTTTTTTAGTATGCAAATGTTTTTAATTTTACTTTTATTTTAATTTAGTTCATTTGTGTCGCCTATGGTTTTTGGTAATATTTAAGTTTATAAACTATGTCATTGAAATAATTCTTTGTAGGAGTATTCAATATTTAACTTTTTGCTTAGTAAACTTGTTTTTTCGTATAACAACAAGAAGTTTTATTGTTTTCCTTTTTATTGGTTTCGGTTTTAAATTTTCTTATTTTACGGAAATATTTTTATTTTATTTTATACTTTTATGAAATTTTTATTATATCTTAATCAACTGGGTCGAAACATTTTTATTGTTTTTATTTTGTTATTTTCACTGTTAGGTTCGGCTTAGAATATTTTCTAAATATTAAATTACACTGTGAATACTGCGAGTTGGCTATTGCAATTCGTTAATTTTGAATTTTTTGCTGTTGCCACCTATAGGATAGGAGGGAAAGTTTTTATGTTAGTAAAGTTGTGCGAACTAACATCAGTGCAGCGTGTGTGTGTTGATTAAAGTTGTTATGTAATGGGAAGTAATTATTACTTTTTCAATAACACAAAACACAAAGCACTGATTTACATGCGCTGAGAGCTTTCACTCATACTATGTTCTCCACACTTCTCTATGCCTAGCTTTCAGTAAGTCTTTACCTTTACAATTACTTCTAAATTTTATACCAAAATAAACTTTAACGCTTTTTCACATATTCATACTAAGAGCTTTCATACAAATTGCGAGCCTTCACAAAACTTAACGTCTTACTCGTTACAAACGATATTTAAATTTATTTATATACATATTTCAGTGGCAAACACTTTCAACGTTTCTTGACCAACCAAAGTCATACTTTCAAGCTTGAAAAATCATAATATTGCTATTTTATAAACCCTTATTGTCAGAATATTAATTAGAATTAAGAAAATATGTATATTATATATGTAAACGCGGATTCAGATATTTGCTTTCGGCAGGTAGGCATTTCCCTGTGAAGCTGTTGTATAATAATATACACCAAATAAACCTACTGAGGCAATGTGAAATATATTTAAACTTACAGAAAGTTTAAATTTTTTATGCAGGAACTCCTGGAAGCTTCCTAAAAGCGTTTACAGTTTTTTCGTAACATCTACGATTTCACAGCTTCTCATTCAAAAGATCTCTCTTAAAACTTTTTTCGAACATATGGAAATTTTCTAACTAAGAGTTAAAAGTATGGTGTGAGTGGACCGACTATTGGAATAATGGGACTAATTAAAAAATCGGAATTTTAACATATATAGTATAGCGAAGAGTTAACTGTAGCCTCATGTGGCAAAAAGGAATTGCAGCTCAATTTAATGAAGCTAAAAATTCCTGAAATATTCACATAACTTTTTATGGAATAGTACGGCTAGAATGATGGCACTTTTTTCATTGTGAAGAAACACACACAGGATTTAACTAGCATATTTTAGTCACTCCATAAGACAATTAATTATGGATATGGTGTTAGGTTCAAGTAAATATCTATTAATTATATTTTTTTCATACTCGTAATAAAGGTAAAGATGGCTTTGGTTTCAATTACGCGAAATCGGAATATATTTGACGAACTGGTAGAGGGAAAACCAATACTGAATGAACCTTTATTTGGTTTAATAAGGTTAATGTAAATATTTCGAAGTAGAATTATATAGTATTTTCAATTTTAAATAGGTTTGCATTTTCGAGGAAGTGGCTTCCAGAACACATACGCAAACTTCGTGATTCATTTCATTTCGTTCATCCTTTTTTTAATTGGCAACTCTATGCACAAGTTCATTTCTTTCTTTGCCAGAACTTGTGAGACCCTTGGTTATAATTGGTTATTCACATCAATTTGGTTGCCAACTTATGTAAATTAAAAATACATGTTCTCAAGGCCTGTACTAGACATTTGGGAAAAATGCCGCCAGGAGTCCCATAACGTCTTAATACTTTAAACAATTTCATACACATATTAGATGACACATATACACACATATTGTCACATAAATTTCTTTCCGTCAATTCGGTTGCCGCTATACACAAGTTATTTGCTACCAGCCCGCTGCTATAGCCATGAGTGCCACAAGGACACCTCAAACTATCGTAAAATTATTCTGATATAATAAAGTATGGTTGTTCAAGTTTTCAATGCACCAAACATTTTACACCTTCTAAAGAATTTTCTAAAAAAAAAAATTTCAACAAACTTTTATACCGCTGTTGCACCGCTACCTTTGCTACCCTCAATAAAATAACTGCTACTACTAACCGACTAACTGACTGACTTTATGTCTGCCGCTACTGCTGCTGTTGTCACACACAGAAAATACGATTATGTAACAGTGCACACTGTGTAAGAGGCCGCAAAGGAAAACGCTGAAAATTTTTTCATACCAACAACGAATGCCATAAACGATAGGACACCGAGAAAGAGCATGGTCACGAGTCATGTACACGAATTGTAGGAAATGGCGTATGTGGTGAAAGGAATGAGAGACACGAGCAACCAAAAGCTACAATACTCTTTTCATGTGCAACAATAACACAAATGGACAAAATCTGGAATATGGAAAAAGTACTAAAAAAAGAGAGTTTAAACTAGTTTGAGAAGCTAAAAATGTCTAAAGCGAGAACAAATAAGACTTAGAGCTTACGTGCTCTGTGTGTGTACTAAAATAAGAAATGAAAATCCGTGCACGTTCAAAATGAGAGAGAAATGAAGGACGTAGAATATGAAAAAATTAATATAGTGGAAAACTGGAAAACAAATATTGGAAGCAAGTTGAGCACAGTAGCTTAAAAAAGTACATGGCAAAGTTTGTGCAGATCACGAACGCTGTAATATACTTATTTGCACATGTGTATATTATGCACATTTTTAATTACTGAGCATAATTTTGCTGCAAATTACCTGTATTCCATAACCGTAAATGTCAAATTTTGTTAAGAGTTAAGATTTTTGGTGTGCTATATGTTGGACTATTTGTCATTACAATCTCAAAAGGAAAAATATTTGCAAAAATTAAAATGTATGGGAAAGTCTCATTAAAATTCACTTTTTGAGTAAGAAAGATATGATTAGTTCCAAAGGCTGCTATAGAATTCATATCTTTTCGGTATAATATTTAGCGTATATATAATCTATTTATTTCGTACAATAGATAAAATTGTGAAAGTCCTCAGCAAACAATTAAAACAGTTGCTACACAATTTCCTAACTTTTAAGAACAGTATCTGTGATCTTGCACATTGAACCAAAATATAACCGATTGAATTTATTGCGTAACTTTCACTCGTTAGCTTGTTTCCTGTTTAGGATTGACAACATCGGCATAGCATTTTATTAGATAAGTTTCAGCAGCAGTCTTTCATTTGCCAAAATATATTTCTGACAACCATTCAGGCATTTAAAAACAGCTTGGGATCCATCATTTGCTAACGAACGACTTCAAGAAACATACCATAAATCAAATAGGTAGTCCGGCAACACAATATATCATGCAATATAAATGTATTAGATGAAAAATGGGCCAATAGACCCAAAAATTTGCTTTGACGCACCAAACCAATTGTTAAAATACGATTCGAAATGTTGAACTAAATCGTTTGAATTTTTGAACTAGTTCATTCTTGATTAGCGGAGCTGAATGTGCGGCAAAATGTTATCTTGGTATGACTAAATAGTATCATAATAGTTTTGTATGAAGAAAAAATATTCAAAAAATATTTAAATATTTTAACTCATCAATACCAGCTGTGTTGAAAGAAAATTGTTTCCGAATAAAGACAGCACACATTTCAAGCGAAACATTTTTGTAAAAATTAGGTTAGATAAGATATTGCACGTTACATTTAAGAGTAATCAAAAGTTGCCTAAAGAACAACCGAAGATAATACTATGCAATATGAAGAGCTCCAGAAGCTATTTATGCAATGGAGAATCAAAATAAATTATAATGAAATAAAAAACTTTGAGTAGACTGAGGACACAAGTCAATAAATATTTAATGACTTTTTTTTACAAGCACCAGACTTTCCAATTCTTACATAAAATTAATCACTAAGTATGAAAATTCTCACCATTTCTTTTCGGAAATTGTTTGCCTTAAAAGGAACCATTGAATAAATATTTCAATTACGAACAAAGGTTCATTACAAATATTTCTAAATTCCAAAAAACCACAAACCGATTGATTTATATAATTAGGGGGCTAAGTGGCTCTAAGTGGTATTAAATGTATGTATATATATTATATTTTCGAAATGCATATTGAATTGTCCGAATTTCGGATTCTATGTTTGAAAAGTACCGTAGACAGAATGCTACTTAGGCTTTCGTACTTTAGACATACACCCACTTTCAGGAATGAAGAGAGAAGAGGAAACCGATTTATGTAAATTTGAAGTTTTAATATCGATATCAATAAAGTTTCGATATGTTTGAAAATATACCGTTATTATATCAAATTGGGTTGGTTAAGAAAGAAAACGTGTGAGATTCGACGGTATTCGATTCAACGAGAAAAACAATAACCGACAATTCTGTGTTTTTGCGTTATTTTTAGCAAGTTTATAAGTTTAATGGTGATATTTTTTTTTATATAATGAAATTTCATAGTTTAAATACACATAAAATATAGCCAGTAATTTTCACTAAACCACTAAAACCAAAAATGTTTGATTTTATGGTGAAGGAGAATATCTTCAATAGGATCTATAGAAAGTAGATATCAATGCAATTGGGAATGTCATATGTGATATGAATGCTGACTAAGCTGGATGGGAGTTGCATTGTATTACATACATTACTTGGTTGCATTCATAAATATTTATTCCCGGAAGTTGCTTATGTTCAGAGGCCTTTAAAATTGGTTTCCTGTTATTTCGGTCAGTGCGAACAAAGCTGATTGGTTAAAACGCTCCGAGAAATATATTCCTGCATCTAGTTTAAACAACAAAAAATAGCTAATCAAAAGCTTCTTTTCTTTATAATTTATTATTTTAGGCCCTAAACTAAACAGCCACCCCTACATTTATATTGATTTGAGTTAATTAACATTTACTAAGGTAAATAGCTGATTTGCATTTTATTCTACTTTCAACGCTTACATTAATACCCTGACTAGGTCACGCTGAGCAGGTTTTTCACCTCTTCGCTTTATTGCTTGCTAAGCAGAAACTGGTTACAAAATTTAAAGAAACACGTTAAAACACCTATAGGCATGTATTTGTGACATGCCAGTTTATATAAAAAGTAATTAAAGGGTGTTTAGATCAAAGTGAAAAATTTTAATTTTGTTGGAGCAATTAAAATAAAAAAAAAAATTTTTTTTTTTTATTATAATTTAATTGCAAGAAAGAAATTTAGAAATTTAAAAATATAAATATAAATATAAATGTATACATAATTTAAAAAGAAAACTAAACAGATAATTTTAAATATATGTATATATGTATGTATATATATGTTATGTATATATTATGTATATATAATGCATATACATTAATATGTACATTAATTTTTTGGAAGATTATGAAACATTTTTCCCGCTGAATAATCATTAAGATGACAACACTTGCAAATGAAAATTGTATAATGCAGCACAAAGGGACTAAAGAAAATTAATAATCTCCATTTTGCGGCTGTTAAAAGTATCAAGGATACGCCATCACCGCATTAGTACCACACAACGCAATGATGACAAGTATAATGATTACTTTAGGCATCATAACGCTACTTGAAAGCAGCGCGGTTGGCATGTGTCAGGGTATGGCAATATCAATGACAGCGAAAATAAATTAAAGGCAAAAGAACAGATTAAAAAAGTTTCAAATAAAAATGAGCGAAAAAACTTAGCACTCATATTTTACTAAAAGCTTACGATTGCCCAAGTGTGTAGCGTGCAGCGAAGAGATTTTCAAAAAGGATAGAAGGCTGTTGTAGGCCAGCAAGGAAACGAACAAAACTCCAAGTATGGAGGCAGAAGGAAGAAGGAAGGAGGCGCGGCATATCAAACAAACAACGACGAACACAATGCTGGAAAAATTAGCTAACTTTTCTTCGTAGACATACACACATACAAATACACATGTACGAGATTGTGTACGTGAAATGAGTGCACGAGCAGCGAACCGACTTTCAAGCGATGACCAAACATGTGAGTAAGTGAAAATTCGTTAAATCGAAAATCCGAATATTATACGTTCGTCAGAAGATATATAGTGTTGCGGCCGAAAATCGACTAACGGTTTTCGTTAAAGGAATCATTGACAAAGTTGAGCAATGAAGCATATGTAGCAAGCAATAGACTTGGAGCACGCGACGAACCGAAAAGCATGCGAAGACCAACTTAGCCAGGCGGCATCAATTCGTTAGCTAACACATATACATTGCCAATGTACTGACACACACACACACACACACGCACAAACATGTATATGGATATATAAATGTGCACACGTTGGAGTAGTAACACTTGGAGGCGCGTAGACATAGACACAAAATGCGTGTCACTAGAACTGTAGCGAAAATATGTATTATCCTTGCTAGGTTCGGCAATTGTTGGCTAGTAGGAGCCATTCGAGTGTGCCGTTAGACTCCTTAATCATAGTTAAATAATACGATATACACGGTTGCGTCGTCTGTGAGAAAAGCTCTCGTTCGCGCGCTCTCTCTCCCTCTCGTGCTGTCGCTCTTTCTCGTACTGTAGCGGGATATTCCTGCTGACGCTGAGTCGCCTAGTGCTCGACGAAACTATTACAAAATCTGCTTACCTTTTCTAAAAAGTATAATTTTCTTGAAAATTTTGCTATTAAAATTTTTCCAAAACCTCACTGAAGACACACAATTGTATAAATTCGTTTTTTCGAACTTTGGTAAAGGCATAAGGCTGTAATTTGAGTTTGCTTCGAACTCTCTCTTTTGCAGCATAGTGTGATATAACACATATATTTTTTCATGGCTGTCCTTGAAAGTCCTTTTTAGTTGCCATACGAATATTTCATACTTCACACAAATTTTTTAAAAGTATTTTTTTCTTTGAAAAAGATTTTACTATACAAAATAGTTGCAAAACTTGGCGAAAAATCGAACTTCTGTATGTATTTAATAAGTGGCTGGGATGTCATATTCCTTTTATACAATTTTGCACACACGCACACATTTACATAAAGCATACAAATACACAAATTTTTCAAAAAGCACACATATTCACTTTTTGCACTTTATTAAATAAAAAGTTTTTATTTTGCATACAACTATTCCACGCCTTGCAGCCAATGCCAGAAAGTCCTTCTTCAATCGAAAAATCCTTCACAGTTTGGCTTTTCCACGTTCGATTTTTCACCAGGCTTTATGTAATTTTCACTATATAGCACCAGACGCGCATTGTACAAGTGTGAAAGAGAAAGAGAGAGCGCCGAAAACTGAACGTATAATATCCAGCAGGTCCACTTTTATGGAAATTTTCATAAAATTCTTCATTTTTTCTTTAAAAAATGCACACTTTCACTGAAGATGTTCTTAAAAATCGGTATTCTCACATACACACACACACACTGATAATAGTATATGTATGTATTTTGCATAAGCCCTTATGCTAGACTTTGCCTACTGCTTTTTGTTGTATATTTAATCCGCACTATACGACAAGTCGAGGAGCTACCGTTCACAGTTAAAACGCCAATGATAGTGTCTTCGCTGCAACTGACCGAAACGACTTATTGTATACTTGCTCTAAGCTATGGCAAACTACACGGAACGCTCTACATTATCGCTGCGCTGCTTTGCGCTTTGCTTCGGCTGGGAGTATTCGCCAGAATGTGCTAAAAAGCATAGGCGCAACAGAGAATTAATAACGTAATAGATTATTTGAAAACAAAAGCTCTCAAAAGCTTTCAACTAAAGCAGACTCTGGTGGCAAGTTCTGAATCATAATATAAGTAAATCGGTATATAAAATGATGGGTGATGTTCTCTTTGAAAGATTGAGCTAGTGGGAGAATAATTCATAAAACAATTATTTGAAAATAACTGTATAAAAAGCCGCCGATCAAAACTTTGTTCTATATCTAATACCAGAAATTTTGAATTTTCTATACAATACCCGTAAAGAAGGACACAATTGAATGGCCCTATCGCGATCATTTATTTTTTACATTCCTATATACACATACTTATCGTTCAGAATGAAACACTTTTAAGTTATTCGCAAAGAAAACATAATATTTATGATAAGTCTAGGTTTCGAGATGTCCATTTAATCTCTCCCTTATTGATGCTGAGGCAAAAAAGTTCTGAATCATGGCTATAATCGTCCGGTTCTCTACAAAATTATATGCTTTGCTACCATAACTGCCGACACAATACCAGCATAGGAGTTTTAGCAGCCCCATTTAGGATTAGTATCATAGCAATTTTGTTGAAGCTACTGAAACTCTCGAGCATTTTGTTAGCAAACTTTAGCTTATGACTATGATCTTAAGTAGATATCAAATCTTTATTAATAATAAGCTTTTAAAATTTTTTCAATTCATTTATAATGGTTAACTGCTTTTCAGTAAAGGGAAAAGCACACTCTACGTGTTTTGGATCTCTTGAAATTCTATATTGGCTGGATTGTGGTTGATTCTTTATGGGAGTTAGCTCTTCGAACACTTACAACCATTTTGATAAATATTCGTGACGTGACCAATTCCAAGTGACCAATTCGTGACCAACTTTCCAGATTATTAAATGCATATATTTTTGACATGCATATTATCTGAAACTTTAATAATATGTAACTTCAATAATAACGCTAGTTCCTCCATCCATATATTTTCCGAAACTCTACTTAATAATACAAGTCCCCATCGATTCACCAAATCATGGAAAATGGCGAAGCGAACAAAAAATTGGTATAAATCATAAAGATTGGCATAATGAAATAGAAATGGAGTAGCGAGCTATTATGAGGTATACGCATACTCTCTAATGTTGAATTTAACTAGATAACATTGTTGTTGCTCTAATTTTCTCACATAGGGAGAAAAGAAATAACGAATCCCAGATGGTAACAAATAATGTTCATAATTTTATGTAATTTTTGTAAAGATACATATTCATGCATCTCGGGATTTTTTGATACAAATTCCACTAGAGCCGAAGAAATCTGAAGCTTTCGACCAGTGTTTTTTTGTAATGCCAATTAACGTTAGGCAGGTCTTTAAAAACCTCCGAATGTTTTTACAATGAAGAAAAAAAGTGGAGAGACTTTAAAAACGTAGAAAACATCTTACCGTGATTAGCATCAAGGTGCTCGATCAACAAAGAATGTAAGCCCCTACTGTAAGTCACATCTCTCTCCCTCTCTCTATATATATATATATACCACACTAATCAAAATGCAGGGTTAAATTCGAAATTTTTAGTTTATGCCAATATACCCATCTACATCCTATAAAGAATAGTTAATCTATTACTAGTTAAAGAATCTACAATTATTCCATGTATACGCTTCCGTCATATTTTACTCACATCAATACAGTTTCTCTGAGAAACAACATTGGAGAGCTTTCCATGCGTTAACTCTTCTTGCCATGCAATACTGAACTAAGACTGCTCTATTTGGAGATAAAATCGGTATTGCAAACATTTAACCGTTACTCATTGCTAAAATTCCTCTGTGGGTGCAGTCGCTCAAGCCACAATATAGTACAATGAGATAAATTCCAATACATGCTCATAACTTGAATTTGCCTGTCTTGAAATGAGTGGGTGCGCATGTGCGGGGCGAAAGAGCTTATATCTTTCTGCACACACACACAAATGCACACATACCCATGACAGCGATGTAGAAGAAAGTGATAAAGCTGAGTAGAAATTGCTAAAAATAATAGAAAATTTGAAAATGCTTTTTATTGATTGATTTCAATACAGAGAGAGAGAGAATTGAAGCACCTATAACACGAATGGGCCAACGAGTATCGATGAAAGAGCGAACTACACAATCGTTTGGCTTGAGTATTAGAGCCACATTAGAGTGCCTTACGTATACAAAATTTCTGTTGTATAACTATAGGCGCATATACGGGTATGAAAAGTGTATGCGTGTATGGGTGTATGTGTGTCCGGGAAGGTGAAGCGGTGGTGTATATGTTATCTCTGTATTGGTGAACTAATACGATAGAACTTTTCCAACTCTGTTAAATATTTAATATGTAAAATTCATTATTTCTATAAGTGGGTTAAATAAGTATCGACGCAAAGTTAGTGAGCTGGAGAGATAGTGAGAGAGCGAATTTAATATAATAAACGTCCCAAAGCAGCGTTTTGATACGGGCCGTTTGAAGTAGGAAATAGCAAAGTACTTTTATGTGAACCAAACTATTAATGTGTAGTATGTTAATGGCGATTTGGGTACGATTTTAAGTGGGGAGAAATTCCATCACAATTATTTTTGTACAATAATGTCACAGAAAATTATGCAATTGAGTTAAAAATGCAGTGAGACTGATCGTTAAGAAGAAATGTAATATGGGAAATATCTGTTGTTTACTCGAAGCCAAAGTTCATTAAAAAGGTATGTCTTCGAAATTAGGTTTTATAGTATGTGATCTTTTCAATTCACTGAAACGAAAGATTGATGAAAAAAACAAAATTGTTTCACTACAAATCAAAAGCTCAATAACTAAAATAGCTCGAGGGTTAGCAAACTAAGAGTATTGTATACTTAGAGAAAATCCTGTAAACTTAAAAAACAAGGATATGAGTATTAGTCATGAATTTTTTCATACATTAAAAATATTATACTAATTTTTTCATTGTCATTGTCATATTCTTGTTATAATTCAGTCGGTTTGTGATCACTTAAATTATATACGTACATAAATACTTAATTCTGATGCTATTAAAAACTTTTACACCAATTTTACCAAGATGCCTTTTAGTTTAATATTTCTATCAATTTAATTTAAAGAAAAAACGTGGCAACTCTTCTAAATAAATTTAAACCACAAGCTTTCTTAAAACATTTTTCATACTCATTTTCAATAATTCATATAACTTAAAATTTTCTTGATTTAAAATGTTGGAGGCAATCCTCCACCAAATACTTTCAAATGTAAGCTTTATTAAATTTTTTAGTTTGTCGAATTTCTTTGTCTTATGGATTATTTTATTTGAAAACTCAAAAGAAGTGGCAACCCCGTCCCTCTTACTTAAACTTCATCAGTGTATTGTATTTTTCTATCTTTTCAATCAGTTTGATTTATATTTCCAAATAAGTGGCAAAATGTTACTTCTTTTATTTTAAACACTACGAGCAACAAAAGAGACTATACACCGTTCAGTTCAGCTTATATAACAGCGGCGTTATGTAATAGGCATTGTTATCGCATGTAATAAAAAGGTTCCAATGGTTAAAATTGTAGGAAGCTTGAAAATTTTAGCTATCAATAGCAAATGCTGTAACAGTTTTATTTGGTTCGGAGTTACATTATACACACACCAAATTTTGTAAAATCGAGCCAGTGTTGTTTTAAATATAATGTTGTATACAACATTCAAATAAGAGGAAAACGTGGATTATACGTATATTTTTACTTTTTAGTGTACTTACATGTTATAATGAATAATGATTCTCTGAATAAGATAAATTTCGAAATTTCGATTTTGGAGGCTAACTTCGAAAAACAGAGAAATCAATTTATTACTTACCGCTTAATCTCTCAAAAAAATTAGTTCGGAGCTCTTGGGGGTGGGTGGTATGTACGTCGGTGATCCCTTAACAATTTTTCAGAACTATTTAGAGTAAGCTTTGTTGGCTTGCAGAAGAAAATTGACGCCGGAGCATATTTCGGCTATTCGAAAATATATCTAATTCTGAATATCTCAAAATATGTAATTCGCTAGATAGATCTTCAAATACAGATATGCTTCGTGGAATCATAGGACTTATATACTTTAAAAATATTAAGTAAAGTAGAATCTGAGATCTGAACAAAAATTTTCTAGAAAGTCTGGTAGCTAATAGCAATTAATAAACTATGTGAAGCTGCTCTTCTTTGTCCTCCCTCAAACAAAAAATTAAATTTATCTTAACAAATTTCTGATAACTGCTGGGAACAGATTGTTGGGGACAAGACTGTTTTCGAAAATTTCATATAAATGTTGCATGCATACACATTTCTTTTCAAAACATTATATTTTTTTAACATGTCATTTCATTCTACAATACATCATAATTTTACTACACAATTATACAAAGCACTTAAAATTATCGCCTAATGTAGAGCAGATTGATAATATGAAATAACTAAGAGAGCACTAAAATTAATTTGAGTCAAAACCTGCAAACTGTTGAAACTCAACTTAATCTTGATTTCAAAATAATTTAGCCTTAGATTATATAGCCTTACACCTCACCACCATATGAGCCATTCGGAGAATGAAATATTGGAAGTTAAAATCATGTAGCGATCATAATTGACCTGAAGATTACGAAATCATACTATAATTTTCAAAATATAGATAACGCCACTCACCCGGGCTACAGTTAGAAAACTGAAGCGTTTATTCTCAAGTATTATTCTGTATTTCTGAACAGATTTTAAGTTCACACTTAAAAGTTGAAGAAGTAAAAGCGGAAGCAAACAAATATTTTCAAAGCCTTGAGAACTGCAGCAATTTGGAAACGATTCCTGCTTTAAGAGAAACCAAAACCAAATAAAATCCTTTCCTATATCTATTGATGCAATTTGATAATAAGAATCGTAGATCCACATCTATTATATTTGCAAAGAGTTTTAAGAAATTTCGCATGGGCCTTCTTCAAGCAAACTCGAACAAAAATCAAAATCAAAAACTTACAATGCCACATACATCAACATTTCAACAAAGCGACCAAATATTAAACGAAAATTATTTCCAAAATGTGCAATCAAAATTTGTAACTAATACCAGTGACCTTTTCGGACCAACAACCACTTAACCTTTTCTTTAGATTGTTTGTCCTCTTCTGAAACAAACACATGCACATCTATTTGACCTAACAAAAACAACCACGTGAGACGCACACATACAACTACTCCGTGCACAAATGCGCACTAGTGTAAGAAGACAGAGACCACAGGCCACAATCCCCTACGCGAGTTACGTCATTCCTCAGCTGTTGTTATCTAACCGAAACGGAGCAAGCAAGCAGCAAAAACAAAAGCAACTACAACACACAAAAACACGTAGTGACCGAAATACGAAGGAGCGCATGACTTTTCGAGCGCGCTGTCGTAAATTTGTAAAACAACAAAAACAACAGCTAGAGAAGAGTACTGCAATAAAATAGACAATCGGAATTGTTGTGCTTTTCAATTGCAGCCCTGAAGCTATACGTGAATTTGGCTATTGGTAAAGTTGCATATACATACATGCATGCATACATACTCATATTTATACAATCGGCAGTGCAAATTTGCGCAAGGACTCACAGACATCAAGGCATACCTACCATACGAAGCAGCACAATTGGAGCGCCTTGGCGCCACAAAAGAAAAATTTACACCCACACCTGAGTCTTGCACTACTTTTACTCGGTGATGTTAAGTTCTTATGGTCTCAATGCTTTACATTAACATACATATATATATATATATACATTCGGCTTCATGCTCACACTACTCTCACTCACGTCACTCTCCTCTCTCGCACTAAAGCTAACAAAGGCAGTGGACGGCGGAGTAGACGCATTGAGCATGTAACTTAGCTCGTAGTTGAATCTAGGAACTAAAGGTTGTGTGTCACTCACAGCAGAATAAGTCCTTAGCGTTATGATACGAAGGACACACCGACTTCTTTAACAAATGCCGCCACACGAATATTTTGCGAATGGGCACAATAGAATATTTGCAAAGAAAATCATATCAGTATCACCGTTATTGATTTGTGAAGTATTTTTATTACGAATATAATTTCGTTTGGTACGCATTCGAGTAACAAGCATCACTTTTTTGAATATTCCTTTCGGCGCTGTGCGCATGCATGCATGCATGTCTAGCTTTTTTTCTTGGCTTTCTGCTGATACCGTGTCTCTTGGGAAGAGTCAGCAACCAAATGATTATGGCATTTAGATATTGGGCACATGGGCACGCAGTCATCATTAGGATAGGTGGGGGTATAACATAAAATACACTTCTTTAAACTACTTATCTACTACTTATCTACTAACTACTACTACTTATCGTTATTTTTCTTTTCAAGCGTTTCACTATTTTGTGTGTGTTGATTTGTAAAGAATTCTTTTGTATATATTCAAGGTGTATTCAGTTATTACTAACTCCTATTGATATTATATGTAAACACATATACACATCTAAAATTTTCGAATCTTGTACAAATCTTGCTTAATTGTCTCAAATTTACAGAATCCTCTATATGGTCAACGACTTCAAAACTGTATATCTTCGTTTTCGAAAGGCTTTCAGGTTGATTACATCCATTAGGGATGGATCATTAAAAAGTTTTTTTTTATAGGTTGTTGCATAAAATTGTTATTAATATTCAGTTTGAGTCTTATTTAATAGACAAATCATGTAATAATTGAAAGAGTTTTCTCGAAATTTTATTGCCTCATCAGGTATTCCTCAAAAGATTTTTCTAGCATTCCCTAAGCTTTGTTCCCTTTATTAACGATTTCGATATTTTTTATTTCCAACTTTTTATTTTATGCCGATGAACTGAAACTCTTTTCAAATATCAGGAACATAGCGAATGCTTTGACGATCAAATGTTATCTGATATTAGCGTTTGAGTTCGCAACTCGTCTTGAATAAAAAAAGATTTTTTAAAATTCTTCTCTATACCAATTTTCCAAGCGTCGGGTTTTCACACATATCACTAATATCTTCGTTATACATTGTTGACCTAAACACTACTCGAACCATTAACCAGTATCTTAAAATTTCTCCTAATAAAATGTCGATAATAACTGACAAGTTTCTTGAAAATACTATGCGACTATTCTTTCATTATTTTTCTTAAATTTTCTGGGTTGGAATTTGATAAAATTATTATTATTATTCTCACCATCCCACCTATCATAGTTGATATCTCTTTTCAACTACGACACCAAATTCATCAGCGGATTATAAAATCTATGATTTATGTAAAGCTAATCTAAACTAAAGTAATTCACTAATTGAAAAAGAAATCCTTTTTTTTATAGCTGAGAAGCAAATCAGATGTATTAAATGTGCTGGAATGAAAGTTAAAATCCTCATCTTCCACAAATTTTCAAGACAAATAGGAAGAAAAAGTGCCTCGAAAGTCCACTGGGTGGTTAGAGCCAAATTCAGAAAGAATAGCAAGTATTTCCTCACGACTTACAGGATAGATTGGTTAATAAACTTCGGGACTTCGGCTGACCAGCATCACTAAATTTTTCGGCAATCGTTTTGCAAATGCCAAAATAGCTTTGGCCTTGTTAGCTGTCACGTTACGAAATATGAAAGCAAAAAAGTTTAGAGTCGATTGTGATATAAAGATCGACCAATTTGATAACTGTTCTAGGGTACTCACCGATTTAAACAATAAATAGAATTTTTAATTAAATAAGATTTCTAACAAGGGTTTAAATATGATGTGTATTCGTAATCCGAAGTTTTAATGTTGGTTTATACTTTGTGAACTCTGACTCATGTATGAGGGTTTGTCTAATATTTGTTGATTCTCTGGTCTATGTAAAGTGAGGTTTAGTTAAGTTGAAACATTTATATAGTAACGGCTTATAATAGATATACAAGTATAAGACACAACAATAACTTTGATTGTTAGCATAAAATATTTTTGTTGATATTTAAATTGAATAAGTATGCTTTTAATTGAAAAATATGTTGTTAGTAAGCTTTCCGCGATTTTTGGATTAATCGAAACCGCTTCAGAACCGATGATTAATAATAGATAGCTAGTAACGTAGATAGTAGTAAGATAGTAATATATATAGATAGTGATATACAAATCTATTTTCTAACGTTTTTCAAATTATGCAATATAGTATAAGTATACTGCAGTTAAATAATAGTTTGCTATCACTGTTTAAATACTTAAGTACATAGGTAAGTATATACTTTGTATTTACTCTGCCATTTAAAATCGAAAATGGTAATAAGAGTACAAGTACGAGGATTACGGATAATTACAGATTATTGTTTGAGATTGTTTCGAACTGGGCACAGTTGCTTAGGTAGTAATTGCTATTATCACAGCACAAGCAGTAAAAATTCATAAATATCAAAGATGTCTAAACGTGAAACTTTCATATAGCTAATAATGCTACTTCTAACAATCACATGCTTAGAGGGGCGGTTTCTTTTTGGTTAGCTGTTATAGTTTAGCATATCTAAATATTTATTAAATATAAACCAGTCTTTCGAGTTCATGCAACAGAAAAACCCAACAGTTATATATGTTCAAGTCAAGATAAAGTTCCTTATTTGGCAAAGGTAATTACTAAGGATCCATTTTTAGAGGAAAAGAAATAGCATTAATGATAGGAGTTTCATTCAAGATTAATTTGTGCCAAAAAAGATCGATAAAAAATATCGTGAAGATGTGCTAACACAATTGTCATGTCACACATCGTGAGATAGAAGCGTTCTTTAATATTACTGTGGTGAGTATCAATGAGAACTTACATCGCCATATTGTAATGAAAAGACGTTCAAGTTGGATCCCACGATTAGCGTAAGAAAATTCTGAAAAAATAGTATAGAAATCATAAACCATGAATCATGAATAAACGCGAAAGTAATCCACCATCAAGTATTTGGACAATCCCAGATAAGCCAAATCCAATTAAAATGGTTTATTGGCAAAGCGCTTCGACTATTTTTTTCACTATTTATCGAAAAAGTGAATATAATATATATATTATATATATATAGCTTTCGAACAATACAAAACTGTGCATTTGAATGGTGAATATTCAGTTGTTTAAATAGTAAGGAATCATTCCTTGTCAGAATAATAAGCGCTCTCTATAATCGAGACTAATAAAAATATTTTGGCCAAAAAAATATTGAATCGACTTTTCTTTATGTTCCTTTTCGGAAATGTCAAATTTAACAAACTTTTCCAATCGGTTTTTCATGTATATATATTGTTTATATTTCGTTTTGTCAAAATTAAAAAAAATGCAGTTAAAGTCTTTTGTTTAGTCTTTAACTTAATCATTTCATTTTAAATTTCGGTTAATTTTACCATTTAATTTTATTGAAGTCTACTAAGACTTGCTAATAAAGTACGTATGTTTTTAACTTAACATCAATTTTTCGAAAAATGGCCAACTTATAATATAGTGTCCGAGTATTATCCTCGGCCGATTTGAAAAATGTATTTTAAGTTTTACGCCTTTCAGCTGACTGACCCCAAACACTTCGACACTACGATCTTCGATTGGACAGAGAAAAAAATTTTTGTCAGCACTCCACTCTAATTAAATAATAATACACAATAAAATGTTAAGCCAAAAATGCCTCAAGGAACTTATAATAACGGAAATGAAAAATTATTCCGTGCTTTATTTTAAGTAAATTCTTGCTCACCACATAAACTATCCGAATTATTCACAAAATTTTTATAATTATTTTGTTATAAGTTTCCGAGCTTTTTTCATTCAAAAATGTTCTCCATTTTAAGTGATTAATGCACTCCAGATTATTTGTTTCAAAACCTATGAACATTTATACAAGCATTTGATAAATAATTGTAGGGTACGACCGTGGCGTATGCGTAACTATATAGACGGTAGAAATTCTCTTCATTACTTACAGCAACAAAAATTTATACCACGTTTCAAATCTGTATTCATGAGCGTGTCATATGCATATCCTCATGTGGAACATAAATTCATAAACATAACGTTTCTGTTTGTGAAGCATTTAAGAGAAATACCAGTTTGGTAGACCAGCTTCCAACCAACGAGACATTTGTTCCGTCCTCCGGTCTAACTATTGATGCTATGCATATGCACACAATAGAATTTAAATTCCTTTATGCAGCTGTGGTATTTCCTATTGTTTCCTACCACACATACGCACACATACGCACCATACATATGCATTTTACCTAAATGTGCCTAAATGTATGCCTCATATGTTAGCACAAATGCACAGGTATTAAAGTTTGTATGCTTGTGCATAAATGTGCCCGCATTCCTTCAATTACACATATACAAATGTAAATGTGTACAAATATATAGCGAATGAATGTGAATATGCACTTTCATACTTTTCATATTTGCTTGCTCGTATTTGTTTTATTGTTCTACGCAGAAACTTCGCCAGCATTCATTTCAGCTCTTGGAATTCCTATTTTGTTAATCGTCAGTCACGCAAGAAGAGCGAATTGCAAAGAAAAAGAAATATGCTTTCAATGTGCTGGCTGACTGACTGACTGACTGGCTGACTTGCTGCCATTACGCTTGAATACTTAGCCCATTTTATATGCTGTCCTCCTTGCGTTTTGGCATATTTGAATTTTTTTCTTAGCTCTTGTCTCTTGCAGTCTAGGCTTTGTTAGTGACACACAATATTTTATGTTCATGCAACAGAATTACTGTGGATTATTCGTATGATAAGAAGTTATTATATAATAGAAGTAGTTCTACAACATGTGGACATACAAATGTATATTGTGAACGTATTTATATTTTGCGAAGAATATCATCTTACAGGCAACTAGTGAACTTTTGTAATATATACAGAGTACTTACGTTACTTCTGCTTTCAGCTTCGTCTAATGTTTGTGATGTCAATGCTGATGCTAGGGAGTTGTGTTAAACGAGCTGCGTTGGATTTTTCAGTAATCTTTTCAGAACAGAATACACTTGGAGGCTTGGTCTGACTTTGCCTTCCAATGCATTGGAGATTTGGTTTAATACCCGCCTATAAAAATATCTTCACCTACAATTATGGATTTAATCTTTGCCGAATTTGGAACCAATTGGCCTACGAAAGGACACAAAGTGGCTATACTTTCTAATATTTTCGCATGTCCTCCACAATTCAAGAAATCAAATGAGAACGTCCCTTTATCAGGCTACGCATTCTACTACAGATGACATTCCGGAAATTTGGTTCTTATAAATATGGCGAAGTTTTCATAAAATCCGTACAGCTCCTCATATCAAAAACAAAAAAGTTATTTGTCTCTGGTTTTTTCTTGAACATCCGAAAAATCACCGTATTGAGTGTTGTTATTGTCCATACATCTACCTATCATATTCTGGATTAAGTATTATGAAGCGCATTTGTCCTTTTCGGATCATGGCCGAAGGGTGCCAGGCTAATATTTCTGATGGTGCATCTACCGCCTTTGTTTTCATTGATATTTCGACACAACACTTTCTTACACTAAGTTGAGCGAACCTCGAGAGCACACTTGGATAGTTGATATACTCCTAACTTTGGATCGAAAGCATCATAAATTGACAAAACGACCCTTAACCAATCACAAATCTACATAACTTCAACAATTGGCATTCGTGAATAGCTTCAACCTCCAGTGGATTCAACCTCCAGCCAGTGGACAGTGATCGCTTAGAATCCCTGCAACTAAGGAAAGACGAACATTGTTGAAGACAAGGACTCACTGGATCCCTAATTCTCTACAACTTCGAATTTCTGTAAATGAATATCGACAATACAGGGAAGCCAATTGCTAATATTCAGCCTGTTCGTTTGCTTCTAATGTATATGAAGCAAAATAGCATGGGAGTTTGGACCGATGTAAAAACCGCCCTGTAAACCCAAAGTTAAATTAGATGACGGATTCCCTGTCTAAGAAAGCGGCAACCCCTAAGCCAGTAATGTCGGATACAATTTTTAATGCAAATAAAAGTAAGTGCATACACCATTAAAGCAGAGCTCCGTAAGGAGGAAAAAATAGAGCAGGTCTGGCAAGCAAAGTTACTTCTGAAAACTTTCCAGAGATTTTAATTTTGCACAGATTTTAATTAATGAAAATTTTATTTTGGAAATTTTATATACAATATCTAATAACAACAAGTTTAATAATAAGCTTATAAATATTTACAATATAATAAATTATATATACAACAATTATGATCAAAATATAAAACCCTTATTTCCAATAACATTAATTCTAACAGTTTTCCGCTTAACATTCTTTACGAAAATTGATAAAAGTCTTAGCAGCTGCCTTACATTTACATATTTATCATGCCGACTACTCTTACATTTCATTTTTTGCACACTTATCTCATGTTACTGCTATTACTCATTGGCTTTAAAATTCAATTGTGACACATTTTGTCTTCAAATACTCATTAAGTGCCTCCTGTCCCAAGTCCTTACCGAAACCACTTTGCTTGAAGCCACCAAATGGCGCTGCCACATCAGTCTTATTATAAACATTCACAAACACTGTACCCGCCTCAATACGTTCGGCAAAGGATAAAGCTTTGCTGATGTCCTTCGTAAAAACGCCACTGGCCAAACCGTATTCGCTACGATTGGCACGCTTCATCACTGAATCTACATCGCTGCCATTGAATTTGGAAATAATCATAATGGGACCGAAAGATTCTTCTTTTGCAATGAACATTTCATCTTCGACATTTGTGAAAACAGTCGGTTCGAAGAAGTAGCCCTTAGTATTGGGCACTGCTTTACCACCATAGACCAAGGTGGCGCCTTCCTTAACACCACGTTTACAGAACTCTATCAGTTTGTCAAAGTGCGCCTTATGGTTTTGCGGTCCATGCGCTGTGGAACGATTTAGGGGATCACCAACTGTCATAGTTCGGATATCTTTAACAACTCGACGTACGAACTCGTCGTGTATGCGATCTTCTACAAAGAGACGACCGGCAGCAATGCAGTTTTCACCCTTATTGAAGAAGACCGAGGACATACCCTATAAATGAAATGATATATTTATTATCTGCTTGAACCTAACTTCTAAATGGAGTTGTAGAAAAACTTACATGCTTAACGGCTTTGTCTAAATCACAATCAGCAAATATAACCAATGGGCTCTTGCCACCCAATTCCAGTGAACACTTCTTAAGGTTAGAATCAGCGCAAGACTTCATGATCACCTTGCCGATTGGGGTAGAACCAGTGAAACCCAATTTACGCACCAAAGGATGATCAGCAACTGCTTGACCTGCGCCCGATCCCTGACCGGGAACGACATTAATAACGCCTGCTGGGAAACCAGCTTTTACAGTAAGTTCAGCAAATTTAAGCGCCGTCAATGGGCATGTCTGCGCAGGCTTGATCAAACAGGTATTACCAGCGGCAATACAGGCGGCCATTTTCCAAGACAACATCATGAGTGGATAATTCCAAGGTGTTACAAGACCAGTCACACTACAAAGAAGAATAACAACGTGTATTAGCAACTTACAAGCTGAATGTTAAGCACTAAGGACTTACCCAATTGGCTCGCGCTTTGTAAATGTCAACACATTATTGGGTCTAGCTGGATTCACTGGTATGGTGCTACCTTGTATTTTGTCACACCAGCCAGCGAAATAGCGCCAAGCATCGATCGACATGCCGATGTGTGTCTTCAAAGCCAGCGTATACACAGCACCCGAGTCCACTGATTCAATTGTGGCCAAGTCCTCTTTGTACTGCTCCATCAGATCAGCGAGTTTCATCATGAGCTGGCCACGCTGACGTGCCGACACTTGCTTCCACGAACCGTAGAACGCATTATGAGCAGCTTGGACCGCCTTATCGACGTCACTACGCGAAGCACAAGCGGCTTTACAAATCAGCTCTTCATTAGTGGGGTTTATAATATCCAAAGTTTGTTTGCCCTCAGCATCAACGAATTCACCATTAATGAAAAGTTGTGTTGGCACGGGAATATTACGTTTATTGGCACGCATAACGAAACCTTCGAAAGGCACCTCGACACCTGATGCCGAGCTCCCTTGACGCAAATTCTTTACGATCTCAACAAAGAATTCTTCAAAAACTGGTGCCATAAAGACGTGTTCATTCTCCAAAGGCACATCAAAAGCATCCTTACATTCCTCAACCAAACGTACCACATCCATTGAACCAGCGCCTGCTGCAAAGAAGTCAGTCTCTGCCTCAATTGGCGCTTTAAGTATGGAATGCCAAACGCCACGCAAAATCTCCTTCTTCAACAACTCATCCTCGCTGAATTCAGTGATTTGTGGTTGATCGCTTTGTTTGAACCAATCGGCAGCATTGATCATCTTGGAACCCTTCTTGATGCGGCGTACATTCACAAAGTTACCATCTGTTCCCTGTATGAGTAAGCCATCTTGATGTATATAGGCAGGTGTCTTCAGACCCTTAAATTTCAGTGATCCCAACTGCTTCACCGGTCCAGCCGAGTAGATGTGTGCACCGAACAAGCGTACCTTCTCCTCAATACCATTCGAATTCAATACAACCGCTAGAGCACCTGGCTGTGAGTCCAAACCGCGCACGAAGTTAAAGATATTACCTGCAGGCTGATTCAAATCAACAAATTGATTTTCTTCTTTAAACATAGCTGGATCGTAAGTGGCGCCTATATCGGTTTGAGTGATTTTCAGCGCCGTACCAGCTGCTACCAAATCAACAGCCACACCCATCGACTTAACGCCCTCGGGGTAAAGGAAGCGCTTATAGATGGTGTCCAGTGTATCAGTGGGTTCTACTGGCGCTTGCTTTTGCAACAAAATTGGGCCAGTGTCGAGTCCGTCATCAGCCCAGAAGATAGTAAAGCCAGCATCCTCATCACCTTCGATCAGTGTCCATTGTATAGCGCTTGCACCACGATGACGTGGCAATATAGAAGGATGATAACAAATGCTACCCAAATCAGCGCCATCAATTACTTCCATTGGTATAAATTGTGAGCAGAAGGGCAGTACGTTGAGTGTTGCCTTAACAGACTTGTATTTCTGCAATACTTCCGGTAGAGCAATACCCTTCTTACGCCATGAAGCAAATTTGAAGACAGGAATATTATGACGTGCTGCAGTGGTTGCTAAGATATCTTCGCGGCTCCCCTTATCGGGTATGGTAAAAACACCCACTACATTGTAATT